>OZ012685.1:62446358-62607348 GCA_963942565.1 Maea johnstoni | reverse complement strand
ATATATATATATATATATATATATATATATATATATATATATATATATATATATATATATATATATATATATATATATATATATATATATATATAATATATATATATATATATATATATATATATATATATATATATATATATATATATATATATATATATATATATATATATATATATATATATATATATATATATATATATATATATATATATATATATATATATATATATATATATATATATATATATACAGGTGAACTTGGATATGACAGACTTAATGGCACCAGGAAAACTGGTCCGTCATATATAAAATCCGTTGTATACATATGACGAAAACTTGATATGTGTCGGACTGGGACCAAGCATATCGTTCGTCATATGCAAAAATATGTCGTACAGTGCTCCGTTATATCCAAGTTCAACTTATAATACATATATAAATATATATATATATATATATATATATTTATATTTATATATATATATATATATATATATATATATATATATATATTTATATTTATATATATATATATATATATATATATTATATTGTATTATATATATATATATATATATATATATATATATATATATATATATATATATATATATATATATATATATATATATATATTATCTTTATTATTATCATTATTACTATTATAATTACTACTATTATTATTATTATTATTATTATTATTAATACTATTATTATTATTGATTATAAATATGACAAAATAACTAGATAACATTTACAATATTGTGTGCAGGGAAACTAAGTCATTTCTCCTACATGCCAGATAGGTTTGGGAAACAGGACACTATAGTTCCTAAGTTATTAGTTATAAGTTCATTCACCTTTTGATAGCTGCTACTTTTCTGCTGCATTTCCCCTTGTAGACCTTGCCGAAAGACCCGCTGCCTATGGTCTCCTGGAACTCTATGTCTGAGATGTCTAGCTGGTAGTGAGAGGGGAGCGTGGAGCGAAGGTGGAGAACGTCAATCTTCTCTGAAATAAAACAAGAGAGACGCCAATAGTGACATGTTCAAGTTCAGTTCAGTTCAAAAATATAACAAGAAAGACGCCAATAGTGACATGTTCAAGTTCAGTTCAGTTCAAAAATATAACAAGAAAGACGCCAATAGTGACATGTTCAAGTTCAGTTCAGTTCAAAAATATAACAAGAGAGACGCCAATAGTGACATGTTCGGTATTAGTTCAATTCAGAAATAAAACATGAGTGACAAACTAACAAAAACAACTCCAGAACGACTTCGCACCCCCACAACAAATATGGTAACTTGAACCCCCTAGCCTCCTGCAATACAAACGGTTTGTATTGTGCTCTTGAGTGAGCTGCTGCAATACAAACGGTTTGTATTGTCGGCATGACTCAGATTTCTCAGGGCTTTGCAATACAAACGGTTTGTATTGTCGCTGTGAGTCAGCACTGCAATACAAACTGGATGTATTGTGATGTGACTGACTGGATGAAATATCATGTGTGGTAAATAAATAGACAAAATTAATTCAAACTCAATAATTTATTCAGATCATAATTCAAAACAATGAACATGGTTATAATGCTTTGAAACTTGTTTTACTTAGTGACTGGAGGATCATATAATGGTTAATTTATTAACCGACACTTCCTGTATTTAAGTCATAGCATGTATAAGACTATCTAGAGACAACAAATAAAACACAAATAAATAGCTTGTAACAATAGTACAACAAGGTAGGTACTAGGTAGCTGGGACAATTAAACCTTACATAATGGATTATAATGAAACTTCACTGTTGTGATGATTTCTTCTCACTGGATCAAGTCCACACTTTGTTTTTATATCATAGCATATATAAGACTATCTAAAGAAAGCATATACATAATAGCTTGTACCAATAGCACAACTAGGTGGGTAGCTGAGACAATTACACCTTACACAATGGATTATAATCAATAACGGATGGGCTAAGTACAGTCATTGATCAAGCATAAATTAACTTCAAATTTCCATCATAGTTTTGACAACTGTTTTGAAACTTCACTGTTATGATGATTCCTGCACACTGGATCAAGTCTTTCAACGTCTTCGTCTGCGTTTCACTGTAGATTTGCAAATGGTACATTTGAAATCCTTGCGTTCTAGTCTAGTTGCATCCAGATAGTAACACTTATAGCTAATTCAAGCTAACAATGAGCAAAGCGAATGGGTTTGTAAGTTTCAACTGTGTGCCTGTAAGAACAGGTTTGGTTTCTATTGATGTTCAGGCCAAACCCACCTGTCCACTTATGGACATCTGGGTCAGTTTGTGGTTAGCAGTCTCTAAGTGTGGTGAACTAGAACATAGGGGAAACTAAAGGGGCAATTGGTACATGGGACACTAGTTGTCTAAAATAAGATGTAGAGATTGTGGTACTTGAGATATGATACCCCTGGAGAGCCTCCCTACTCTGTGACCCAGAAAACCTACTTGGCTACTGGCAAAACCCTTCTGTATACTTTACAAGTGGACATGTTGAGGTCACACATCCACCTGTAGGGTCTATCAATCTTTTGTGCAGAGTGAATGGACTATACTCCTGAACTTGTACTATCGCTCATTGTTAGCTTGAATTAGCAATAATGTGACTCCATAGGTGGCAAATATCACACTCCACCAGAGGTCAGTCATACATGTACCCTCAACGGCTCTTTTCAGAGCCACCACATCCTCACAAAAGAGCTAAATACTCACAAGTGATAGTTTTAATATCATAATAAAGTACATATATAGTTTTATAATCATAATAGATATACACCTGAAAAAGTATTTCCTAAGCCTTCTTAATAATTGACCAAGTTATATTTGTAAATATGCACTGTACCTTTCACCATCTTCCATTCAAGATACTTATGCCATCAAAGTAATGAGTGCTACAAATGCCTACAATACAAACCGTTTGTATTGAACCACTCAATTTCAGCAATACATACGGTTTGTATTGCAGGGGGTTCAAGTTACCATAGACAATACAAACCGTTTGTATTGCAGGTGGTTCAAGTTACCATAGACAATACAAACCGTTTGTATTGCAGGTGGTTCAAGTTACCACCCACAATACAAACGGTTTGTATTGTCATCGACAATATAAACCGTTTGTATTGTAGTTGGCTTGCAATACAAACTGTTTGTATTGTCAGCTCCACAATACAAACCGTTTGTATTGTGAAGTATGCAATACAAACTGTTTGTATTGCAGCTGAGGGCTACAATACAAACGGTTTGTATTGCAGGGGGTTCAAGTTACCATACTTGCACCCCCACACAACATCCACCATCCAAACCGACAATGCGATAATAAACAGTAATTGTTTTGTTTGAGGGACAGTGAAGATTTGCATGGTTTCTATATTTTGTGGATGTGTTTTTATAAATTTGTATATTGAGTGATAGTTTTGTATTGATATTTTTGTATTTATTTCAATTTAATGTATGCTTACTATTTTGGGTTGTCAGGTGAATCAAGTTCCTATGATGCTCTTTGGTGTAGATGCAGTATGATGTCGAAGCCTGTTTCTATGAGTGCTGCCTGCAGTTATGTCCCTTGACACCCTTCTCACCATGAGTGAAAATGCAATCCTGAAGTATGCAGACCATTAACCCTGCCATCCCATGCATTCGCATTACTTGCTCTTTGGGCTTATAAGTTTGTGACCAATAAATTATAACAGTACACACTTTTCCTGTCACCCAAAACAATTAAAATCATATCTTTATCTAAAATACAACAACAGTGAGAACGGAAGGGATGGCAGGGTTAAAGGTCTGCTAACTTCAGGACTGCATACTACACTCATGGTGAGAAGGGTATATATACTGACTGCTGAAATCGCGATAAAAATATTTACTACTTCCGTTTTTTTCAAAGTTGTTTTTTTACGATTGTGGGGAACAAAAAAAATCCACAAATGGGCAGGATGGATTATTTAGAGTCTGTTTTCTTGAAGTTGAAACTTTTTTTCCGGTTTTAGTGGCGAAATTTATAAGTAAATTTAGAATTTCGCCAGGGTTCCTAAATCAACATTCAAAAAAGCCGTTTTTGCCGGTTTTTTTCCGAAGTCGCCATTTTTTTTCAAAAATTACAAATATAACCAACAAGTTATGATAATAGGGTAAAAGCCCTATTTGTTGCGAACACTTTGATGGGTCATTTGTAAATTTTGACCCAGAAACGGCGACGTGACAATTTATTGAAAAAAGTATGTTTTTTGTGTGAAATGCACACAATGCATATCAATGCCGTAACCTCGCTAATGTCAAAAAAATCAACTTCCGGTTGTAGCGAAAAGCTATTTTTTCGCTTCCAACCTGAAGTTGAATTAAAAAAATGATTGAATCAGATAGATGAGGATCTCATCTATCCAGGTAGGTAGTCATATTGTGATCGGGGGGTGATAGCTTGATGAAATTGACAGGAATCGGCGAGGTACCATTGAGAATGTACTCATCGCCATAATCAACACGTCATCATCGATGCGTGTTGACAAATATCTCAAAATATTTTCGATTTTCCGAAACCAAAAGAATTAATCTTAATAATATAGATACTTGGCTTGTTAATTCTTTTGGTTTCAGAATTTTAGAATTAGAGATGGCCACAAACGAAAGCTTTGAAATCGGGGTGCAAATTTCGTCAAACCCGATATTCAAAATGGCGGACCGTAACCTCGCCAATGTAAAAAATACGTGAATGAACACGTAAGTAGAATAGTACAAACAGGGATACAAATAGCCGCTCATTGGTTAATAAACCGCGGGAAAGAGTACCACGTGGTGTGACGGTGAGGCAGTGAGACCGCTCATTGGATAATTCACCAGAGACAAACCACGTGGTGCTGGGAAACCCCAACACGCACCGTCACGTGATTAGCCGATCGCATTAAATATGCAGAAAACCCACGCATGCGCATCCAACGGCCGCCCCACCCGACGCGTTACAGAAGCGTATTAGAGTGAAGAAAACATAAAGTATAAACACGTAAAAATCCACCAAAAAAAAACTAGGCAACCCACAGAAAAAATGAAACAACCTTTATAAACTACACACTCAACACTAACAGAAACAATAAACAAAACGACCCCACCACACCCCACTCTCCAGATCATGCGGCTAGAAAAATCCAAAACAGCCATGTAAGACAACATAGGGAAAATGCATCAACCAGCTCCCAGGACCCCCCCCGGGAATGCAAGACAACAAAAGCGAAAACAATATAGGTTGACCTTTGTAGGTCAACCTCTAAAAATCAACATACTGGTACAATCCGCGCTCTTATCCAGCAATACGTCTACAACCTGCAAAAATCAACATACTGGTACAATCTGTGCTCTTATCCAGCAATACATCTACAACCTGCAAAAATCAACATACTGGTACAATCCGCGCCCTTATCCAGCAATACGTCTACAACCTGCAAAAATCAACATACTGGTACAATCCGCGCCCTTATCCAGCAATACGTCTACAACCTGCAAAAATCAACATACTGGTGCAATCCGCGCCCTTATCCAGCAATACATCTACAACCTTCAAAAATCAACATACTGGTACAATCCGCGCCCTTATGCAGCAATACGTCTACAACCAGCAAAAATCAACATACTGGTACAATCCGCGCCCTTATCCAGCAATACGTCTACAACCTGCAAAAATCAACATACTGGTACAATCAGCCCTTATCCAGCAATACGTCTACAACCTGCAAAAATCAACATACTGCTACAATCCGCGCCCTTATCCAGCAATACGTCTACAACCTGCAAAAATCAACATACTGCTACAATCCGCGCCCTTATCCAGCAATACGTCTACAACCTGCAAAAATCAACATACTGGTACAATCCGCGCCCTTATCCAGCAATACGTCTACAACCTGCAAAAATCAACATACTGGTACAATCCGCGCCCTTATCCAGCAATACGTCTACAACCTGCAAAAATCAACATACTGGTACAATCCGCGCTCTTATCAAGCAATATATCGACAACCTGCAAAGATCAGCATACAGTACAGACACTTACTTCCTGCACCAGTCAACCGGACGTCTGCCAGTGCCTGGTTGAACAAACACCCATGGAATCACGTTTACCGATTTATCATATAAGAATTTTGCCACCACCAATGCATTCCTTACGCTTCCAATTTTGTGTAAGAAAAGAGTAATGAAACTCAAAAGTATAAAATATTGGCCAAATAAAAAAATATGGTTGTGAAATGAACGGGATATCAACAAGGTAAATGTCACCATCAACCAACTGTAACAAATGAACAAAGTGTTTCCAATAGGATATACGAAGTGTGCATGGTTCCCTAGGTTATTTTAGCACAAACACATATATGCGTGTGTAGTATTGGAAGGGTTAAAATTTTGTAAAGTAAGAGAAATATTGGTGTATGTGTATGATACAGACCTTTTCATGGCCATAGTTGCAGGCTATGTGGAGAGGGGAGAACTTTACGGCGTCCCACTTATTGAAGTCTGCGCCTCGCTCGATCAAGAGACGGCAAATCTAAAAGAAATAATATAATATATAATATATTCTAATAAATACTAAAAATTCTGATCTCTTAAGACCCATGCTTAAGATCTTAACCCACCCACACCCCTTGGGTATGATATTTTGCAATGAAATTTTACTCCCCTGGGATGAAACTCCTAGATTTTACATCCCAGATGTGATGTTTTACTAGCAATTTTTACCAATCTGGGAAAAATGTCTGATATAATTTTACCCAATGAAATTTGACCCTACTGAACTTACATATTTCTATGTAATTATATATCATCAGGCACCGACATAAGTACCAGCTTGCTTGCCCCGGCAAGTGAATTTTTTAAAAACGTGCTTATGGGCAAGTACATTTGAGTTTTCACTTGACCGAATGGGCAAGGTAGTTTTCTAAATACTTAACACATTTTTTCTGTAAATGGCCCAGATACCCAGAGCTATGCAAACAATGCAAAAAAACTGAAAAGAAAATGGTTATCAAATCTTTTAATCCTTGATAAACAATACATGTCTTTTATATCTTACTTCAGGCAAGTCAAAAATTATGTTGGGCAAGTCAAAATCACTAACTACTTGCCCGGCATGGCAAGTTAGTCCTGAATATTTATGTAGGTGCCTGATCATATATTAAAGAACTATTTCACAATGTCCTACCTCCTCCTGGCCACACATAGCAGCCACGTGAAGGGGCGTGACCTCAGCATTGCCCGGCTGACTAATATCCGCTCCACCATCCAACAGTGCCCCGACCAGCTCAACATCACCCTGAAACACAAAATGGTATGTACAATGGTCCGTTAATTAAAGCCTAATAACATTGTTTGTTATCTGTAACTGTCCAAAAAAAAATAGGGTAGGGTACTAGGTAGGTAAAAAAAAATTTTTTTGATAATTTCTTTTCAAAAAATAAACTTCATGCATATTTTATGTTGATTGGGAGCTGGAAGGGTTGAGTTTTTTTCTAAGTAAAAAGTTGTTAGTTTGGGTTACAATCATACACTCATACATTGTTATGGGAATTATGTTGAGGTGAAAATACTTTGATTACATGCTTGTAATTGACAATTTTTTTTTTTTTTTTTTGGGGGGGGGGGGGGGGCGGTTAAGAGGTGATTTTTGATGGTTTGGGTGTCCAAATGATGCCCAGACACCCTGCTGGCTAAGACTATGGCCTACTTACCTTATAACATGCAATATGCAGTGGGGCAAATTGGTTGTTGCTGAGTTCCGATGCTTTAGCTCCTAACTTTAACAGGTGGCGCACATGGTCCTTGCTTCCTGAAAACAAACAAAACATACAAATTTGGATACAAAATGGAGTTCAGATATTGAAATTAAGGATTTTCGTCACTTTTTATGCCATATTTCAGCACATGGTCCTTGCTGCCTGAAAACAAACAAAACATACAAATTTGGATACAAAATGGAAATTAGGGTTTTCGTCACTTTTTATGTCGTGACTACTGACTAGGCAGTTGTAATTGGTGGAGAAAACCAGAGTGGTCGGCGAAAACCGCAGCCTAAACATTTTTTTACCTGCCACGGTCGGAATTCAAGCACAGGTAGTGGTCAAGGACTGCGAGCAGTCAGTGGCAATGCCTGGAGCGACACAGCCATCAGGGCAGGCCTAGATTGGTGAAAGACAGCTAGCAGTCAGTGGCAATGCCAACAACTTGCCAGTCATTTAGTTTAATTTTTGCGCCGCTAGGTGTCACCATTTACTATTATTAACGATAACCAGTTTCATGATTGATAAATTGTTATAAAAAAGGCAACCGAGTAAGCGTTGATTATAATCGATGATCGTCTAATTAATATTTACCTCCAGTAATGCAGCAGAGATGGAGTAGGGCGAGTCCCGTGTCTGTCTTCTCGTCAACATTGCCCTCCTCAGATAACTGCTCAACCTTGGTGGCGTCACCATGACTGCAAACAGAGAACACCATACTTAGCACAGAGAAAAACAATGAAAACAATTAAAGTAATAACAACAACAACAACAATAACAACAGCAACATTATCATCAACAAAACATCAACATCAGCAACAGCGACAGAGACAGCAACAACAGAAACAAAACAGTAACAGCACAACCAGCTCCACAAAAACAATAATCATAACAACAATAACAACAACAACAATAACTGCAACTATGATTCCAAAATTGTATACATCTTCATGGAAAATAGGCAGAGTTATGGTCTTAGCTAGTTTTAAAACTGTAAGCACAAACCAGATAGGGCCCCGTTGAATGAGGTACTGGGAGGACTTTACAATTACAGAGAAGGGGAAAGACAAGTGTTGCGGCAAGGCGCTAAAGGCCGCAGGAGGAGTAGAAGTTGTCAATGTAGTAAGGATCCGTGCGCCCAAAAAGTGAGTGGCGGGCGCACGGATCCAAGCCCAAAGTACAGGTGGTAGGTACATGGATAGGGCACTGATCAGCACGTAGGGACGTGTGAAAGGGCAGATAGAAGGTAAATGGCTGGGAGTTGCATAAAGTAATAGTCATGCGCAGCAAGTGTGCATGCAAGTGACAACACCAACGTCATAGGGAACTTAATGGAACATTTCCTTCATCAACAGATATAAATTAATACTTATACCCTTTGAACTTCACAGAGCTCAATTTTTAAATGAAGGCTAGGCATTAAACTATAGATTTTCTCGAAGAAATTCCCAACTTCACAACTGTGGAAATGTTTATTATAACTCAAAGATAAAAGATCGTTTTTAGTCAAAGCCCAACATTAAGTCATCGGCCCTTATAGCGAACGGCAATTCAGGCAGACATTCTCTCTGGGATCAGCGGATTTGACCAACAATTCATTTTAGTAAAGTAAAGTAAAATAAAAATAATGCCACAGTTAGTAAAAGTAGGTAACATTTCTAAGTACCTCACGAAGCGCTGGACAGATGGAAAAGATGAAAATAGTCGTGGGCAGCCGGAATCGATCCCGCGATCCCATGTCTGATAGGCAAGTGCTCTATCAATTACACCACGGCTACTTGTGCAAATGTTACCGATTGAAAAGAGAAGTATATTAATGAAATCCCGTAACTCTATTTGGGATCGTTCCAAGCTTTCCGAGTTTAGTCTTGTCATTTACGTGACTGACAAACGGAGTAAATCTTTGAAAAGGACCTTTAGGCCACGTTTATCAATGACCCCACATATTTAAATACGGCCAGAAACTGATTATTATCTACCTTCGTCATGCGAGCCGGTGTAATGTCCAAATCATGTATGTGGCCTGTTGTCTAACTACTCCCAAAGGCTCGGCATCATTGGAATGTCGTTAGAACCCAATAAGGAGCGCCAAAATAGCTCAAAAATTGTTTTTGATCTTTTAATCTAATGCCTTTTCAAATAAATGAACAATAATAATTATATCAATACGCCTTTACATGTCGTTAACTTTGTGGCATCGCAAGCTTCGCAATCCAATTTTGCCTGTGCTATGAACTTGCTATTCTGATGTTCAATTAGTTACATCTGCTGCCGTTTCACTCTTGCGGCGCTAACGCCGGGTATGAACATTAGCGTCCAGACTTTTTTCAAACTGTTTTGGGTGTCACAACCATCTAGCAAAATAGTTCTAAATAGAGTCTGCTCTGTACTGAATCAGAATCAGAAGCACATCCTTATTCAAGATATACAGACATTGAGATGCAAATATATTTCAAGTAATGAACTTGCATTCAAATCAAAATTAAATCTTGGTTGATAATGGCATTTTAACCCTGGTCCCGCTGAAGCCCGGCAACACTGACTGACCTGCTGAAATATCGGATGCACTTGCTGACCTGCTAATGATCATCCTGCTGACTCAAATCATCTCCATTTTAAAGACCCCCCTTGGGCCCCCTAGACCTTAATTTTGACTTATGGCAAGTTGGGGCAATTCCTCAAAATTCTAATTGTGCCCGTAAAACCCCCCATGGTCAATTTTGTCCCCAGGTACCAAAAATAATGCAGTTGGCATTTGGCAGGGTAGGTCACATTCAGCATGACAAGGGTTAACCTTTCAGATCAAAATATTTGTTTTTGTTCAATTATCTTAAAGTCCAAATGAAATCAAGTTGCCCTACTGGCTAAGGCCCCGCTTTAGAGAGTATACATTACCTGCAGGCTATTTGAAGTTCATTCCACTCCCCCTCCTTGGCGCGGAGGTCCTCTATGAGTTTAGAGCGCAGAAGGGCGTAGCTTTCACTTATCTTCTTCTTCAGCTCATCAGCACAATTCTGTGTTGGCCGGGACTTGTAGTTTCCCATTTCCTCAGACCCCTTGAGCCTTCATTGTGTATTACCACAATGTGACATGCATTGTGGTTTACTGAAAATAAAGAATGCAGTCAGATTAATTACTAGTGCTGCGAACGATCAATAGATATAATCAATTGTGATTTCTGATTAATTTATCATTGAAACAAGTGATTATTTTTAATTATGTTCTCTGCTCACATGCAGGCACCGACATAACTTTCAGAACTAACTTGCCATGCGGGCAAGTAGTTAAAGATTTTGACTTTCCCGACATCATTTTTGACTTGCCCGGAATAAGTTATAACATATGCTAGAAATGGCATGAATTGGTAATCATGGTTTTAAAGATTAGATTTCTTTTCAGTTTTGTTGCATTGTTTGCATATTTCTGGGTATTTGGGCCGTTCACTATAAAAGAATATTTTTTAGTGTTCAGAAAATCAGCTTGCCCCATTCGGGCAAGTGAAAACTAAATGTACTTGCCCGAAAGGCCTTTTTTCAAAAATTCACTTGCCGGGCAAGCGGGGCTGGTACTTATGTCAGTGTCTGACATGGTCAATGTTTCTAATCAAAAGGGGCCTTATTTACCATGAAAACCATGCATAAACGTAAAAGATTATTGCACATGAACATGAACTATGAAGTTCCTGACCATCTATCATTCAGAATTTAGGAGTAATTGGCCATATATTGGACACTGCATGGTAAGTGGACATATTAACATTGATAATAATTGATTATTATCGATTAATCAATCAAAATTTTGGACAATTAATCGAGCTGCAATTTTCCAATAAAATAATACTGGCCTAGAGAGCCAATGACAGAGGTGTGGGTATCTCACGATACCCCCTTTCAAACAGTGTGTAACAAATTTATCACTCGCTCTTTAACCGTTTTTTTCAGTCAATCTCATTTTTTCTAATGAATTTGGGTCCAGGTGGACAGTATAAGTTCCTGCTATATAGTACAGCACGCAATTTTGGTGGAAATTTGGAATGCTTTTTGGAATGGTGCCAAATTGTATGCAAAATTTCTTCGTCATGACTTTTGTCTATGCTAGTCATTGTCCCCAATTTTTATTCTTAATCTTCATTGCTTAATTTTACCACATACTTTTTTATCATTTCTTATTTTGAAAAAAAATTGGTTTAGAAGATTGGTTTCTCTCAAACTAGAAATTGATAAGAAAATGATGACTTATTTCACGTTATCCTCTATGAAGATGGCAGTGCTATGATGGACTCCCTTGATACTTCAGTAGGCCGGGTCTAGACTCTAGGCCGGGGACTTAGCCAGGACCCGTTCCTGCCTGTCTTTTGGACAGGCAGTTTTCTGAAATGTTACTTTTTGAACAGGCAAAAATTTTACTTAAGAATTTTCAATTTTGACTTTTTGGGGGTAATATGCAAATATTTCCCTAACAAGCCATCTTCAAAGACATGGGTGAAGTGTAAATTGCCCTTTTTGACACCACAGGGTATTAAATGTAGTTGGTATAAGAATTTGAAGTAGATGGGTAGCTTAATCTAGACGGGTAGAAATTTTGAAGTTGCTGTTTTAGACAGGCATTTTTAAAATCCTGGCTAAGCCCTGCTCTCTAGGCTATTTAAATTGTTGTTCCACATTGGTTGGACCTAGCTCGCTGGCCAGGGGCTAGTTTGGCGCCACCCAACCAGGTAGGTAAAACTAAAGTTAGACTAGCCTTGTGGTACTACATGTCATCTTAACAGGTACAGCCAGGTGATGGTCACTACAGGTTCACAGTTACCTTAGGGATATCATGGACTATGCCCAATAAGAGGTAATTTTTTAATCTTTTACTGCTAAAGATTTTTACAGGCCCAGGCCATAACATTGAAAATTTTAGTGAGGTTTCTCGTGTGTGGAGGCATAGGGAGCCCTTTGATAGTAGTGGACTATACCTCGCTGATCACTTCTGAGCACTGGGAACATAAGAGAGTTGCACAAAGATACACCTCGACGATCAAGACAATGGCTTGTGGTCAGGATTGCTATAAATACGTGCTAGCTTTGAGCAGGTGAGGTCACCAAGTGTAGTTGGTGTGGAGATTTCTAACTAGAATTTTCAACGTTATGCCTGTAAAAATCTTCAGCGGTAAAAAATCGAAAAATACTTTTTATTGGGCATAGTCAATGATATCCCTAAAGTAACTCTGAACCTGCAGTAACCATCACTGCGTATTAATGAGAATATGTCATTTGAAAGAAAATTTGTAAATTTTGAAATAAAACAGAATATGGATTGAATAATGACAGGGTGGGCGAGGTGGCGATGATATTCTCTACCTGATAACACTCAGGAACCGGGAGATACACCAAGTTATAGGATTATGCTGCTTTGAGGTGTGTTTTGGAACAGGGCTTTTAACTGGCTTGCAATGGTACCCATCACCTTAACTCTTATGACAAATATTGAAGTACAGCATTAGCCAAATCCCCATTGAATATACTTCTAACAGGATTGAACAATAAATTAGCAGTAATACTAATAAACAGTGCTAAATGGAAATAGAAAATTTCTAAGTTTCTCATTTTGGTACAAGTATACAGACACCATCACTTCATTCAAAATTGTTGGTGCAATTCAATTCGTCACTAATGAGGGCCCTTGCAAAATAGCCATGCTCAGCTTTTGATTATCTAACCAGAATTATGACGATGGCCTGCATCAATAAAGTTACAATGTCCAGTTTTTAGTATACTAATTTTAGTATTTTGGGATAACTTGAAAAAAAATCTACTTTACAGCCAAAATTATCCCCTGACCTATAAGCCTAGCTAGTCACATGTAGTTCACTACTTGGTAAACAAGTATTTATGGGCATCACTTATGGTAAGTCTACATAAACTGCGCCCTACTTTTTTAGAGCTAGCTTAGTGCTTAAATAAAGGAAGCAGATATTAATAAGTGCTAAGGCCAAAAAAAAAAGTTGTTTGTTTCCTGTAACCCTACCCTAACAAGTTTTTATTCAAAAAAATCCCTACCCTAAAGTTTTTTCCGCCTCCCAACTCCCAATCAATGTAAAACATGCATAAATCACACATTTTTTGACCAAAAAAATAATGCAAAAAAAAAAAAAATACCGAGACTACCTACACTATTTTTTTTCGGGACCGTTACAGGAAACAAACAATTTCTTTATTATAGGCCTAATGACAAACAGTCATTTGTTATGTATGACCAGGAAATATCAAGCCATACAATTAAAATAATGAATGTAGTTGCACGAGAAGAGTTGAATAATTGAAGCAAGGGACGTGGCACCAATATCATTTTCATCCAAGAAAAGTATGGCAACACAGATGACAGCTTGTGAGGGTAAACATATCTAGATAATTTATTTGTATCTGGAGTGTATGGGAGTGAGTGCAGTACATAGAATGGACACACTAAAATTGATCTAATATTATGGCAGAGGGGTATCTTCTAACAAATTTCTCAGAAGGCTAATACTTAAAACCACTGAACTTATTATATATGTCAGAGGGTTAATAAATGGAATTTCTTATTTTGTTTCAAGAACAGACTGAGCATAAGTTTAAGCTGAGAGTAGTAGACAGGAGTTGGCACTGAAAATGCATCATCAAATTTCGCTGCCTCACACTATGAGTCATAGATAAACCTGTGTACCCTGCCTATTGACCCCATCTCCTTGGCAACCTATCTGACCTAGATAGGATGACATCTCAGTGAGTGGCCTCAACCTCAACTTCAACCTGCTGTAATTCGGGAACCGCTCGGGGTTACGGCAATAAAATTTAGATATTCTGAAAGCTGAGATTCTAAGCAGGCCTCAACGCTAACTCAAAATGATACTGGCCCTGTAAGACCAGTAACACCTAGCATCTACTGGTCCTGCAAAATATTTACTGGCCCTACATTTTTTTCTTTAACATAAGAAGAAAGAACATTGCATAAGATTCACCACAACACTTATCTTTATAAATTTTATCTTCATTTAGTTCAAAAACAATTTGGGACTTTCTCAGTGGGAAAATTTTTAACAAGAATGTCTCCAAATGTTTACTGGCCCTATAGGACCAGTTGAGGTCTTTTTTTACTGGCCCGAAGTTGTTTTGGGAACTTTTACTGGCCTTGGGCCATAGGTTCACCCTTAACGTCGAGCCCTGCTAAGGATTACAAACATACCATTATTTTTATTGTATGATAAAAAAGAAGAAAACGAAAACGCGCCGACGAAACAATGAGACCAGAGATAATACATACTCGTTCAAGTACAGGAAGCCAGCCAGCCTCTTTCTGAAAAAAATCATGTGACCAATACTTCCCCAGGCTAAACCGCGTAAACCCGAGGCGCACATGCCCTTGGTGCTAGCATGCAGTGCCTATGGGGTTGGGGATCAAGGTTATGTATTTCTCTGGTTTAAGTAAATACTTATTGATTGAGATCTATTGATATTTACATGTTTATTTCATTTTGAAATGTGCTTGCAAGGTACAAAGAGTCAGTAGAACCTTCGATAAAGAAAAGAATGGATATGTAGCGAGAGATAACTGTATGCACTAGTGAGATGCTGGACTCATGCCAGGAGTCACTGAATGGCAGCAGCGCGAGGTCATGTGGAACAAGGACCAATCAGGGCTCTCGTATCGATTACATTACAGAAAACCTGATCTCCACCATCAGCTGGACACCAATCTAGGGCTATTAGGGGGCTATTAGTTGATGCTGGTTGAGGCTAGCATGTTCAGGTTGGCAGGCTGGTTTCGAATACACTTTTGTTTTGGTCATCTAAGGTAGAACACTCAACAATGACTGTATTAATGTGGATTATAAACACGATTTGACAGTGATAAGAAGGTGTGTTAGGTGTTTGGTGATAGGTTTTTCTTCCTATGTAGAGGAGTTGACCAAGCCAGCTATATATGGTGTCCTTAGAAGTGATTGCTAATTCTGCTTAAACCAAGGCATTAAAGAGCATCTATCATAAACTGGTTACATTTGGAAGCACCATCATAGCAAGATCTTAGATGAAGATTCGTGTGGGCTTGAAGTCACCAGAGCTTGCATGTGACTTGGGCTACTTGGTTGAGCAGAGGGGTTGTACTAATATACCCTGCGTTCAGGCAATATGGGAGCTTTATATTCAAGAACCTGGCTCGTATTGACACAAGTACAGCGTTGATTACACTGCAGACATGTTAATCAGCTGGGTTCTCCGCCGTAGAAGACGCTTGTGCACTGGGCCTAATGGTAATTGGCCCTGAACCGCGACTTCCCTGTGTGTATCTTCTGGGAAGATGAAGGCTTGGGTACCATAGGGAACAGCCTTAATAAGTTTCTAAAAAAAGTACTTCTTTATTTAATCTACAAAAATAAAAAAAGACATTTTATATTTAAACAACAATCAAGCAAGCATTAAAATAGAAACATTTACACACAATACTGCATTTATATTCATATAAACTGAGTAACGTAGACTGTGACACTAAGTCTCTATAATAAATTGATTGATGGAATTGGAAAATCTGTGTACCGTTTTTTGTATTCCTGTGACGTGTCCATTTTTGATGCTATGGTATGTTAAATATAGTTGTAACTAGGCAAGAGGTAGCCCCCCGGGGGGGAGGGGGGGGGGGGGGGTTGCACTTTGGTATTAAGGGGGGTGCATACGTTCGTTATCAAAATTAAAAAATACCCCTAAAGCACTGATTCTGGCCAAAAAAGCACCCTTATTTTCATAAAACGCTGATTTTTTCCACTAAATAAACCACCCTTCTTTTATCAAAACACTGACATTGGATGAACTTCAGATTTTTATAATCCTCTGCGTGTTTAGCGGCAGCAAGTGGCGGCAGCAAACTCGGAAGCCCTGAGTCACTTCGGGAGTCACTCGGCGTCAGAGCCACGTATAATTTTGTGGATTGTAAGGGGATTTTGACCCCCATACTTCGTACCTGGGTACAAAAAGTACCCTTCTTTTACAAAATCGCGGACATGCGGAGGTCTTAAAAAAAGACCCCTTCTTCCGCGAAATACGTAACGAAGGTGCGGCCCCCCTCTGTATCAAATAATGAGTGCATGCTCCCTTGGAAGTGGTTAAGGGAAACAGATAACCAGTTTGCACAAAAATTTGAAAAAAAAATCTGCTGTTTTGGAAAACGGTGGAGAAAAAGAATTCAATTTTTTTTGCTGCTGTTTTTGGGAAAACGGTGGAGAAAAAAAATCTGCTGTTTTTGGAAAAACGGTGGAGAAAAAAAATTGCATTTAAAAAAAAAAAAAATTTTTTTTTGTTCACACCCGAACCATGATATGTACCAGAATTGCTAACAGAATTGAGGTCGTAAAATACAAGATGACCCACATTCTGAACAAAGACTTAACTTCGCGGTGCCGGGAATCGTGGACACTGATGACGTTATTATCGAAGATGGTCCGTGACGTGAAGTGAGACTGGCGCTAGTCTATACGCGCGAGTCCGACAATGGCTACATTTCATCCCCAGTGATGTGAACGGTAGAATCAGAGAAACATACGTGTAATGTGGCGTCCCACAGAAGATAACAAAAGGCAAGCGAATACATCAACAGGGGTCAATGAAATGAAACTTTTGAGAAAGTTAGTGAGATGAACGCTCGTGTCATTTTTACAACAGACGCACATCAATAACTTCTGACGGTTTGGAGAGAATGATGGTTTGGCGAATACATGCTCTACCCCTGATGCTTGCTGGTATCTGGGAGTAGTAGACACACTGCTCGGACGATTACTCGTATGGTCGAGCATTCGGTCGTCACGCCATGCTCGACCCACGGTCGACCATGCCAAGGAATGGTCGACCGAAAACGAGTATAATGAATCAGCGCTAGTCTGTCCAAAAGCAAAAATATCACACAATGAAAGTAACTTACCACGCCGCCAACCTTCCTATCTAGCGAAATATCTACCATGAAATGAAAATAAACTTACCTTTATGTTGTTGTGCTGTTGTTTCCTCACCTACATCTACGCGGCGCTTCGTCGCTGTAAACAACATGTCTAACTGCGCATGTACTTATTCTATTACTCTCGAGGGACTGGCGCCGCTCCTGAATTGTCCCGACATGGTCGACCATGGTCGAGACTCGAGTATCGGTCGGCAGCTTCTGCCGATTACTCGACCATGATATTTTCAACGATTCCGAGCACTATAACAAGTATCGAATGGTGATGCAAGGCATCAATAGTTACTAGCTGGGTCGTACTTATTTATGATGTACAGTATGATGTTGATAAGATTTGAATTGTTTATTATAGCGCACTGCTATGAAAATACCTAGGCTTGGAAAACACACTATGTACAGTGAGAAGCTGTTTATGTGGCTTTAAAGTGGTCCCGGTTCACAGCAGGGAGCCGGGACCAAATCCAGAATGAGGCTCCAGAGCCGGGACCAAATCCAGGCTCAGCAACCACTAGAAAACATGATTTTTGTGTCATTTTCAAAGAGTTGTTTGAATTATTGATCACTCAAACTTGCTATTAAGACCCGCCACTGTGCCTTGGTGCAGATTTATAGCCTCGCCGTGGGTGTTAGTTGCAAAGCTTTGGCCTTGGCGGCCTCAGCTTTTGCAACAAACACCTACGTCTCGGCTATAAATCTGCACCAAGGCTCAGCAGCGGATCTTAATCCCTATATCCTTGTTGCTGTCTGTATTTTGCCCTCAAAGTACACTGAGCTCCTCCCCAGAGTTCAGCGAAGAGTGCAAGTGCAAGTTCCGACCGGTTCACCACTACACCAGATGTTAAATACACCTAATTTGTCATTGACTAGTATTGTCAGCTCCCCAGTTAACCCTAGAAAATAATAAAAATTGCCCGCGTTCCCACCAGCACTATTTAATAGGGATCAACAGGTGCTACAGGACGTGGTACAGTGGTACAGGTGCAACGGTTCTATTGTGGGTGCCATGGTGTGTCTTACACGGATTTGAGTCCTCGCACCGTCTCTTAGCACCCGGGTGCGTGTTGCGTGTGTAGGGGTGTATTTATAACTGCGCTGTCACGTACACATTCATAACACCAGGCCGACGATTTGATTGCAATGATACAAGTACTTTTATTTCAAAGAAATGTCGGGGGAAAAGAAAGAACGAACCATACAGAAAATCACTTTTAAAATTTTTATTGTGGCAAGACCATCAAGCCTCAGTAAAAATGGCTCCGCCAGGAGCAATCTCCATGCCTACTTCCGGTACCTAACCGTATTATACTGGGACGTGAGCGACCCAGCAATAATATAACTAGACAGGGAGTGGGCACTGTGCATGCGTCATCAAATTTCGCTGCCTCACCTGCTCACACCACTATGAGTCATAGATAACATGTGTACCCCAGGATTGGCTGCCTGCTGGTTTCACAGGCCCTGGGTCAGACTGAAATTGCCTAGAAACCAATCACGTGACCAATACTTCCCCAGGCTACACCGCGTAACCCGAGGCGCACATACCTTAGGTACTAGCATGCTGTGCCTATGGGTTTGCGGATCAAGGGGATGTATTTCTCTGCTGGTATCTAGCTCTCAATACTTGAACGGTCTTTTGAGATTCAAACAAGGCATGCGGTCCAGACAAGATTCCCCCAACGCTACTCAAAAACCTGGCAGGGGTCTTGGCGAAACCACTCACGGCGATCTTCCAGTCATCAATCGAACAGGGCTGTGTTCCAGAACAATGGAAGAAAGCACTTGTGAGTCCCATCTACAAGAAAGGAGACAGACACACTGCAGCAAACTACCGCCCAGTGTCATTAACGTCAGTCTGCTGCAAACTCTGCGAGCATGTCATAGCCAAATCCATCATGGCACATCTGGATGCTAACAACATCCTAACAGATAGCCAACATGGCTTCCGCTCCAAGAGATCATGTGAAACCCAACTCCTCACCTTCGTAGATGAATTGCTCCAATCGCTCACAGCGAGGGGGCAAATAGACCTAGCTATCCTCGATTTCAGCAAGGCTTTTGATGTTGTACCACATGCCAGACTGCTCTACAAACTTGAATTCTACGGAATCAAAGGCGCCACTCTAAGATGGATTAGCTCGTTTTTACATGAGCGCACACAGAGAGTTGTTGTGGACGACCAGACATCGGATGAGGCCCCAGTCACCTCAGGAGTACCGCAAGGATCCGTCCTGGGACCGATCCTCTTCCTGGTCTACATAAACGACATGCCAGAATACATCAAATCCAGCTGCAGACTTTTCGCTGATGACAGCATAATCTACCGTGTGATTCAAGGTCTTCGAGATTGTACAACACTCCAGGACGATCTCGATCGCCTGCATCAGTGGGAACTAGACTGGGGCATGTCGTTTAATCCATCTAAATGCAACATCATGAACGTCTCAAAAAGCCCGAACTGTAAGCCCAACAAGTACAGCCTGAAAGGAGTGGTTCTGGAGACCGTCCCAAACGCACCTTATCTTGGTGTTAACATCAGCTCAAACCTCAGTTGGAGACATCACATCAAGAAATGCTCAGCCAAGGCAAACCGAACGCTCGGTTTCGTCAGGAGAAATCTAAGGGGTGCTACACATACAGCAAAGGCACAAGCATACATCTCTTTGGTCAGACCCCAATTGGAATACTGCTCGACGATTTGGTCCCCCCATCAACAAAATCTAGTTCATGATCTAGAAATGGTGCAGCACAGAGCAGCTCGCTTCGTCAAGAACTTGTATGGACAACAAAGCGTCACAGCAATGCTCCGAGATCTGAGCTGGGAGACACTGGCACAAAGGCGCCTTAAAGCACAGGTCACCATGACATACAAGATTGCAAATGGTCTCGTCTGTATCCAACCCAACCAGCTCATCCCTAGCAACTACAGTACACGTTCCCAATCCAAAGGAGGTTTCAGACAGCTGGCAACCACCTCTAACTACTATAAATACAGTTTCTACCCAACAGCTATTCGTGCTTGGAATTCACTGCCTACCGAAGTCACAAGAGCAGATTCGATCGACCAGTTCAGGGTTAACCTTAGCAGGTTAACCATTGACTCAAGCAAGGTCTACTAGGATGCCCACTACTGTTTTTAACAATATAACCTTTATTAACACGCTTTTATCTATCTATCACGCTATTCCTGTCTACGCTATTCCTTTTTTTACTAAGAAACTAACACTCATGCGCCGGCCATAATGCTCTAACAAGAGCGCGGCCGTAGATGATGATGATGAACATAAGTCCTGTCATGTAGTATTTATAGTGCGACGGACAAATGGTTCACTAACTTTTGTTAGTTGGCACTATGATATTAGCCTGATATGAACATGCAGTTCTCAGTCTGACGTCCCACGGCTACTAGACCTTGTACTAGTAGGCATTAAATGATTTGAGATCATATAAAAAGCTCTAGGCCTACTGGCCAGTCTGCTAATTTGTGGAGCTAAGCAGTTCTTGATGCCGGGATTTGGCCTGTCGCACGCTGGTGCGACGATGCGACAGTTAGACACCATTGATGTGTTCCTGATTAGACGGATTCTCTATTCTGCATGGCTTTACCTAAATTTTAGGTAAAGACCATTACATTATAGTGATAAAGTGCTCAATTTTCTACTTTCGAAGGCTGAAAGTATAGTACAATGTACATGCATATTTGCATTGTATATTCAAAATTGTCGTTTAAATAAATAAAAATGTCCCTAGACCCCGGGCCCTACTAGACCTGCACAGAAAAACCCTGAGAGGTGGCTCAGAATAGATATGCAGCGTCCTCTATTGCCCATTTGACAAATGAAGTTTATTGTTGATGAAGAATTCATCACATAGACACTAGGTGGCAGCACAGCTTCAGCTCGTGTGAAGCCACTTCTGAAAAAATTGTCTTTACCAGAGACTTCCAATCTGTAAGTCTATATGTCTGCCTTTACCAAATGGAAGATGTCTTTTTTTCATCATCCGTCATCTAATGATTTCTCGCAAAAGATCTTTTATTGTTTTATTACAGATTTTTAAAATCAAATATGTTAATTTCATTTCAGAGCAGCTGTTTTGTGGCATTCAATTTGAGACAGACAACTCATATTCTGTAGCCTGACATAATCATGTCTTCATTTTAGAGCATTTGTTATTTGAGGCCTTCATTTTGAGACAGACAACCAACTCATATTATTTACTGTTACATGTCTTTGTCTTGAAAAAAGGTAGATTTATATCATATTGCAAAATAAGTTTGTACCTTTTATTTCCGCGTATTCGTTATTTCTAGCCGTAAGACAACTTAAATTATGTAGTGAGACATTACCGTGGCTTTTATGTACAGGGATTCAATGAGCACATGGTCTTTTCTAGGAGGTAAAATATGTGTAGGTTCTTTTTGAGGGAATTATCCCATTCAAGCCTCTTTCTTCAAATAGAATGGCTGATCAGATGGTAGTTGACATGGAGAATTCCTGACATGAATGAGTTGAGGGGCTTCTCTTATAATTCCCAATTCCTGGGATGCAAGAAAGGTTAGTGGTTCCAAGAATTTCCACAATTCTTATATTTTGCCTTGGTTACTTTTCTATGAACCTTAGATGGAAGGTTTCAACAAGAAACCATGAAGTGGTCTCTATAACCTTAGAAATAAGATACTTTTATTTTCTCTTATTTGCAGTTTTGCTCAGATATCAAAATATCTCTAAGATATATCAGATTTCCGGTATGATAAACTTGTGGAATATCATCATAATATTCTTGATCTTAATAAAAGAATAAATACCCTTACAAACAATTTAAAGATTTTCACATGCTCATCTACAAAAGACATAATCAACATATAAATGACCAACAAATATTTATGTATATAATAAAGCATTTATTGTTATTTGTATATACAATACAAAGAACTGAAAATACAAGAGGAACATACTAACTTGTTCCGCTTCTAAGTTGTCATGACCGCTCTGCCTATCAGGACCCACACTAACATAATACAGGCAAACGGCAGCTGATAAAGCATGTTATATATTCTTACATTAGCTTTATTTCTCTTAAAGGTAAAAATCTCTAATAAATATGTGTGGATTCATTTACCAGTTAGTCTTGGTCCTGAGAGATAGAAAGCGATACACATAGTCATCAGAGAAGGTCATCTTCCTTCTTCATTACACCAACACAGCCTCTCCATTAGGAAAACTCTAGCCCACCTCACTGACCAACTTAACAGTCATTAAGGTTATCTGTAGTTATCAATTATGTCATATTAGATCACCTTACTAAGTATGACCATACTAAGTATGACTTTTGAAAGAACTCTTTTTCTTGGAGAAAATAATCAAATAATCTTGGAAGTAATTTGTTTATTTGTGACATAGAGTTATTTCGCAAAATATTTGAGCTCTTAGAGTGGGGTGCTTAACATTTTGGATGAGATACATCTTTTGGATTTGATTTCTAGGTTCTCATATTTCATGGCCCTATTACCTGGGAGTTATTACAGATCCAAAAGAAAAGGGAACAAGGTACTATAGATGGACTGTTTCTCATACATCCAGACACAGTGATCCAAAACACACAAAATCATTGCACAGTAGTTGAAATTATGATAGCCTCAAACACACCTTTTAAATCCAACACCATTCCTAGAAAAATGACTGAACAAATCTGTGCACACTAGACACATGAAACATTCTTCAACTTATAACCACAAGATTCAGATATTAGTGACATATAGAAAATATGCCCAACACCAACATTGCCGTAACAAAACAAGCAGATATCTTGATTAGATAAATCTCTTGCGCCGGCATCTTATTGGATGGTTAGCCTTGTTATAAAAATACTGACAAAATGGCGTGTTCATTTAAGCTGGTGAAAGGCTAATGATAACTCCCATTATATGCAATGAGAAGGCAGAGACACCTACTGGAAAATGAGTTTACTAAAAAACAAGAAGTCACGTGCAGTGCTTTACTTTACGTGTATAACAATCATACATCTAACAATATAAATCCCTCAAAATCTACTCTTGTGCCTCTAAATAAAATTGGCTTGAAAATACAATAATATAATAAAATGATGTACATTTACAAATCCTTTTACTACATTACAATACTTTTATAAATGTGGGGGGGTGTTTAAAAAAGTTCCTTCTGAGGGAATCATATTGACAAATACACAATCATATAGTAAAAAATGATGAGAGAAAATACTCTGCAAAGACAGTTCATCAAAATACTGGTCCATTCAGTTGAAAATGAACAATGAAGTCAACATCTGTGCTGTGTCCATCTTGGACAAAACTACAGGTCCCAGGAGATCCCTGGGAGTGAGGGTTCAAGTAAAGAGGGGTGTCAAGACATGTTTCCACATACACAACCCTAAAGCCCTTGGGATCTGGCTACAAGACAATGCCGTGCCGCATTTCAGTTCAGGAGAAACCCCTACCGCTCATAGTGAAACATATCTTTGTAAAAAAACATTTTGAAAACCACCAAAGAAAAGTTGTTCGTTACATTCAAATGAATCAAGAGTTTCTTTTAATGTTTTTATAAAATTGATCTCATGAATATGAATAAGAATATGCCAATTCCTCAGACTAGCACATAACTCTCTTCCTAAGCTTCAATTGGTTTTAAAATAAAACTTGTAGGAAATGACTTGACATTGTTGTTATTCCTACTCATATAAAACCACCTTCTCAGTAGCACCTTTTCTCTGACTAATTCCATAGTGTGTGATACATTACAGCCTTCAGTCAGATCACAAAGGCATGATGGGTTCGCATCTCTAACAGACATCATTATCATACAAACTACAAATACATCCTTCACTGAGCTAACACATCCAGACAGCACACCATCCTAAACATATGTCAATCTTCTCAATCTAAGGTATAAACAGAATTTAGTATGGAAGATTTATGATTACAATTACCATTATTGTCAATGATAGTAATATATGAAATGAAATACATAGATTCCTAGTAGAAAAGCTTTAAATAAAATCATATACTCTCATATCATAATAAAACGTCTTAGAATATAATCTAAATTCCAGTAAAATTGCTCATAATTTGTTACTAATGATTTTCTTTTAATTAAAACTCTTCCGTGACTTTTACCAATTAAGTGGGTCTTTCAAAATCACTTCACTCCTACTTGACATATGAATGAACAAATGTATATCAAACTTTCTTATCTTCTAATGTACATAAGGAAACCTGTATGGTGGTAAAAATATAATTTGAAGAAACTGATAATTATATACCAGCATGAGAAAAGAGTTAACAATCTTGTTGTGTATATCTTAATGGATGTGTTAACTCTTTGAGGGCGAATCTGAGAGTTGAAGGCAACAAGGTTTTGACATTAATTGGTCTTTTGATTTTAGCAGCAACCAGATCAGAAAGAATATACACATCATACAAAACTGTTGATTGACTACGAACTTCTTTTATGCAAACATTGTTCTCAGCTAGTAAAGACTGAAACAAGAACAAGGCAGCATAAAATCATGATGTCATCAACAATACCTATGACATCACACTTTTTGAGGTGATGCCATCAATAATACCTATGACATCACAACTGTTAGAGATGCTAATTTTATGACAATATCTGTGTCATCACAACTATGTATATTGATGTCATTATATAATAATAGTTGTGACATCACAACTAATTGTAGCATCAGCATCACTAATAGCTGTAGCATCACAGCTGCTAAAATGTCATAGATCATAGTTGTGACATCACAACTATAGCCAATCATGTCATAACTGTGACATCACAATCATTGGTGGTGTCATAAAAACTGATATATATTCATATTTATATATATATGCTATGTACAAATCCGTGTATGAAGGGACAAATGGTACTTATTATGAAAACCTGTCACCCTTAGAGCCCCCAGATAGACTGGTAAAACCACCATACAGAGTACTGTGTTCCAAGAATGTTTGAGCTGATCAATAAATACTTGGGATTTTGAACACCTATAAGTAACTGAGTGCTCCATAATAGCCTGAATGAATACCCATATATTAATACATATGTGTTTTAAGAATTTTTAATTACATAAATAACTTGTGGTTTATTCTTGTGAACCTTAATGGAGTTTTTTTTTAGCTTAAACATGCTTAATCATAAAATTCTTGTAATATCAGAATCCTAAAATGACCCAAAACATATGGCCACTGCTTCAAACTACACTGTGGGCTATAAGGGTAAATAAGAAGGATTGATTAGTCATAATCATAACTGATATCTAAATAACAGTAAAAATTAAATTCAGTACTGATGGGGTTTCCACGAGGTTTCTGATAAGTACCAACGCACAATCATAGTGAGCAAACAAATTTACATCTTTAGTTCTGTACTTCCAACTGAAGCAGAAATCCTAGAACATCCAACTACCATTGAGGTGTCACCTGGTGACTGTTTCTGAAACTAATCTATGTTGTCTCTGATGCCACCTGGTGGCCGTTGTAACAACTATAACGATAAATCTACACAGTGCAGTGACCCTGATTCGAACTGAAAGGGGTTTGCATAAACGAGTAGTCTTTGATCAACTTGCTCCCAGTTCCATAGAGAAAAAATGCTGTGTTGTCAAAAAAAATTCCTTTGCAGTTTTTCTTTGTTGTAATAACTACAGGAGTCCATATCACCTTCTCTGCCTAATCGAATGACTGATCCACAACATCGTCGCTTTCACAGTGAAGTCCCTTGTTTTGTGGCCTTTTCAACCCTTGCCTTTCCCACAATGCCTTGCAATGTGAACGGAATTGTTTTGTGGCCTTTCAAATGCTTTCCTTCCCACAATGCATTGCAATGCAAACTGTATGTACACGGCTCTGAAATGAGTCTCTGTTTTCACATTACTGCATGTTGGTGTCAAGAAAAGAGACGGTTTTTGATGTATTTGTTTTTTATAACCATGATCCGACCTCTTTTTCTAGCACCACAGAGGCGTCTGTCCTTCCCATGACTCGTAAAGAGTTCATCAAGTCCGTCAGAGCAGATTCCTCTCGATGCCGCGCCTCCCACAAATCAAGAATATGTTCTGTTGGACTCGTTTTTGTGGCGAAATAATTGATATATCTGAAAGAGAAAAGAAACAAGTTGTCAGAAACATTTCGGTGCATACTATTCATTTAATGGAGTATTCAGAGACATATTTTCTTTAAAAGCAATAAAAAAGACAAATGCTAGCATTTTGATGATCAGATTATAAGCAAAACTGAGTAAAATCTTTGAACAATGTATGATAAGGAACTTAGAGGAAAATCAACTACTAAGAGTATTTTCTCAATCTTCATTGGCAAAGAGGTCCATTTCTAAATTAATTTCATTGGACTTAATTAATTTCTAACCGTATACATGTATGACAGAAATCATCCAGATCTTTACCCCACAACTATAAGGTGTATATAACATCTTTTTCGAATATTTTCAATATTTCAATGTGCTTGAGACGTTTGGCATTTACACCTGCAAGAGAAATGAAGGTGCGTTACCTGTCGACGCCGAGTGTTCTGGCTAGGAGCCTCCAGTCGTTGCCGCGTACGTTGGGTGGATCGAGCACGGCACAGAGGCGCTGTCGGATGTGCCGCGGTATCCGGAATGCATGCTGCGGAGGCTCCAGCGTCACCATGGAGCTGCAGCCGGAGCTGGACACTGTGTTCACCGTGGACGAACGCTCACGAACGGCCGCCTTACGCGCCGGCGACGGACTAGCGGGCACCTTCTGGAAGAAAACAATAATAACGTTAAGTAAAAAATAAGACTGGAAATGGATGATTAGCACTGCTGATCAGACATGTATTTGGTGTTGTGATGATGATAATGATGATGATGATGATGATGACTACAATTTTCAAGAAGCATATCCCTGCTCCCCTCAGCGTATATGATACAAGCCATCAACAGACAGAGATGATCAGAACGCAGTGCCTCTACAATTGAAGGCTTGCTGGCCTGATAGGTGCTGCTATCTACACAACATAAATGGAACTAGTGCAGTGCTGCCCCTAGCAGTCTAGAGCACAACTAAAATATTAGGTAGCAGTAGAGATATAGAAAGAAAGGAAATATATTTATTCGTAAGTGACTTTTTTCAATAGTTTTTATTGAGATGAATAACCTATCAACGTTTATAAATATGACAGCTTTTGTTCACTTCATTCAAAACCCACAATGATGCCCCTGCCATATAAAGAGGGGAGAGAAATCACGGCGCAAGCAATTCCTTGCCACAGATTCTTCAGCTGCGCTTTCCAGCATTCATTAGCAGTATGAAATGTATAATTTGGCTTGGCGTGAAAATCTAGCTGCCGCGACAGGCTAATAAGGGATGATACGTAATTCAATTCATCACGGCACAGGTACGTCAGCTCTGGGCAGGTGCAAACAGAGCCCTTCTGTCTCGCCGACGTCTGTCACTCACCTAACCCACAATCTTCAGATTCTATGACAGTACTTGTCATATTTCAGTGGGCGTCTCCCAGGTAGGGAGAGCATCATTTCGTCAAGGAGAGAGCCTTGAGTAATTCATCTAATAACCGACAATCTGATGCTTCCCAATGTTTGTTCCGGAGCAATTTAGCTAATCTGCCTGGATATCCACAGGTGTTCGACTGACAAATGCTGTGGGAGGTATTTCTGCTTTTCCAAATACCAAAGATCTCATCCTGCCTTGCAGGAAAATACCACACAGGTTATTTCCTTCAATTCTACTTATAAATCGCTCCCTTGTGAGAATGAAGATATTGTACTGCATTAGGTATTGAATGGGTAGAATGCTAAAATGGCTTCAATACATAATTTTGAGAATAGGGACACCTTGATACACCTGTTTTGAACTTCATACATTGTTAAGCATGGCTTAAAGGTAGGTAATAGTAATAAGCAGGGGGCTGTTGAGCCATAACAGTAGCCTTATGGTATAAGGGTATAGGGTCTGTACCCTGTATTTGATGTGGGGGTAGCAGTCTGTAACAGAGGTAAGTAGGAAAGGGGGTTGTGTAGCAGGTCCATCCCCTGTACTTAATGTGAGGGTAACCGGTCTGTACCCTTTATTTGATGTGAGGGTAGCAGGTCTGTACCAGAGGTAAGTAGGAACGGGGTCTGTACCCTAGTTAGGGTAGCCGCCAGTAGTCAGGTGTATGGTGGCGGCCCTGAGTGTGGTTCCGCTTGACCCGTCTTTCTGCCCCACTCCACAGGGAGGAGGTTCTGTTTGCTTACAGCCCAGGGTGAGATGGCAATCTCTGGTGATTTATCCTTCACGGGACCTCAGCCTCCTCACTCGCAACTAGTCTCCCTGCTCTAACACTTACTACTCAGCTCATCCAGTCCCGCTTTCCATTATACCCTTCCAAACACAGCTCTTCAACCTCTCTGTCATCTTGCGATTATTGGCATGTCAGAAAGTAACCAATGACTCAAGAGTTAGTTGGCTGTTTACCCTGGCCAACATGATTCCTTCCACCACTAACAACCATTAACATTAACACCATTAACAACCATTAACAGCAATAGCAACATCAACATTAACATCATTAATAAACATAAACATCATGCTTCAGCCTAAATATGGCTGAGAAGTTACTATAAATGAAATTCCAAATTCAAATCTGAATCCATCTCCGAGCCTTGCCTACCCAGCAATTTACCTGCCTCCACTACCCTGACTACCTGTGACTTTCTTTAAAGGTCACCATGGCAACCACAGTTCCAGCTGGCCGGTTTTGGGGCCAGAGCACACCTGCGGAGTGGGGCATGTTCACCTGAGGCCTTAGCGAATTGAGATGATAGGCTTTTGACGGAAAAACCAACAAAACATCGAAAGTCAGTTAACGAGTCATCGGTGCTGGCTGGGAGTCAGCCAGGGAGAAAGAAACACTTAGGGACGTCCACAAAGAACTCGGCGCTGTCCTATCTCCGACAGCCCTCCGCTCCGCATTCAGCTTTAATTACCGTCCAGAGGTCCCTTTCATCTTTCTGATAAGCTTTGATCAGCCAATGATTGATGATCAAAGCCAGCAGAAGTTTGTATCCATAAAGGATGACAAAAAAAACTTAAAGGGGTGAGAAAAACAGTTAGAAATTCCCTTTGAGAGTCTTGGCAATGTCATGTCAAAACCTCCAGAAGTTTGTATTTATAGGATGACCAAAAAACCACAAGAAGACACAAGAACTTTTTATTCCCTCTGACAGTCTCTACAAAACCATATTTTTGTATTTTAAAAAAGGGGGACTGAAAAGCTGAAGTGGATGGGAGGAACAGTGGAGTATCCCTTTGAAAGATTTCTCCAAATGCATCCCACTTGTCAAAATGTCAAAATGAATTTACTTCTTGTGCTCATGCCTTTTCAGAGCACTTATCATAGGATCAGCATCATGATCTAATGCAGATAATTCTTAAGGGGCCATGGACTAAGCAGGATCTCTGCTTCACTGCATGGTTAAAATGACTTCAGGAGCAAAACTGAGGCAACCCTTGGTGAGTGAAATGCAAACATAATAAATCTGAATAGATACTTCCTAAGTTCCTTACATCTACAAAAGTGTTTATAATATGATAAAATTATTGTCCTCAAATAACTGTATAATAGTTGAGAAACTAAATCATAGTACTTATTCCTGATATACAGAAATGAACACCTTTGATTTTTAGCATGGAAATACATGATAGCTTGAGACGAGGGTCTGGTTTTATATAGAACTCCTTGTCGAGTGAAGAAGAGCCAGTATCTTTTTCACTGTGAGGATCCACTTTTGAACATATAACAGAAGGAAAATCAACCTTCAACCATTACAAGTCTCTGCACCTGCATAGGTCAGCTGTAATTATTGCACCATAACCGCCGTCTTTGACTCCATCTTGAATGAAACCTGCTGACTGACACAAAGGGACATTTTGGTCATCCATCGGCCAACCTCATCATATTTAAATCAATCACAAACAAAAATTAAGCTCACTGACTAGGATATCCATCTGACACAAAATTGGTCACCTATCAGCCATCCCCCTCACATCACACACAAACAGGGGCTGGCAGATGTTGGGCTGATGTGTTTTAGCATGCCTAAATTGAATTTATTTTATCACTAAATTTGCATATGTATTTTGCTCTTTTACGTGGAGGTGAATTTTCCTTATCAGCCATTTTTTTCTTAATGTTATGATGCTAGACCAGCATGCACCTCTTTCTACTTCTTAAAATTCAGCTTAATATCAATTAAAACATATCTACTGCTAAAAATAGGAATGGTTATCTAGGCTTATTGCAACTCTTGGGCAAGCTGGGTTCAATTAGGTCAACTGAGTATTGTTTAGGCAGACTAGAAGAGCTGAGTTGCATGCTAAGCTGTAGGAGTTTAAGTAGATCTGGGCTGAACTTGAGGAAAAACAGGAGATTATAGTCGCTTTAGACTAGTTTTCTAGAAAAACAGGAGACAAGAAAAAAACAGGAGGCAGGTAAAATGAAGTCCAAAAAAACAGGAGACTCCTGTTAAAAACAGGAGACTTGACGGGTATGAAATCCTATCCTCCCTACCCCAGGGGGCATGTTGCGCTGACACAAAATGGCATTGATACCCTTATTTAGGGGTATCCAGGTGAATGGAGCATGTTGCCCAGATACTAGATGGGTATGATACCCTTATTTAGGGTATCCATGTGTGAGGGCAATGTTGCCAATATACTATGAGATTTGCATAGTGCCTTTTGGAGGTATCCAGCTGCAAGGTGGCGGTTGTACCGAAATAACACAATATAGATAAACCCCTTATTTAGGGGTATTCATATGAGAGGCATGAGGGACACGTTCCCTAGATACAAGGGTATATGTACGACACCATTATTAAAGGGTATCTAGGTAGGGTAGGTGTGTTGCATGGCCAGCCAACAGAAGAGGAGTACAAAATTAGAAAGGATAGATTTTTCAGTTTGACGAGGGCATAGTTTAGAAGCGAAATTGATCAACTCCTCTTTACCTATCCTTTAACACCCACCCAACAAACTTAAAGGACAATTACACCTTCAGGCTAATATATGCTGAGAACTTACTTTAGTATGTATACTTTACAGTCCCTGTTCACCTGAATACTGTTTGGCTTCCTTACCTCTGAAATTGCACTTAATTGCCACCCCCCAACCAGCCATTAAGCTCAAGACCATGGGAGCCATTGTATCCCACAATGCACTGCTACTCTACAACTGACAGGCAGTCCAGGCCAGAATAGTTGCACTTCCTGTATGTACAGCACCCAGCATCACACATGAAACCATGACAACAATGTTGTGAAAATGGTGATTTCTTCTGTTTATTGGATGCTACAACAGATCTGACAGGGGAAAAGGAAAGGGAATTTCCTTTTTCTCCATTTCAAACCCAAAGATTAACCCAGAAAAGAAGGATTTAGCAGCAAGATGGCTATTCAACATTGGGATAGAATGGACAATGAAAAACTAATCATTTAAGTGGAGCCCAAAGTGTTTGTCATGAACACTTGGAGGAATCTTGTTTTGAGGCTGAACTACAAACAAAACTTGGATTTAGGGGGTTTAAACACCCGAAACCTGGTGCAGTGCCTACAATATTCAATTTTGATCCCACTTAGAGCCATGTTCAACAAGAGAGAAAAGAAAGGGTCCAGAAGTGCTCAAAAAAGGAAGCAATATCTGTTACATCAAATTGTTTGAAGACAATTTCTCTTTAAAGGGTACAATAAAATGGCTAAGAAAGGGAGAGAGATAAAAATACACTTAACATTTGTTATGGATAAGTTTGCTTCTGCCAAACCCCTTAATTTGCGGATTATTTATTCTATACCCTCAACATCAGAGTCATATACCTCATCATTTTGATTGTTTGTATGACAGCTGGGAAAGGTTTGTATCAAATGACTTCCCTTAATAATTTTTAAATCCTAAAACTAGACTTGCAAACCCATCAGGGAAAGTGTTCCTTAGATTGACAGTACTAGCCAGGTCAATTGCATTACATGACTGATTGATTAGTAGTTCCCCAGGTTCACTTCCTGCAATGGTGATAGCAATTAACAAAATTGTGTTGAGATGGCTGTTTCCTGAGCACCTGAAGTCCCCAGGGTGTTTTCAACTCTGGGAAGTGCTTGCAATTGTTGTTATCTACCCAACTTACCATGTCCTGCCTTTTAACAACTACAATGTAAATCAGTACAAACAAACAATAATTTACAATCAGTGTACTATCTGAATGTGGTCTAGAGCGATGGGAATTAGGGTAAGTATTTTAATCTTACATCTTAAACTTACAGAATCTAGTGTGTCCTTGTAACTTCAATAAATATGTCATATGATCTTTGTCAAATTCCTACTACTAGAGGAAACAGGACACAATGTATTTGGGCACACTCCTAGCCTTGTATATGCAGATGCTGGCTACTGCAGAGGTTGTGCAACTATTCTGTCATGAGCTAGTTTCAAAATGGCCGCCCCCAGATACATGGCAAAACATGACTTAAAACAGCAATAAACATTTAATGTGGAGGTGGGTGGTTGAGGGGTCTTGGATATGAGTAGAGTATACCCTAAGACACTATTTGGGCCCATGTTTTATTCATGGTGGAATTGTCCTTTAAGCTGAGTCTTGAGCATAAAAGGGTTAATATACTCCCACTAGGGTGGTTACTTTGAGGAAATACAATATTTGAACAATGACGAGAAAAACAGCACCTTGCAAGGTCCATAAATCGCCGTGACGACCCGTCGGACAATTCACCTGTATCGAGCTTGGTCGGCAGGTGGACTCAGGTTACACTGATAACAGTGCTTTCGACGAGCACGCTACTCTAAACAATTTCCTCCTATCCCAGCACCCTTTGTTTAGCCACCAATCTCACCAAATTGCTACTTTGCATTTTATGGCCTAAAAACCTTTGGCCGGGTAGAGCGCGGCAAATTACACCCTGCCGGTCATGGGTAGTGCCAAGAACAAAAGCGCTGAGAGACCGGAGCAGGGAAGATAACTTTTTTTAGCGAGTTTCACCTATATAAACGCATGCAGCTTTGAGACCCTCCTCAGATTCTGGACTGACTCATTCTACAGACAACTTGGAGAACTCAAAAAATCAAAAGTTATGAACAATCGGAAACTTAGTTCTCATAACATGTTCACAAATGCTTTCTTATGAAATATAACTTTCTATGCTAAATGGTCTGTGTGCCTTGTGAAAAAAAGCAAACTTATTGATTATTTCAAAAAAGTTGAACAAAAGAGAAGATCTTGTATATATAGATATACGTTTTCTTTTAAATACTTTATAATACCAATTTTGAAATAAAGAGGCAACAAACAAAGCAAGTGCCTTATAACATGGGAGGATCTAAAATGAGGTTTTTAAATGTGCAATGATCCAAAAAAGGCTAATTTATTTACAACGATTCCCAAGGTGTCTCTAAATCAACTATTTCTTGAAGAAAAGGGTGGGGATGGAGTATATAACATAAAGATCGTCCTTACCTCTTTAAGATTGTGCACTATGTTGAGAACTTGGCAGTTTGTGACGATGGACCTCTGGTAGACCTGGATCTGGCACGATACTTTCTGCTGGCTGCGATCCACGTGCTCCAGAGAGAACGAACAGTGGAGGTTGTTCTGCGTCCCACCCCACACATGCCGGAATGGAATTTCCTGAAAAAATAAACATGACAAATGAGACCAGGTGTGACATATGTATAAGGGAAATCACCATAGGAATGACAGTCTAGATGCTCTAATACTAAGAATATAAAGCAGGTACCACACTATCCTTGGCAAATTTAGCCCAGACTTACGATGAGATCAAGTCATTTCCAGACAATATCACTAGGACTTAGCCATAACTTATTCCCTGGTAGATTTGGTAAGGGTAAGGTGAATAAACGTAAAGAGGAAATGGACTGTAAGTACAAAGTACATGAATTAGAAATATGCAAAGTAGGCGCCATGAAGGGTGTTAGAGGAGAGGGCTGGTATAGAGCAAGAAGGGGTGAATTCTCAATACATACAATGACACAAATACAACTGAAATATGTGAGAAATAGGAAAATTGTCAATCAGAAACTGAATTACAGTTCTGCTTCGAATATTTGTAGAACTTTCCCTTGTCTCAATTAGTAATTTAGAATTTAGACAACACATTTGAAAAGAACTCCAGGCATGAATGGGTTGAACTATCCTAGCACTGGACTGGTAGTGAATCTCATGTTGGTGAAAATACTCAGTAGAATAAATCTTTCAGCGAAGTCTAGCCAAGAAATGACAGACTCGCCATTCCTCCCCCATACAGAACAAAGAGTATTCTATTTCATTGCAGATGCCTCCCAAAGCTGCGGCACAGTTTTGGCCTGGCGGTTCTCTGAGTGAACCTCGCCATACAAAAGACAAGGGTGGTTACAGTCGGCTTTAGCGGACCGTATAATTACACCTTCAAGCGGCCAAATTATACCCCCTCTACCAGCGAGAGCAATAACGTTCAAGTTGTGTTTGATTAAGCGATGGCCGTTCGGCCATACGTCACCGCCAATAATTGCGACCAATCAGCCGCCTTCAATCCCTTAACTGCCTACTCAGTGTGACCCATCTGTATCCAACTCTCCACTCACTAGAGGTACTACCCTTTTATAGTCTACACTTCCATCATACCACGCCGATTACACATGTTCAGTAAATGATGGCATTTTGCAAGAGCCTGGGAATATGTATTTTATTGGAAATGTTTGTTTGGGTAGCACCCATTGTTTGCCCCTGGGTGTTCTACCCTTGTGCATCAACAAAAGGATTTACTTTTTTCGTTTTCCCAGGGGGTCATTCATCAAACAACTTTTCCTTGCTCAGAAGGAACCATCTTTCAGAGGCCTGCTGAGCCAAACAAAATGCACTGGTAACAATCCAAATAAATCACCCAATAGCGGTGAATGCAAGCATATACACATACATACATACACACACACACATATTTATATATATATATATATATATATATATATATATATATATATATATATATATATATATATATATATATATATATATATCTATATATATATATATATATATATATATATATATATATATATATATATTTATATATATATATATATAAACATATATGTATATATATATATATATATATATATATATATATATATATATATACATAAATATATAAATATATATATATATATATATGTGTGTATATATATATCACCAGGCGAGGTGTTAATAGTATGATGATACAGCTTACAGGTGTTGTACATGAAATTAAAAGTTATCTCCTATTCCACCAAACCACTCCACCATGGGATGGACTTCATGGAGTAGAACATATCTTTATGACATGGGGACTATTTACACAGACACTAATACATTAAACACATGGGCTAATAATTCTGTCCTCTGTTCAACCAGCATGATAATTCATTGTTCAGGTGAACTGATACCTTTGTTTGAAATGCAAATTATCAAAATTCACCTCAATGAAATGGGATGCATATCATAACCGATATCATTTAGACGCCTATGTAGTTATAAATAATTCACAATTTTCTTCAAATTTTCATCTTTTCTGTTGTTATGCAATTCTCAGTAAATTATCATATATAAATTCCTGAGTGAGTCTCGATAATGCATTTCACCAAAAACAATGGCCTAAAATATGAATATTGAGAGAATATTGATTTCTCTAATCTCTATTTCGATGAATCAACAATCGTGTAATTGAGAACATTACTAAGACTGCATGAGAGTTAACACTGTGGTAGTGCGGTGACTTAACATTCATAGCACCGTGGATTTAAAACCCTTCCGTTGACAAAATCAGAAGGGATGGTAGGACTCAGGTAACAAACTCTTGTATTCAGATATTCAATGAAGTCCTATGTTTAAATCATGTGAATCAAGCAGATATTTCAAAGTGAAACACCTCTTTGAAAATCATTTGAATTGAAGAACAAGTATCTATCCAAATTACTTATGTTCAGATCACACCCAGTCTTAGACTCTTAGTAGAATGACAGAGGAACATCATACAGGGGTGGATGCTGGGTAAGTAGATCATTAATTCAGGGTTAAGTTAAACTGATCGGTAGATAGCCTTAATGGGTTTTTTTAAGCAGAGGAGAGTGACAATTCTTAGCAGGAAACTTTTTTTAAACTGCCTCTGAATCTACAACTGTTCTAATATGATATCAATATTGTAGAAGAGAAGTCAACTGACTGTCTCGAGTGAACCCCCAGCTGACTGACTGCAGCTGAAGCCAGGCAAGGCAAGACACGTCAAACGTCACACGCCAACAAAAACACATGCTACAAAAGATGCGACTTCGAGTCCAGTGTCGAAAAGTCCCAGACCTCCATCAGAAACCTGCCTGCTGTCACTTATCTGTCTCTGTGGCCATTTTGTGCGATATTATGGCTTTATTCGAGCGCTAATGCCCAATGTCAAGAGTGATGGAGGTTAATCAATCGTGCGCACAGGAAGCTGTCAGCGGTTAAAGCGGGAATAAAAGATTCCTAATCAAATGATTTACAAATAGTTTCATCCGCATTGTTCATGGCAATGAAATCCAGGTGCTCTGTAAAAGTGCTGAGACAAAACTACGAGGAAAAGGAAATTGGGGGTTGGAATAGGGATTAGTGAGGGGAGCATAACCCACCCGGTAAAACAAAGAAAGAGGGGGAAAATGGGGTAAAAAGAAGGGTAAAGGGAAAGAGGGAAGAAATAACAAGGGAAAGGAATGGAAGGAGGGGGTTACGTTGGAAGAGGGCATTACAGAAGTACAACGAAATGTAAGAAGCTGCAATAAAGAGATGAAAGAGGGGTAACAAATAAAATTGAAGGGTGAAACTAAAAGAAGGGTAACATAAAAGATTAGGCGAGGGGGGGGCTGGGGGGGGGAGACAAACCTCCCATGATATCAGGAAATTATAAGGTCTCGGAATGGAACTATCATTAGAGTGAGTGAGTCAATTCTTAGTTGAGTCAATTCCCTGAATCATACATAATCATTTCTCCCATATAATATAAGAAATGCCTGTATTACCCAGTCACATCTAGAGCATACACACAATCTGAAACATACGGAAATATCTTTGACCCGTTAATGCTCTCAGCAGCCAAAATCAGCCTGACAATTTTGTTGAGATCTTTCAGGCTAAAGCAAAGTTGGAAAAATGTTAATCAGAACACAACCAAGAGCTCTCCTTTAAATATTTTGAAAAATCATTTTTACATTTCCAAGTTATTGTATAAATATCAAAGATCCCGATGACAATTTCAAGAGTATCTCTTAAGCATTAATAGGTAAAAAAATATTTGGGACAGTATTTTGCTGAAATCTGTATTTCCGGTAAAATATAACAATCCCTTTTCATGTATTTTTCAAAATTTGCTCTAATTGATGACTTTAAGGAGAAAGTTTGACAGAACGTGATTCACTCTCGAGGAAAATTGGGTACCATCTTTGACTTGTTGCTTACCTGATAATTTGAAGCTAGTTTACTTCTCCAGCCTGGGCAGAGGTCATCTATCTGTAAACAAAGGTTATTCCCGCCATATGTGAACTCCAGCGCCTTGGGCGTGTCCAGTAGTCGACCCCCCAATCGCTTCTCCACCTGCATCACGCCCTGAAAACACAACAAACAAACATCAGACAACATCGAAATCAATGGCCAGCAAAATCTCTCTAGCAAAATCCATTTTCAGAAAATATCCAAAGAAGAGACGTAAAGGCATACATTTATTTGTTGTTTCAGTCAAATTTTATCTCGGTCATCCATGGATAGCATCATAGAGGCACAAAAACTCCTAGAGAGGCCAAGTTTATGAATAACATTTTCACTTAAATTTGAAGCTAATTCATTCTTTATTTTCAAATAAAAACACTTGATAACACACAATTGAAATATCTATTGTCAATTTTTTGAGCCAATCAGGACAGAAAAGGGTCATTTGCTGCAGACCTGAACCACACTGCTTACCTCGAATGCATCCTGAGTATCTTCTAATACATATATCCTTATATTATAGTCTATGGAGGAGGGTAGGGCGGGCGCGAAGGCTGCGAGTCTCAGCAGCTTGACCACCGCCGATCCCATCGTGCTCTCCCCAATCATCGTATAGCGACACAGGTTATCCGTCATGATGTGGATCTTGTCCAGGTCCAGTTGACCATATATGGAGGTGTTGATGGTCTCGTGACCGAGCGTGACGGAGCGGTGCCACTTGGGGTCGTCGTCCGGGAGCGTGTCGCTGCTGTAGATGCTGACCGTCCACTGACCGTGCTTGAGGTCTGCACAGTGGGGTATTGAGATGATCAGGGGCTTTTTGAGTGGAATGCCGCGCGGGCCGACCAGTACCACTGGACTCAGTATCGTCTGAGACTCTGCAGGTAAAAAAGAGTTGATTACATTAATGATATTATCAATGATATTATAGATATCATTTAAAGAGCAATTTTACAAAGAGCAATTTTGAAATACTTTTATTTTAACAAAGCACAATTTTGAAATACTTTAAACTTATAAATATTCTGTTGAAATTTCTAAATGAATGCTTGAGATTGGCAGAGTTGACATCAACCATTTGTGATTTAAAAATTACAAATATCTGCAAGAATAAGAATGTCATATTAGGGTCACTCGGCCAGCATAAGGTGTCTCTATATTCAGAGCAGAGGAGCAGGAGAGTGGGAGAGCTGTTATTTACCTGAAACCTTGGGTCTGTCCTTATCATCCCGGCACACCGCCAAATAAATCTCCTCCGTGCCGCCTTTCTTGATGGCCCCCTCGGGCACCGTCAGGCTGATTCCTGAATAACAAACACACAAACACAACCGTCAATACCTGGGCAACACACACAAAACATACAGACATCACTCATTACCTGAATAACAAACACAAAACCTATATATAATCCATTGAAATTTAAGTGTAAAATATAGCACACATGAAATATGGTTATCTTTTAAGAGGGTACTGAAAGAAATATAAGAATATAGTCTGTTCAAGAATGAAACAACTGATGACCATTGAAAAAGAAACAATTCCGATGAATATATTCTCAACTACTTAGTAAACCATGTCAAAGGTTACAAATTTAGACAAGGTTGTGAAAGTGCAAGTGTTTTACATGAATAGTATCTTACCAGATTCTGGCAGTACAAGTCGTCCTCCCGCGTGTGTCATATTCCCCCAGACCAGCGCCTCTATGTCGATGTTACTGGGCAACTGCGCTGACGTGATAGACTGCCGATTAGTGTGGTCAGAATCGTACACGGACTGCGGCCGGGACCCAGACGTGTCGGTCTTCAGCGACGCCCGAGAGTCCACGCGCGAGAGTTTCTCTATGGAGTCCTTGGCGGGGCTGGGCGGGGGCTCGATGAGGAGCACGTTTTTCTTGGGCAGCGTGCCGTTGTGGACCGGCGAGGGCGTGATGGGCTCGCTGTAGATGGGCATCTTCTCCATGGAGTTGAGGTGGTTGTTGTTGGGCGAGTCAAGCACGTTGTGGTTGCGAATCGTCACCACCGTCTGAGTCAGGTCTGGCTGAACAGAGACCATATCTAAAATAGAGAAGAAATAAATAAATAAGTATTGTTGTCAATGACTAAAGTTCTGTTCACACAATGTTTTCATTAAAGGATTTTGGAATTCAGCAATAAGGTCATAAACTCTTTTGGCTTATCCTTTGAACTAATTATGAGTAAAGGGCAAAAAGAGTGAGAGGCAAGGATTGAGTGGTGGCGAAAAAAAACCCAGTGCCCGGGGAAACCCCTAAATCACCTTCACTGTGACAGTACGACTCAAACCATGGGCCCCGTACAGGGGTGAGACATGGTTAGAATTGCAGAACACTGAGCTAGACTGCTCAGCCATGGGGAATACAACTATCCTCACAGAATAACACTTACTCCAGGCCCTGTGCAGTGGTGAGGCATGGCCAGAAGTCCCCACACCTCACACTAGACCACTTGGCCATCTATAATATTATCCTTACAACTACCCTAATATCATAACACCATAACCCAGCCCCTGTGTAGAGGAGAGACATGGCTAGGGGTGACAAACATCATGCTTGATCACTCAGCCTTGGAGAATATCCTTTATTCTCTATATCTATAACCCAGGCCCTGTGTAGAGGAGAGACATGGAGAATATCCTTTATTCTCTAAATCTATAACCGAGGCCCTGTGTAGAGGAGAGACATGGAGAATATCCTTTATTCTCTAAATCTATAACCCAGGCCCTGTGTAGAGGAGAGACATGGAGAATATCCTTTATTCTCTAAATCTATAACCGAGGCCCTGTGTAGAGGAGACATGGAGAATATCCTTTATTCTCTAAATCTATAACCCAGGCCCTGTGTAGAGGAGAGACATGGAGAATATCCTTTATTCTCTAAATCTATAACCGAGGCCCTGTGTAGAGGAGAGACATGGAGAATATCCTTTATTCTCTAAATATATAACCCAGGCCCTGTGTAGAGGAGAGACATGGAGAATATCCTTTATTCTCTATATCTATAACCCAGGCCCTGTGTAGAGGAGAGACATGGAGAATATCCTTTATTCTCTAAATCTATAACCGAGGCCCTGTGTAGAGGAGAGACATGGAGAATATCCTTTATTCTCTATATCTATAACCTGCATAACCTGTTGCCTTGTCCCATTGTAAATCTGGTGAATCTCAACTTATAACCTTTCCAAGATGGTCACCAACGATCAATTTCCAATTAGAGCAAGGAATAGGGCGCAGAGTTATGAGGATCCTCCTCGTGATTAGAGTCTAACATGCAATCGGGTTCTGGGAGGGGCACTTCATTTCCACAGTTTAGGGTCAATTTCCCTGTAAGTGTTCTGCTCCTGCCCAGCATGTGATAGCTACCCGGCCAGGCACAATCCTCAACAATCAACATTAACCATTATACCGCTGGAACATGCATGCATGTATTTGAACACAACTTATCAATTAGAGTAATATTTGAAAAATATTTGACAAGGATCATTTTAATGAACAGGAGCAACAACTCTCAGTCAAATATTTTTCAAAATATGGTTTATTTTTAAAAAGATCTATCCATTTGCGTCAGGCTACGCGTATGCTCCACAAGCAAATTGTTTGATTCCGTTGTCCGATTGCCGTGGAACATACAAATAGCCGGTCCCCCCAGGCCGCCGTATGTAAACAATGCAATTCAATCAACTCGGCTGGATGATGATTGGACTGTTACAGCCGTAATGATGAGGAGTGGGAGGCCTCAAAGGAAATTCAACCTAACTGCACCGCCATTAAGGTCTCAACTTGAAAACATCAAATAGGGTAAAAATACCACGAACAGTGAAAACTATAATTCTTGTATTAGCTTTAATGGTATTATCATACAACCTTAAACTGGCTACAGTTCAATATAGTTATTGACCAAGTAAAGTTAGTGATTAGAAAAGCATGTTAGTATGCATTCAGCAACAGGGGAGTGTTTTGGGAAATGGGATTCATGGTTAGAACTTATTTCAATCTTTCAACTTCGACTGCCAGAGTAATACATTTTTTGAATTTTGACTTTAAAATGAGTCACCATAATTTAAATGGTTTGTCTTAAATATCAAATCAGATATTTCTTTTACAAGTAAGGTTTACTTTTTGAAAAAAATATTAATATCCATCAGAGAAGATACAAATTCAATACCAAAAATATTCATTTTACAAAAAAGAGGTTCACTTTCCGTTGATAAAAGTTTGTGAAAAATAACCATGTCAGAAAAAATTATATATAATAGCTCCCCAGCCTGATAATCAGCCAATCAAACTGTTTGCTTCCAGAACCAAGGGTCACTTTCAGTGCCATAAAGAGCTTTCTAGGGAGGCGTGATTATAAAATGTTATTACCTGGTGCGGGCTTATTAACTTTCTTGTCATCCCCTCCCAGCTGGGACAGATGCAACTCTGCAAAATCACACAAACACGGGAAATTAGGCTCGGAAAAAGTCAATGCTAACTTTTTCAAAAATTCATATCTTATTCTCAGATTTGGTTAAATTCAAACCATGCCGAGAAAAGAATAATTTGGTAAAATGTTTAATCCCACATATCATATATATTGAGAAGTTTTTTTTTATTGATATTAAAAGTTTTAAATATGTGGGTAACACTTTATTTGCACAAGTAGCATTTCAGTCTGGCAGAGATGTCAAAAAACATTTCTCCGGGAGCAGTAATTAGGGGACATGCCTAATCCTTCCCATTCTGCATAATCTGTGGTTTCACTGGTGAGACAGGGGTCTCAGAGGGTTTTAGGCATCAACACCCTCATGCCAGCTGGGAGCAAGTGGGTGTGGCACCCTACCCACTTTGATCCCATTGTCACCGCAGAGATGAGTCCTACCTGTCACCCCACCCGCCAGCAGCACCCTACCTCTGTACCCAGCAGCACCCTAGCTCCGCATCCGCCGGCACCGCCCTAGATCAGGTGTGGGCTCGGCGCAGGGCATCAATTATAAGACAATAGGCAGGTAAGTATGACATCCCCCAGCCTGACCAAACCCACCTGCCACAACCCTAAACACACAGTTGGCACAGGAAGACCCATTACATACCCCATTATGGTAATAACCAACCCACGGCGGGACCCCCCTGGGAGGGCAACACTACCTGGTGGCAGGGTATCTACTACGCAATGCACAGGGTGGGGAGCGTGTGTCAATCCACATACAGGAACACGATAATACATAATAACCTGCCACTGGATATAAGGAGATTAACTATTCTAGCTAGTTCTAGATAGCTAATCAACGTTGGGTGTCACCCCTAAATGACTTTTCTAATGGAAGTAAACATGTATACAATGCATTATTAACATTGTATCTTGCTGACCGCACCTACACACTACACCGCACTTACAAAATTAAATAACATTGTATCACAGCTATGGAAGATTGGAAACATTTGACAACACAATGTCTTATGAAAGATCTTCTAAATAAAAGATATCCAGAGTTTTTCGGAACTAGGGTTGGATGCCATGTGTCGGCAGTAGAATGGGTGTAGTAGGGGGGGGGGGGGGGTTGACTGCAAGGTGTTCGTGTTCGGCGTCCATTTACACTACAGGTCTGTAGTGTAAATGAACGCCCGGCCGCTACGCGTCGCCACCGTTGCGTATTATAATATTATAATTACTTGTGACGTCATCAAAACTGTAAAATCGCTAATTTCACTGATTCAAAAAAGGTTATTTAATTTCCTAAAAGTGTATTCTTAGTACAATTAGTCCATTGAATGTATCCATGCTGTTTGACCAAAACAGAGTGGACGCTATCATACATAACTGGAAGAACCAAGTTTTCAGTAATGAAACAATCCCAGGCGTTCCACAAAGGCTTTCGACGTGTTTGAAGCCGCCTACCGGCGGGTTCTGGAACCTCGCGTCTAGGATAAATATAACACACCTACAGAAGAAAATCATGGCTACAAATGCCAGTTAAACCAGTAAATCCACTCACTACCAAAGCTGACACGTATTACTCCAGTTATCAAGGAAATTTATCTGGAAAATGTGTATTTCACATTTGTTGAAGAATATAAATGGGGGCAACTTACGTAAAAATCTCACATTCTGAGAATAAAACCAAATTGAAAATAACATTGATTTAGCAGTAGGTATTTCTAAAGCTGTCTAACTGAGAGGAGATGGTAGTATAGCTTTCAAAATATCCATCTCATAGAGCACATGGCTCATCTGTATAATAGTTAGAGATGAGTTATTAGTCTGTAGGTAACATCTGCCTGCCCGCATTGCACGTGCAACAGTTCGCCTGTGCATGCATGCGTGCGTGCGTGTGTGTGTGCGTGCACTCCACACAGCTTTCTTTTTACAGTGAATGGCAGCTAATGTAAATTCAGCCATTAAGCTGGCCATGTGTGTGGGTTTTCCCTGGGGCTGGGAAGTTGAAACTGTGTCCATTTCACTCCATTTCTATGTCCATTTCAGTCATACAACTGTGTAGCAGTAGATATGACTCACATCAGAGATTCATATAGATAACATCATCATTCTAGTTTCACCTGCATTCATGTGTCTAAAACAAAGAAACCTTACACAAATGCATGGCAGAATTTCAAAATTAATACCATACACAGACCATTCCAATATTTAGATATAATGAAATTCAAATTTTGCTTTAAATCGTTTAGGGGAGGGAGCTAGGAAGAGTATCAGTATCTCATTTTGTTTTAATCAAGAACTAGTTAGTCGTCAATTCAATATATTTGATACAGGTCATCCAATAACTGATATAATTCCTTCCTTACTTATGAGTTTCATATCTGAATTTTGTTGAGAAAAGTGGAAGCAATATAAGTTGATTACCTGCAGCCAGAAACATGTTCACTTTTACACTGGCGTGTAAGGTTCCCATATGTTTTAATGAGTTGAAAGGAATTTTGTTGGGTCATGATGAAGTGTTCATTTTATGAACATGTGCAGTAAACTATAACTATAGTTTGAAAGATATCAATTTCGTTTTTGAACCATTATAATCAAATGACTCAATTTAAAAAGAAATGACCAAGAGATCAGTTTCAAGGCTGCTGGATTCTTGAAATTCCAGCATGTAAGATGACAGCAGTGACGCTTCACTAGCTCAATAAAACTTAACAACCTCAATAATCACTGAATTTCATGCCTTATTGCCACTTTCATTTTACTATTTGATGACCCGCCTGATGTAATTTTCTACTACATAACACAAGCCTAATTCCGAGCCCGATACGATCTGGCGATGTCGCGATAGAGGGGGCAGGGATCGCAACCCGTCCAGCCAGGTTGCGATGCCGGACCGTGATAGGGCGACCTTTTCCCTCCCCGACCAGAGACAGGGGGCTCTTATCGGTTCCCTGTCTCCCTTGATACCCGTCTCTAATCCTCGCCAGGGAAGCAGGGATGACTCATTGTGGCGCGGACGACTCCGACAGGTCACGTTTGTCATACGATACTGGCAGTAATGCTCCACACCACCAACACCACTGGTTGAAAGTGGCTAAAAACTGAGGCTACTTCTTATCTATGGTTTCATCTTGCATAAAGCTAAGTATCCTGAAATCCCCTGCCTCTAGTAAATCCTAGGAGTGAGATATGTCTAATATCCTGAAATAATCCGAAGTATCCTGAAATCCCCTGCCTCTAGTAAATCCTAGGAGTGAGATATGTCTAATATCCTGAAATAATCCGAAGTATCCTGAAATCCCCTGCCTCTAGTAAATCCTAGGAGTGAGATATGTCTAATATCCTGAAATAATCTGAAGTATCCTGAAATCCCCTGCCTCTAGTAAGACCCAGGACTAAGATATATATTGTCACATATGTATATCATAAAGACAATACTGAATAATTGATTAATCAACCCTTCTAAGCAAACATCTGCCTCGCTGATTATCTCCACTGATTAGTATAACTCATTAGTTTTTAACAAAATAACATAGGTGATTAATTTCAATAGTCTATAGGAGCACCAGGCAACCACCACTTATAAGTCATTCAATGATTTTCATAAGAACAATCAATTCTTAAATCTGATGTTAATATGGACAAATGAGAAATACTAGTAGTACTAATCAAGCTCTAATTATGGTTGTATTTTTAATATATGTAAATAAGTGTTAATATTTGAGAGCAATGATTAAAAGTCTAGCAAGCAACGCAAGCATCAACCCAGTGAGAACCAAACAGGGATCAACACGAGATCCTAAGCAGTCATTACAGCAAGAGAGGGTTAAACTTAACTCTTTGACTCCCAGAACACACCCTTTGGCCTGCTAATACATACTTATTAATAAAACGACATGAACAATCAGAACTTTGACTTAAATTAAATCAAAATTAAAACCCAAATTAAAATTTTATTTAAACAAACCTGTGCACAAAAAATATTTGATTATGGCAGTTTTCACAGGAAATGTTACAAGGAATCTGAATGAATCAATAACTCTGAATACTTACAATATAATTTAATATAAGGTTTTTAATTACAGTGTAATCAAACTTGTTCATCAAGAAAACTTGGAAATGCAGCCTTGCATGAAGAAATCTATGTGGTGTTTGATATCAAATATTTCAATCTATTTCAAGATCTTGTAGTTTTATGGTTTAAGTTAACAGGTTTGCTTCACCTTCAGACTTTAAAGATGTCTCTGGGAGTGAAAGAGTTAAGGCGTGTTTTTGTTTATTGTTTGGAGTGGCAGCGGGTGGCATTGCGTCACCTACCTGCTTCACTAATACCATAGTCATACACACCAGGGTCGCGACCTTTACGCCGAATCAGGAAAATGATGATCGCCAGGACAGTGATGAAGACCGCTATGGCAACGAACAGCCCCACGTACATCGCTATGTTTTGCGCATTCTCAATCTCACTTGCCACTGAAAAGAAAAGAAATGCATATTTAGTATATACAATCAGTTTAAAGAAGACATGTATAAAACTTACCAACACTGTTTTATACAGTAAAATTTTAGTACATATTAAGGGCTATTTGTTCATTTCTACCAACCAATATAAAAAAAATAAGTAAAGGTCAAAAGAGTCAATTTTCCTAAACTGAGTTTTCAGCGGGTTTGGTGATAGCAATGGTGAAGATACTACTCATCCCCAACATAAATTACATAAAGGTGGACTGGTATTTTAAATTAGTTCACTCGCCCACAAGGTGGCAGCACAGATTAGTGCACAGAAAGTCCACCAGATGTCGCCACTGTCACATTGTATCGTTTCAACATGAAAGAGGCGTGTACACAAAGTATCAGATGAGACGGCAGGAAAAACAAATAGGGCATGCCATCCCTAGCCTGGGCGGGATATAATGAACAACTGCCACTGCACGAGATCCACCACTCAACTGCGTGTAATCATTTTCCTTTATTTACAATATATCGCAATTGACAAAAGAGCCCTCGGGGCCAGAAGGACAAGATAAATTGCTTTCTGCTCGTCAACTCTAAAGAGGCCGTTGCGGAAAAGACACACAGAGAAATGAAGAGGCAAATAGACGAGCACGCTGAGAACTTTGATGGGGCTGTTTGTGGAGGGTCTGTGTAAATGAGGCGGGGCATGTAGAGCATGCATCGGACAGGACGGAGAGAAGTTTGTACAACTCTTGATATCATCACGCTGAGAGCTAGATTCTAATATCGTCAAGCAGCCATCACTTATCTAATGGTGAAAAATCAACTCATAAGCGATCATACCTCATATTTTTTCTACTACCCATACTGCCAATATTCAACTCCCTATTTGATCAAAAATATTTACTGAGACCATGTTGTGCCGATCTCACCAAGTTGATGTTCCCAATTTTGAGATTTCAAGTACAACCTCATAGAGAAGAGTCAAAAAGCCTACTGCCAACTTGGATGAAATCCTGCAGGCAAGAGCGCAGTTGGGAAATTACTCAAAGGAAAAATGTAATTCATAAAATTACCATCAAATCTCCTTCAAATATTTGGTAAAATTATTGTCAATTTCAAAGTGATTGTCAAAAGTATTAGGGTTTCTGATGATAATTTCTTGAGAAACTCGGAAGCATTAATGGGTTTAGACTAATTTAGAGTACAGTAGAAACTACTCCTGTCTATTCCACTAACAACCACTCAGTTATGACACCTACCCTACTTCTAATGGCAATAAAACATGAGAGGCGACAATACAGCACTCAAACATTCTGCTCTCACACCCAGCAAAACCAGCACCAATAAACCCTTCTATAAACACAGGAGTAGAAACACTTTGGAAAGGAAACTATAAAATCTGGGTTGATTTTGAGAGCATCATAAAACTCAGAACAGGAACAGTGTAATGTATATCAATTACGAGTCTATAAAGCATTCAGGTAATAAAGTTCCTCTGACCATCGTCTGTGAAATGGAGATTTTCTAACTATGATTAACGAGAAATCATTAAATAAATCGATAGATAATCGTATGTATATCTATTAGGGGAATTAAGGTCAATTCATGTTGGGAGTCTGTACATATCTTAAAAGGCTGCCATGATCTACCTAAACCTATAATCAATGACTCAATTCATAATGTACATATGATGCCTTTCTAGTCAAAAGATGAAGGTAGGCAGAAATCTACCATGGTACATCATTCAGAAACCGGTCATGTATTAAAAATATGTTGCCAATGAAAACTTAAACTTCAAATAATATTTATGATCATTTCCTTTGTGTTCTCATATCTGTTAATGCTATAACTTCCCACATATGTCAACCACCTCCCAAGTACAATAAACATGCAAATTAGATGCTGTGTAGTCAGGTAATCCATCTTTCAGGTGGACATCCCCAAAAAACATCACCAATTAGGAGAAGCGTGTGTGAGCGGGCAGCAGGTGGGCCGCTGCCTTAGTCTACCATTGTACTCCAAAAAACAATAAAGAATGTTACAGTACTGCCCAAAGACAATAGGAGAAAGCCCCTGTCATACACAGCTGTATTGGAGATAATACCACACCCCTTTGTCTGCACTCTCTATACAGTCATATACAGGATTAAATATGGCTTTTATTCAATGATTCACCTGTCTAACTATTTATTGTCTGCTACCCTCCCTCTGGGTGCTAGCGCCCAGGATGCGATGCCTAAACGCCCTCCGGTTGCCCTAGAGATATGCTCTTTGTCATCATACCCGGCGGGGAGAAAAACGGGCATCAGTTGGTCTCTGGGTTAGGGTCTTTAATGCCTGTTGAACTTTTAACTGTGTCCAAAGGATGACTTAATTATATATGATGTTCTTAAGTTGCTTTAAACCCCCGGGTGTTTTGAGGATGCATGGGTCTTTGCCTTGACATCTTATGAAGTGCCTTAGTGAAAATTAACTGATGTTTCCTTAGAAACAAAATTTGACCAGTCAGGTATCTACTAATATCCCCTTTTTAGCCATAAAACATACCTTACTAGAATTTTCTCCAGATCTACAGGGAGGTGATAACTGTGGGTAGAGGGTTGTTACTATGTTAAACCCCTGTACCTGCAAGGTACCCAGGTGTTAGCATGGGTTTAATAAACAACCTTTCAGATGCCAAATGGAAGCCTTTTAAATCTTTTTTTTTAAATTTGACATCAAAATATATCCCTACCCCCCACCCTTTTTAAGATGAGGACTTGTGTCTGTAAATGTCTGTAACCTACCCCCCCCCCCCCCCCCTTCCAAGTTTCCAAGTATAAAATGCTCCCTTTCCTATCAGTAATTGTCCATTTCCCTTCCCCTCTCATACAGCAGGCAGTCCAGTTGACCGGCCGCAGCCCCCTTATTACAGACGGATAGCCATCATTAAGGCAGGGAAGCAGCGAGACATGTACAAACATCTTCCATCCTCTTAGATTCATCAAATTTGCCGTTAAATGAATTGATAGTGCAGAAAAACCAAAATATTTGTGTTCAAACAGAAAATGATAGTGGCCAAAACATTTAATTGACCGCATGATTACCCAGTAACAGCATGTAAACATACTTAGAAAAGAGCACTTCAATCATTTCACATGATAGATTTTGAATGCTGCCAAAATCTTGACATGCCAATAGCTTTTTACATGAAAAGCAACTGGGTTGGTAAAACTAATCCAGCTTAGATTTATAACAAATCATCTGAATGACCTGATAAAAAGAATGATTTGCAATATCAAGAAATTGAATTTTTCAAAGGAAAGTTTATGCTTACATTTTATTGCTTACAATTCTTTTTAGTGATTTGGAAATGAATTTCATATTTCTTCAATACCTTTCCAAATTAATCTCTTTTTAAAGAAAGATATCACCAAAATATTCTGGATTTCTTTCTTTCTTTCTTTTTTTTTGGGGGGGGGGGCTGCTGCAGGTATTACTAGGTTAAGTCAGTGTCTCTTAAGGTCCATCTGGCCATTACAGCGTCTATTCATGTCTGCCGCCCCCCACCCCCTGGGAATCTGACGGGATGTGGGGGTTCAGGTAACACAACCAACTTCAATGCCAAACGTCACAAATCAACATGTCTTTAAGCTCCAGGTCAGACCTCTGTGGTTGAAAATCTAGACGCCCACGATGGCTGGGGAATTGGGATTAGCCGAGCCACTTTAAACTCAGTCTCAGGCTCATTATGGGAGAGAAAGAGAGAAAACATGGGTCACCTTTGCTTTAGTGATACAGTCATGTCCGAAACGTATCTAAATCTCTTTTCACGATTATCAAATATGCAAGCAATTCAAATCTGAAGTCATTAAATACACAGAATTGCCATTCTGAGTTTATGATATTGTCATGATTGTCATCTCAAATATTTGACTATTGCATGGCCATGTATAGAACAAAGATCAATGTTAAATCATGATGAACCAGAAGCATTATCCCTGGGATCACCTTCCCTGATTAGTCAATAATTACACAATTAACTTCTTCCACTTGCTGGTTTCCTATACAGACGCGGACTGACAAGCTGTTGCGGTATCTACACAGAGGAAGCGCTCGACAACCAGACCATGAGGAGCGTACAGTGCTGTGGACTTGCTGCGACTTACTACAAACAGATCGCGGATTGGAGACAATGGTGGGCAGGCGGGCGTGGAGCGTGGCAAAAAGGCCTCATTGTTAGGTGTAATGAATCAAGCATCCCTCTCAAGACTACGCTTAGTTGCCTTTGTTCCAGTCTAGTACATAATCCACGCTCCGTTGAGCACACAAAGCAACAGGGAGGGGGAGCTCTGTTACTGTGGAGTGGTAATGTAATGAAAGCTACCACATGCTTACAGGTAAAAAATGGCCTTTGTCAAAATTCAAGTTATTTTGTTTTTGTTTTTTTACAGATATTACATTCTACATCTAAATCTATTTATATTTCTTCTACATGTTTTTGTCAAAATTCACAGTTCTTTCATAGCATTCAGAGGTTATCTTAGGTTTATTTTAAACAGATGCAGCATCCTACATCTGAATTTATTAATATTTCATCTACATGTTCTTTCTATATACCTAGAGTTTAATAAAGGAATATATATACATCTTTATCAATATGTATACTTTTTCAACTCTTGAAGATACAATGAATGGAATAGTGTAACGCTTGACTAAATGTTCATGTATATTAAACAAAGTGCATGTGTTTCAGACCACAAGTACTCTCTATCCAGCATAATTATACATTAGCATACCACTAATGTTTAACATGATTTCGCTTGGGGAAAATCTCACAGCTTCCACTTAAATAGTGCCAACTTGTGCCCTGCGCTGTTTTCACCAGTCACAGTCAATTTCTCAATTCACACTCGCACCGTCCCTCCGGTAATGAATATGTATGTTATCTGCACAGTTAGCTTATCAATCTGATTTTCCCTCTGTCCATATGCTGAACTAATCTTGTGGCCTTTTTCTTATCTTTCCAGCCCTAAAAGCACCAATATTTGTGAATAATAGGATACTTGCATTTCATTCTATTGTATGTTTTAACTTTTTTCGTTGTCTTCAAAAGAAGTCAAATCCAACCTGGCACATCTTTTTCTACAAACTTCTTTTTGATGTATTTTCCCATTGTTTCCCGAGTTCATAAAGAATTCTCTGGTCTTTTGTTGTTTGTGGTTTTTTATTGCGTTGGCATTAATACCTGCACACCTGGTGCTGTTCTAAGCCCTGCAGATTGGCCATGTTGATTGGTAATTGGGCCAATGATACCATTTTCTTGATAGTTTTAATTCAATAATACTTCAATTAAAGTAATTAGGGCATTACTCAGTAGCTAAGACATGGAGGCTATGCCGGCATAATTAAACATATTTCCTGCTAATAATCTCACTCATACTTCAAGTAATCACAAAATCTCTACCCAGGTTCTGTGGCTGCACAAAAATCACATGAAAGAAGAACATGTATAACATCACATCGCTAATTTCATCCTTGTCACTTGGCCAGACTAGAACAATCAGCTGGTGAATCATGGCTTGTGTCTGGGGATTGGCCGGGGTAAGTTCATTTATTCATTAATGTATTCCATTATATCATAACAGACCCCCACCCCCTGGGTACGGCTACCTCGCCCTATAGACCAGCGCTAAATGGCCGGCCATTTCACCAGATTGCTCACACTTAGCGGGGTGAAGGGATCGCAGTGGGTCTTTTACGAGAGGAAGCCACGCAACGCCTCGGATTTAAGTGGTACCTTTAACAGGAAACCATTTCACCTCCAACACATTGAGTGTGGAAAATAACATACAGTCTGACCACTCCCCCTGCGACTTTTTAGCCAGCAGGCAGGCGATCGTGATCATATTTTATGGTGCATGATTGTAAATAATAAGTCGTTCTATAGGGTAGCCACACCACTCACTACACAGAGAGTGAGCAGGGAGCTCTGAGAACAAAAGGCACATCATGGCTACATGCGACTTTCTATTGATTCAACAATATGACTGACAGCTCATAAACCATAGAAAATGGTAGTAAAGAACCATAAAAAGACATGCAATAAAAACACTCGATTTTTGTGATTTATGCAGTTGTAGAGCTGAAAACTACAAGCCAATTCAAAAGAGAAATTAGCTACCACAAAGACCAAAAGAAACTTTTATAAGAGTAAAAATGATGAAAGAAAATATGAAAATAATAAATGAAATTTTCATTTTCTTCTTTTCTCTTTAAAAGTCTAAGTTTAGGAAACTTCTTTAATTTTCACAAGTAATGACTTCATATGGAAGTTGACTTAAAATTCAATAGTTGTCTAGGACATAAACTGGGAGAGTTAGGCTTGTAAGGAGTAGCAGAGAATTAATCCTACATACCCTTAAGGGTTGTTCTACGAACACAGATGGGTGATCTGAGGGTAGTAACGAGATAAAGGAGGGAGTATTAGTATCCCAGGTGGACATAAGATCACCTGGAATCCCACCTGGCCTCATCCCTGACATCCCTTTATAGACCTATAACAATAAACTCATCCCTGCTTCATCAGCGGGCCCGAGACCGCATCATTGCCATGGCAATAAGAGAGATCAATCATCTCCACAGCGATGGCTTTAAAACGATTCTGGATACCACAAGAGGAGAAGGTGATCTTATTGCTGAGGTGGGATGTTAGACAATGGAATCTCGCATTTATGCAGCTAAGAACACATCTCCAGCAAATGTTAAATGACCATCCTTCAAGATACATATATCTCTGATCCTTCTTACAAGACCCTTAAACACCTCTCTAAGCTGACCACCTCCAAACAATCCCTACTTCCTTTTGTAAATGGGTAAATCTATAATAGAGTTAAAGGTAGAACTGGCACACATCAATCAATGCTTTGGATGATAGTGAATCTCTTTTTATAGAACAAACTTGTATTCAGAATCCCCCCCTCCACCAACCCTTTTCATCCATCCTCAACACCTGTACTCTGATAAGAATCAGGTAGATGTGAGGCCAGAACGTATTCATGGGTTATAGAGGGAGGAATTACTACATCTCCAGTGTATCTACTGATTGCCTCTGCTGGCAGTCCATCACTACCAGATGTGAGTTCCACAAAGGGGGAAGCATGTGCATCTGACGGTGGGGGGATGGGCTGGACCAGAGGTGTGAGAAAAGACACTGCGCCCAGTGCTATTAGCCCATCTGCCCGAACGCCCAGCTACCTGACCAAGATACCCATTCCATGGACCCCCTGCTGGTTGTTTATAAAACAGCACACCCGCTCCAATGGTCTCAATGGTCTTGGCCTCCGGTCTCCATGGAGGTGTGCCGAGTATTACGTAATACAGGTGTAAGGAGATACTCCCACCTAGGAGAGCACAATTGGCAAATTAACATAACATGTATGTTAATTGTTGCCGCCTCGTTATCTGCAGACAATGGACTGATTAAGCTGGAGTAGGGAGGATAAACGGAGCAGGGCTGGGATCCCCTACACCTGGCAGGTGAGTTAACGAGGTAAACATCACCGCAAAGGTACAAACATCACAGGTACATACAGCATAGTACAGCACAAGGATAACAAGGGCTGAAAAAGAACCATTAGAATTCATCCCTTCAAACAAAAACAAAATGTGCATCAATAAATCTGATTAATATATTGGGAGAGATTTAATGGCTAAAGTTAATTTTGAAATCGAACAAACACAATAAAATTAAACAATGACCTTCGCCCAAAAGCAACCTGACTATTTTGGTACATTGTATTATCTTTCTAAAAGAATCTTTTGAAAAATATTTTAAGAAGAATTGCCGATCACTTTCAAAGGTGATCTTCTATCATAAATTGGTTAGATCAGGGCACCTGTATGGGAAATGAATCAGAAGAATACCCTTTGATAAATAGCATTAACTAGTACAAAAGGATTGTATTCAATAAGTTATTCTTCCTATAGTTTATCCTCATTAGTAAGAACAATAGCCTTGTTGTTTTGTTTTCCACTGACCCTTGAGCCTAGTAAGTACAAATAAAGAGTTATACTACTCCAGACTGCTTTTCAAGGACTCCCCAAATTATTTTTAACCAGACAAGATTTACCCAAATGTTTTTATTCCCAGAGTACCTTTCAATGAACCGGGCGTGGAGCCAGGCAGTCTACAGGGGGTCTGAGGGGGGCGATAAACTATATAAGGATATGGTAGAAATCTCCGTCTTTGCGCGCTATGAATGGCTGGAGAATGGTCTTAAAGAGGGTGCTCATTACTCGGCGGGCCGCGCGGGCATAAATCTGGCTGATTGGGTGATTAGTGGTAAAACAATGAGGGAAATAAGCCTGGTGCCGACAGGGCGGGCTCGCGGGCAGAGAGATTCCCGACTACTACCGACACACACTCCCTTGTGTCAAGAGCACAGTTACTTCCTACATTTAACCAATGTTTCCCTATTTTGTCCAGCTAACAAACCACAATTAACTTAGCGAGATTGCCGCCGGCCTCTCCCGGCGACTTGTGACAATAATACATGGCGTATGCAGGGCCAGAAATCATGCAGCACGCTACCGTAGTTAACTAGCCGATAATCAGCATAACTGGCCAGGCAAGAGGTTCCTACTTAATCACCCCATATCGCAGAACATAGAAGAATCATAAGAATACCCTCCACACAGTTCCTAAAACAGATGTTCTCGTTACCTTTGATAAATGAATCTGGAAAGACGTAAGAATTCTACTCAGGATAATGTTAGGAAAATACCAGATTTAATAATAATATCAAAACCTATTTTTCGAAGGGAAATAATTTGATTATTTGCACATTTTATCAGGATCAATATAAGTACTAGTGATTATTAAACTGATTAACTGTAGAATTTGGAATGCAAATAATGTTTCTGATGATTCTAATTGGATTTCATTTAAAATGACCAAATACGCATTTAATCTCAATTATCAAAGCAGGGATTTTAGAATAAATAGCAAGTCAAGTGACACAGGACTGATTTTCCATTTTCGTGCAGTTTTGATTCTGGTACCGTGTCTCTTCCTGCACATCCACCATGACAATAGTGTCATTATCTCTCATCAACCAACACCTGTGATATCCACACCTATTACGTAACAAAGGACCCTTCTCACCTGGAATAAAAGAGCACTAACGCCCTCTACCAGGAAGTCCCGAAACTTGATGTAATCTCTGTTCGTTCAATCTTGACTCCCTGGATCCCAGCACTCTAATTCATGGCAATTACCCTTCCAGACTCTCAGCCGGCAATTAACTAATACCCCAGGTTAATGAAGCCCTAAAATATTAAACCCATCCCACTTCGGGTGCCAGTGTTGGGGTAAAGTTACGTTTAACCTGATAATTTAATCATGGGGTCCCTCTCTGCTTGGAGAGAGGGGAACAGAAGGGGGGAAGTAGGGGGGTCACCCCTGGCTTCTCTCCGTGCTCATTAAGGCAATTGGTAATTAAGTAATTATCAGAGTAACAATGCATATGTCTCAGTTCTCATCCCCTGCTCCTCATCGTGGTTTGTGAAATGAATATTACATCAATGTAGAGCAACTGCTCTGATCACCAATGGAGCTAGGAGTAGGAACCTAGAGAGAGGAAGTCATCACATAAGATCAAACGCCCTAAATAGTTCTTGGCTGGGTCTCAATGCTACCATAGTGACCAGCAAGGTAGCTATGGCAGCATGGAGACAATGCATTCTTTAGGGCATCATCTTTACAGTTATCAGCCAGTATCATTTCAGGGCTAGGTAATTTCAACATCACAGCCTTCTGCTAGCCAGTGCATAATTTATTATGACCCAGTCAATGAAAATATTGAAAGGATTATCTGCATGCCTCTCTCTGAGATCTTCTCTCTGACTAGACTATATAATCACAAACTAGAGTGTAAAGGTCATTAGAACCTATAGCATGCAGTACATATCTAATAAATCAAAAACTGCCAATAGAGAAAATGTATAGTTCTTGGAGTTTCTTTCTAATCTTTCAATGGATAAAAATATTCACTTTAAAACTGTTTTACAAATTGTGTCCCATTCGTCAACATCTATATAGGGACACATAGGCTTTCACCTGATCTGTTGTGGTTTAAAGCTGGCAGTGGGAGCTACCTATGAATAAATGTTCTGGGTTAGATGGATACAATTAGCCTCTAGCTCACCATCAATAAAGGCATCACTGTGAAGTCAAGCAGGACACTGTGGAATTGATGCATAAATCACCACCAGAAATAGAGTCATTCCTGATACCAGCTTTGCTTGATCCTTCTCCACACTTCTCCTCCCCACACACTCAATCCTTGTTTACTTCTGTGCTTATTAAGCTTTCTCTGACCCCTCCCCCCCCCTCCCCAACCCTTTCTGTTCCCCCCTGGTTTTGTCCCCCAATTTAACCCCATCAACACTGTTTACTGCTGTGATCAGCCTTGTATGCCCCCCCCCCCCCCCCCCCAACACCTCTCCATCCTTCTGAATTGTTCCTCCTTAATCGTATCCTACCCCTGAACAACCTCCATTTATGACTATACTTGCCTCTACACCTCCTCCCCTTACAAACCTCCCCTAACTCCCTCTCATTGCTTCCTGCCGCAGTCCCAGCTCTGTCTGATTCCCTGAGCTTAATTAATTACATTAACCACTGACCATGTAAAGCTTCTTCACCAGTTAACTTGATTTTCACATCTGGATGGGTGGCTACTCACAGTTTCATTAATATGCATATTGGCCGTGTCTAGAGGTGTCCAAAGAAATCCCGTCAGCTGACCACAGCAGATTCTTCCTGCTCAGGAGGAAATGACAAGCACAGACACAGGAGAGCTCAGCGTGCCTCCTGAGTATCGGGGCTGTAACGCATTCATCACAATGAATGACAATACTGATGTTCTCAGTCTAATCCCAAACCCCTGTGAATGGTGATCTCTGGCACTGAACATACAAACCTTAATAAAACACAAAAGTTATCTATTCTTATTCTTAAATACATTAATCTCCCTCTCTCTCTCTCTCTCTCTCTCTCTCTCTCTCTCTCTCTCTCTCTCTCTCTCTCTCTCTCTCTCTCTCTCTCTCTCTCTCTCTCTCTCTCTCTCTCTCCCCCCCCCCCCCCCGTTTGTGTGTGTGTTTGTGTGTGTATTTCCTATTATTATAGATCTCTCAACAGGCTACCTGAGACTACTAATTAATTAGATTTTCATGCAAGGCCTAGATATATAATACTCCACAAATCCAATCATCTCCTGGTACTAATACTAATAGTAAGGTATTAGATGTCAACCTCTTCCTGTATGTCTAGGAAAGACACTGCAGGTTTGTCTGAGCAGGAAGACATCAGGAGGAGGTTGTCAGCACTGAGCCAGGCTAACCCTGCAGCTCAAGCAGCAGTAGCAGGTTATGGCATCACACTTGTATAGCGTTACATAAGCACTGACTGCTGGGGTGAGCAGCTCACTGCTCTCTGATTACAGGTCTATCATCATCTACAGGTAACACAGGTAACACAAACACACCCACCTGAGGGGATGGCTGTCAACAGGTACAGCATAAAGCTCTCCTACAGCAGGGGTCTCAGAGAGATCACATGACAATACAAGCATTTTAGATATCAACAGGGAGTGCATACTGCTGCAAGGGTCTCTTAATAATACTTGTCTAGTCTAGCAACGCTTTCAGCAGCTCTGGATGTTGCCTATTGACATCTTTAGTCAGACTTAGGTAAGCTTTAGAACTAGAAATGCCACAGTGAGCATTGTCATCATCACCATCATCATCGTCATCACCATCATTGTCATAATCATCGCACACATTAACATCATCATCATCATTCTATAAATATTAACCATCGTCAGTGTAATCATAACCACCACCATCATCATCATCATCAGCGATATCCTCATCATCATCACCACTACCCTATGCCTAATGAGTTATGAAGCCGCAGAAACACCCTGTACCTCTCACCGCTAAGCAGAGCTGACAGATTTACCCAGCTCTCAAAGTTGAAACAGCTTGGCCGCCACAGCTCCCGGGGTTTTCAATTTTTCTCGCGGCCACAGCTTCTGATCGCTGCACTGTGACCGCATCAGAGAAATGCAATCTGATTTAAGAGCCACGGACTCCGCTCAGGACACTCTGGGGGAGAAACTGTTATTTTTTCGCTGCGATCAAGTTTTCCGATGGAAGAGGATGATATTACAGGCTTGGCTGGCAAAAATCAAAATCCAATTGGGACTGTCAAGCCGTATAAAGCATATTCTTCAAACGCTTGCAGGAGACACAAAGTCTCCGATTTCTGAGGGATTCACGTTTCGTCTTTAAGCGCAAGGATACACTAAACGCTCACGACGAATGATAAGATTATTTGCTGGATTATTAGTAGAGTCTTTATAACATTGAGTATGCTGTGTATATCCGACAATCGTTTTAAGATTTGAGTGGTAAGCGTAGCGCACAGGATATGCAAGGGCAGGCCCCTGACAGGCATGTTGAGGACAGTCTATTGAAACTTGTCCACCAAAGACTTGGGAACACACCATGTGCACGCACAAGAAAAGCTGCCCGCGCCCTTACATTTTCTTGCGTGTTGCCAACAGCAGAGCTGAAAAACATCCATCATCGCAGAGTGTCATTGTACCGAGCGGCTCGCTCATGACTGATAATCCTTAATGATGACAGTACACTCTCTACACATGGAATACCGTCACTAACAGTAAACCAACCACCTTCCCACATCAAAATATTAAGTGCCTCGCCATGGGTAAACTCTCAATTGAAGATTCAAAGTTTTTCGTGGTTATCAGCTTGGCTTTAAGGGGTAAAATATAATTTAATTGAGGGATTTTCATTTTTGATATAAGCATAACTCCAACACAATGCAAACTACTCTGCAGTGTGAGAAGGGAAGGTAGGACCATCATGTATTCCAGTGGGGCAGGTATACTACGCCCCTTACTAGCCTAGTGCCAGAAGAAATGGAGGAAAATGTCATAACTACATCCACAACAAGGCCAAAATAAAGCTACAAATTATTACCAACTCTGAGTATGCTGATACTTAAATTATCACACACTTGACTTGGTAGGATATTTGATTACCTATCAAATTGAATGTGTATAATCAAAGCCACACTTCTCCACTTGTACCTTTCATTAAAATATTGCTACATATTGGGAAACCTCAAGATTGGTAAAACATTAATTCATTGCTTCGGAAATTATTCTCAATGTATGCAAAATGTTACCACCAAAAACCACAACTAGGGCTGAAGATAAGCCCAGCTCATTTGCATACAATAGGCGGGATCATCTAGGCGTGTGATCTCCATGTTCTCATAGAGACCACACAATCCTAATAACCACTTGGGGTGCACTTACAGCCCCTATTGTAATCTCCACAGCTACAGGGCGCCTAGGCCTGGTCACACACAGGTCCTGCTAATAAGTCATCGCACCCCATTAACATGAATGGACAAATTTATTTTATGAATCATAAGCCCTAATAATAGGATAGTTGGCATATGACAGCGATCGCGCTTGTAACGCACAAAAGAGCCCAAGTAGTCCCCACCATGCTATACGATAATCACTTACCACCTAACCAACAATTAAACAATCTGCCGGCAATCTCAATGATTGGGTAGTTACGCCTTTGATCATTGTCTAATTTGCATATTTGTCCATTGTTCGGTGGCGGTGAAGTGTGCTGGCCCGCCATAGATCACTGCAGGATAACGTGGAGTGCATCTTCGTGACACAATCGCAAGTCCTCCATTTAGTAATTGTGGCCATTGTTTCATTTAATTCAGCACTGCTCGTGGCTTCAGGGTAGCTGATCATGAAGATTTAGATCTCCTACCCATCCAGTGTCATCAAATCCACAGAATTACCAGTACCCCCATAATTCTTCATATTCCCCTCACAGGATAATTCATTTTCTATGGGTATGGATATAATTCTCTCAAGCAATGGTATAAATCGCTGGTAATTTACCCTGAGTGCTCCATTTATGGCAATCTCCGCTGATTGGCGCAATAGTATCTATTTCTCCATTTAGCTCTACTGGAGCAAATAATGGGGGTATCAATTACCCTTAGATATTAATGAAGATTTACAAGCATATAATGAAATTTGTCTTTTGTGTTTGAGTTTCATAAGGTTAGGACTTAATCAAGCTAACATGTACTACCCCACGTAATACATTGGATAAAGTCAGGATCTAACATACATCATATTGTAGTTGTGATAAATGATGTTTGTTATTTTTTAAGTGTGCTTTGACAAGTAGTTAACCTACTCATGCCTGTAGCGGCCAAAACTGCCAGACTGTTTTGGTGATATCCCAAATCAATTTTTAGAAAAATATTTAAGGGAAAAATGTACATCACAAATACGCTAACACCTCTCCTTCAAATATTTTTCCATGTTAGGATTATTTTCAAAGTTATCTTTAAAAGTATTAAAGGTTAAGATGACATTTGTCATGAACTCCAGAAATGAATGGGTAGACACTGTTCCATTATGATACAGACCACATAATACTACTTGACTTCATTAATATATTCTGAAGCTGTGTCAGTGTTCGGATGTACTGTGCCTTATCATAGTAGAATTGATTAAACATAATTTTGCAACTCCTCTGATATTTAATAGTATAATTTCTGAATTCCACTCATTTTTAAAATATGATCTGATAAACCTGTGAAATATAGTGGCTAATAACCACAGAGCATGCCCTTGAAGTGATTATGATTGGCTATGATTTAGAATTTTCAAATAAATATGTTTCGCAAACATCCTTTTATACAGGTATAATATGTCAGACCACAAGGCTGATATAAGATGTTTGCCGATTTTTTTGTTTATTAGTGAATCACATAAATGTCCAGTAAAGTGGATACTAGCTCAGTATCCAATATCATAAATGGATACAATTGAGATCAAGATTTAGATGTGTCGAATTCAGGCCAATCGTCTATTACTGTGCTGTTCAGATTAACAGTTCTGGGCAAGATCTTGGCAACCTTGATTATCTTTGATTAATCATTTGTAAGATGGCAATGAATAAGATATACATAGATAGCCTACGATTTAGAATTCTGATTTTGACAGTGGAGCTCTGAGATTAAAGAACTGGCCCAAGGCGGGACGATTATTTCCCTGGGGTTAAATCCACTCGAGGAATTGAATAAAATCATGGCTTCCAACCCTTGATGCAGTAAATGAAGAAATTGTGTCCACTTCGGCCAAAATCATGAATGTCTCGCAATTACTCGACCCCTACGATTTCTGATTGTAATGCTAGAGGGGAAGTTCAATCGATCATTGCGATATGAAATTTTGAGTAAGGTTGACAGTGTGGCAGCCTGGAGGGTGGTTATAGGGGTTCCTTCAAGTGCAGAGATTTTAATCCACTTTCACCTAAGTGAGTTTACTGAGTGACTCCCTGCCACCTCGTGTCATACGGCATCGCGATGGAGAAAGCTGACATATCAATACAGCGGCGTGGAGAAACGTGTTGCTCTCGTATGCTGGAGTGCGATAAATTCACACCAAATAATGATTACCCATAGATGACAAATAAAACCCCGCAGGAATTGCAAACATCTCGACTAGAAGGAGAAGACAAGTCCTAGCTGCACAGCTAGCTTTAATCAAATTACACCGCCACTTGATTTGCTCTATTGAAAACGACTAAAATAAATGCAGAATAAACTTCCATGGCCTTTGGCTGGTTATTCAGAATTCAAAATCCTGGTCAGAAATTGAAAAAGATATACATGGGCATACTTTACCAGAGAGAAGAATATACATTATAATGAGCTCAGGTGAAGCATTGCCATGGAGATACCTTACCTATATCATAACATTACTTAATTACATAAAAAACATCACACAGTGGTCAATATTTCTTATTACATTGATCACTATTGATTAGACGGTAATCAATAACCTACTCTGAGTTAAGGTTAAGATCCCCTTTTTTGCAAGGTATTTTGACCTCCTATAACAGCCAAATATAATATGATTGCATTTTTTTCTCTTCACAACACAAGCAATATATACTTTCACATTAATCCTAGATAACCGGTAAGTTACCCCATTTTTTTTTACTTAGATTCTTAAATTAGATATCATATGACATCCAAACAAAATATATGATAAGTATTTGTTTTTCATTACAACCGCCACTGCTAAATTCTCCTAATGATTCCAATGATATCTATGGGTAGTTCTGCAGATGCCCACCAGGTGGCCAGCACAGATGACCTGGATGTCAGTCCTGCGGAGCAGATGATTAGTTTTTTCCTTTGCTAAGAAGCACTGACGGAGCAGCGGTGCTTATCAGCTGGGTTTGCTGCTTTTGGCTAGAAATGAGAAACTAATTGGTTGGATCAACTTTCAGCTTGTTTTATGGATTTTTGTAATTGGGCACCACCACCCTCTCTCCTCTGTGCTAGAGCGAGGCTGCCGCAGGAATATCGCGGAGACACAGCTGAGTCTTGCCATCAAGTAAGATATGTATGTAGCAATATTTCATTAGCCGGAATCCGCAAATATCAGCCCACCAGCCTTCACCCAGAGAAGCACAACTCCTGATAAATAGATACAACCAATCTTGCTTTTCTCACAGCATTGGCAGTTAGAACTTTATTCCTAATGTATGGAACTCACAATTCTACAAGTTGAAATGTACCCATGGAATACACTGGTGGGAATGCCCTAGTCTTTTCTTGTACTATTTAATCAAGTATATTCAGATGTAAAGTTCATGCTTTCAATTAAGGGAGAAAATAGGAAGAGTGAATCCCTAAAGGTCACCCCTGGCTACCTTGTCCTGAAATCCCTCGTTCCATACAAACAGAAATTCTGACAGATCCACTTATTTTTTTACTCGTTGTCACTCTGCGGTTTGCACGCTATTCCTCTAGGCAATGTTCGCCTATGAAGCAGCGCCCCCTGCTGAGCGATTCCGTATCTCACCTGTCAGAGCGATCAGGCGAGGTGTCTGACACTAATTGCCGATGCTGAAAACCCTAACACCATCTTCGCAAAATACTCCATTTTCCCTCCAAGTCCTTATTTTGACGAGCAGGTGATGGACATGGTCCATAATCTATGTTCCATCAGAGAGAAGGGTGGGTTTTGTGCTAGATTTGCCATGTGCTGTATTATGCATGGGAGAGGGTGTTGGGAACATACTGGTGCATTAGGAGGAACGCTTCAGACTCATGAACGGAGTCCTTGGAGGAAATATGCCCACAATGTGTATTATAGATTAGTGGTGAATTTTCTGCAGACACCTTGGCACTTGCAATAAGCACAAGTCAGAACTTATGCATAACTACCACAAGCCCAATACACATTATTTCTTAAGTGATAGCTGAAGGCATTCTTTTTCATTAATCATAACCACCATATTAGGCTATGAATTTGTATCCTCCTAGAATTTTATCTCCTATTTCAACTCCTATTTCATACCAGCAATTATCACCCGCCTAAATTTTGTATTTCATGTCACAGTGAATAGATACACTAACATCTTAATAAAGACCAAGAGCAGATCAAATCAGTAGGATTCCTTTCTTACTTGTAAAAATCATTAAAATACTGGCGCCAAGATGACTTGCCTTTCTAAGACTTAAGACCGATGTGCAATCAGGTTGTATCAATTCACTTCCAGCCTTTAGTAACGACTTTAAAGAAAGAAATTCACACAATGCCCAGTAATGCCGTTATATCTCGCCCTTCCGCCACAAGCCTATCGTAGACCGGCAAGGCAGACACTGCGATCAAATTCCCTGTCTTAAAAACAGATTAGTCTTTGAAATGCTCCCATTAATAGAGAAAAGTTTCTGCCTGACTTGTTCCCCATTAAGATGCCGGTGGATAAGTGAAGAGAATATTCCCAGAGAAACTGGAGGAAAGAAGCTCCACTGTTTCTCAATCAAAGAAATCAATAAAGATGAAACAAGCAGCCAAGGAAACACACCCCTTGTGAGAAAAATCCCCTCACAGAACCAGGGGACATTAATAAGACAGTCCTTACAATGGCGTACTACTGTGTGTACATCTTAGTGCAGAACTACACACACACTGCTCTTGCCTTAGCATTACGTCAACAGTGAATCAAAATGCACAAAAAATCTTGTCTGACTTGGGTAATCGAGTAGGAATGAAAGAAATCAACTCCAAATTATGGCTATATTGGCGCATTTAAGTCAAGACCACAACAAGTCCATAATTATAAGGAGTAAAAAGTCCTCAATCTTGTACCTATATCTAAACACTGATATCGCTGCATATTTTTCTCGAGTATATCACCAGCCGATAACCTCGTCAGCCATTAAATACAGGGAGAAAAGTGGAAGCAGTCCCGCAGTAAATGATTTACTATATCCCCATTGGTGTATGTTCCATCTTGGTGTCCATAACTCAGCCTATGCCAGTATTAGTGTTTCTGACATGTACAATACAAGAGAGATCCACGTTGATGTGCTGAGCCCCTACTGGGCCTGGGCCAGCCAGAGAGGTTATTAGCAAGGGTAGCGTTGATGACCTACCCAGGGGGCTAGTCCCGCCGTTAACGCACCAACGGGACCCGACAGGGTGACAGTGCTGACACCTATGTCATGGTCAGATCAACTCAACTGAAATAAAAGTTATTAGCACCATAAGCTTCGGGAATAACGGAACGAGGCCAACCATTGGTGGAAATGCTAAATACTGGCCAAGGTCATGTGACTTGGCAGACATCCACTTTATATAGAGATTATGACAATCCAAGTAAAATTGCATACAAAATTTTATAATTATTCAGTTTCAATAAACTCAGCCGCAAATAGAGCACACTAAAAATGTCTTATTTGGCAAAACTTATTTGGTAAAAGATTACATAGTAAAAACAATTCTGATGATTTCAGGTTGAAGAGGAAATGGCGTTCTTTGATAGCAAACTCAAATCGTTTGCCTCTCTGTACACAGACACATCTTCGAAATGTGAGTATATCACACCATATATTTGTGCAAAAAGTCATAGGAAAAACAGGGCTGAATTCACCTTACTCTATGTGTGGCACTGAGTGATAAATATGACCTGCCATTCAAGTCACTCACACACAGCAAAGTCACTAATTCTGGCGTGGATCGGCCCTGCCCAGTTACTGGATTTCACAAAATGCCAAAACTGCTAAAACTTGTGCCTTCAACTTGTGCAGGAGGGGAAGTGACATGTATCTGGCCGGGCTTGGAAGATGAGACAGAGGATCTGGTGAAAATCAGCCATTACTGACTATCTTAATATTTGTGATCAATCTCAACAAGACAATAAGCCACCCCCACACATGCAGCTTATTTTCACTCTCAAATGCATTTTTATAAACTGTTTTTTCACCTCCCTGACCCCCTAGATAACCAGCCACCAGGCGCTGTGTCTATACACAGATTCCAGGGCACCATGTTCTTAAGACAACACATCATCATGTATATTGTCACTCTACATGTCAAGATATATACAAAATCCAGATCTGCCTTTCTAGCACCCTGGCTGGGAGTATTGGGGGTATAAAATCATCTAGGCAATACAAGACCACCAAGGACTTTCTGAATCCAATAACTCGTACATTAGGAATGAATTGAAAGACATCTGAGGTTTTCCATTTCCATGACCACCCACCTACCATTCTACCCTACAAGTGCCCGTGCTTGTCAACAAGTCCCATGTGAGAAAGTTGACAGTGACTTATATTTAGTTTGTGGTCCTCCTTAGAACTCCACTTTCCCCAACCATTAACAATTGGTTAATCGTAAATAAGCCTTAGTTTAGTGACAAAAAAATCCTCTTCAACATGATGAATGAAATTGATGACTTTTTATTATTCTTTTGATCTTATTCATTTCATTAATGCTAGTATGTTTTTCTGTACATTTCACTAAAATATTCACCACCAAAAGGCGGAGAAACAAACTTCTTGCGATCTCCAAGAAAGATTGTTTTCAAGATGCACGATCATTAAACAGCTGTGTTAGTCTCAAATACACACAAAAAAACTTAAAGGATGAATACCTCAAACATAAGGTTCTTCACATTCTCGGTACCAGATTTGTTTATCTATGATACACTTCTAAACTTCCTGAGTACCTCTTACAACATCATCAATATCACTTCTTTGTATATCAAAACTGGACATGTTAGACGCTCTGAAAAAGTGGCCCTATTGTAAACTGAGCCGTTATTGAGTGTATGTTTGGCTGTCGGGAGCGGATGAAACAGAGCTGCCTGTTTAGAGACATGACAAGCGGCCGACATTTGATGGAGTGGAGGAAACGCAAAGCGCAATTAATAGGGAGATCCTCGATGCTCCTCTATCGACCAGCGACAGATCACAGAGTCGGCAACCGCCAAAAAAAGTGGACGACCACTTTTACCGATACGATCAGTCTGGTACACCGATCCCATTGCCTCTCGCTTAAACAGCATCAGACACTAAGTCATTTCTCAGACTCGCACCAAAAACTATTCCCCCAATGTCAAATCCATAGCGTTCCATCTCGCTATCTACACTATAATCTGTAGGCAATTTCAGGAGGGGGTTTTGAAGAAAATTGGTGTTTTACAGAACTAGAAGTCATAACTCACCGTCTTTGGTTGGTGGCATTCAATTTGTAAATCTTTGCCATTTCCATTGGAGGTGGATAGGAGCTTGGGAATTATAAAAGCATTAAATGACTGGCATTCTGAAGGATTCGTTTAAGATATCTTCAGCCATTCAGGCAATGCTATAATCAATTTAACAATCCCTCAATTCATTGTCAATTTCATGCTGATTATAACAGGAAAGAATTGGAAGTCCAGCAAGTTTATTTGGAAGCTGAAGAAAATTGCTTTCTGTCAGAAAAGTTTGGAGAAAGCTAGACCACTAATTTTGACCATAAAGACTCAATACACTTATCAGCAGATGAATTCTAGAAATTGAAAGCTTCAAATTTTCTTTTGTTCAAAAAATTCAAATTCAATTCAGCAGTAACCAAGATATATCAATTCATGTCAATAAGATGTTTAAAGATATGATAAAACCTTGATAACCCGTTCTGATATGATAGATTCACACCAGTTCTAGATATGATTATATAAATTTCAGATTAAGAAAGTGAGCTTATATCACTTAAATATTCTCTTTTTGAGAGCACTGACTCTAGTAAGATCCTCTAGGGGAGCATGACGATAGAAGAAAAGAGTAAAAGAAGCCATGTGCTTTGTCAAGGCCGCACCAGTGCTCCATCAAATATGTATGCCGCTCAGGTACGAGGCGTGCCCTGGGTAATATCCCCGCAAGTTTTCGTCATTACAAACAATCTGTTGAGGATAGGTCAACTTTCAGGAAATCATTATCGGTGCCCAAGTGCACAGGGGGAAATCGCAACGCTGTACGTTACAAGAATCCCTAAACCAAGCGAAAGGACGACAAGTCTTCTTACGCGTCATAAACTCAAGTGTGTTGCCATTATATGTTATTCCAGCGCGGCAGTAGTACGCAGCCTCTATGAGCAACTGAATGGAGTTATTGGAGAGCTGATTTAGGCTGCTCCGCGCGTGGCCGGCTGCTCCCCGACACCTGTTGAAGGGCCAAGAGCAATGTACGGCGCCAACGAGACTGCCGACTGCTTAGCCCGAAATTGCCCACAAGATAGACGGGCGTCCGGAGACGGGCGAACACTGATCGTGAACAATTACCCAGAGCTGCGGCCACGATAGAATTCAAATCGTCCGACCCTCATCTAAATGGCCCTGGACGAACGGCACTGATACGGCGCTGCTAGAAATTCATGGCGGTGTTCGTCAGTGTGGGAATGTAGAGGTCCTCTCTCAGGGGAGCACGTGCAATCTATTCCCTGAATTTTACATTTCATTATCTTTTAATTGCCCTTTTGTCTCTGCAAATCTTGCATCTCGCCACAACACACTTCGTGTGCAGTGACTGCAACAGAGGCAAATATTCAGCTTTATTCAGCAGAAGAGAAATCCCGCATTTACGAGTTCCGCAAGTAAAAAGTTGTTTTTGTTGTTATTTATATAAGATTTAACAGTGAGTAAGATCCATACCACAGACACACACATTCAATTGGTCACAATGTCGCTTCAAGTAGATGTGAAAATGTTTGATATCTAAATGATGCTATCCATGTCATCGCCACAAGTAAAAGTGAAGGGTAAGAAATGAGATAAAATGTATAAAAAGGGGGTTCAACTTACTTTCTCTCTCCCCATCAGCGTTATTTGCATAGGAGTCAAAACCATCTGCAATAGAGAAGAGCAAGCAATTAGAGAACACACACAAAACACATGTTGATGAGGAAAATATTCACAAAAATTGTCTCATTGGTCCCACGAGATTGCCATGGCGACAAATGACACCATGGAGACAGCCGTGTCCTATGACTAGTTTTGTATTGCATGTTGGGTAATTGTAAAAATCACACTCTTGACAACCACAGCCCTCATCTGCATATTTCACTTGGTTTTTCACGCCTATGTTGGCGACGGCCACACTCCGAGATTTGCCTTCATGATGGAGGACACGACATAACACAACATCCCAGACAAAAATAACTGTTGAATAATCTGGAAACAAATTTGTCTTCAGCACTAGCAATTGCAGTCACTCAGACACTGACACAACGTCTTTTAGCCAGGCCAAATAAAAGAAAATGTTTCAGATCACAAGTTTGACAAAGTTACAGTGAATATAGAAAGGATTCTTAATTCCCTACATTCTGTACCTCAAAATATGAGAATACGAAACAAATTAAAGAAGCAAAAAAAACTTTATGATTTTCAGTGCAAAAATTTTGTTTAGATCTTTTTCTTTCCAATGCCATACACACAATATGTTAATTTTGGTATTTGCTTCAATATAATAGAAAATAACCTGTGACTGGATTTTGGCCACCTTTTTGGCCACCCTTTTATTTTTACAACTTGGCAAGGGTGCATAGTGGAAAGAATTACAAGGTGTATTCACAAAGGTCAAACATATCTAATAAACATGAATTTCTATTGTTGTAAAAATGTATACCAATACACTTTCTTGAATTAAAAGAATAAACTTTTTGTGTCTAAGTTGGTTCTTTTAACTCTCTCTGTGAGCCACAAGGCCATCAGTAACCTTCCAGCATGATCAACGAGGCGGTCTAGGAGAGATGAGCCAAGCCATGATTGGTGAGTGACCCTCCAAATGAGGCACGCACCCAAGAGAACTGTCGCAAAGACGCCATGACAAAGTAGCAAATGAGTTTGTGGATTCAGCAGAAGGAAAAGTAAATATTTCACATTCCCGCACATGCCCAGAGGGAGGCTCCGTCAGTTATTGATAGCTTTAACTCACGGAGGCCTTGTACGGGAGACTTGTAGAGACTAGTATGTGATTATGGCTCATTTTTCATTTATCACTGAATTTGCACATTCAACAGGAAGAAGTGAACATATACACAAAATACACGCCAAATTTACATTAGATCAAAGAATAAATATATTTTAGACTTGTCAAGACAATTATACAACTGTGGCTCATTTTTAGTATGAAAGAAATTAAAATAACCATCAACCACTTGCCCTCTTATCACTAAGGTCAAAAAATGCCGATGCGTGAGACTCTTTAAGGCATATTTGCAATTATGGCTAATATTTTCATTTATTGATGAATTTGCTAATAGGACAGGGGAAACGAAACTATTCACCAAACACACCTCTTCTTAACATTAGGTCAAAGAATAAACAAATTTGTATTCTAATTCACAACACTGATGATTGGAAGAAGTTAGTTGTGGATTATCGCTCGTTTTCTAGAATGGAATTTTTCAAGTCTGGTGTTGCTGCGAAGCTTTTCTGAACTCCGATGAGAAACTGAGTGAAAAAAGTCTGCAATCAGCATTGTTCATGCGGCATGCAGAGCGGGGCGGAGATCTACTCGCGTCAACAGCGGAGACTGCGCGCAGCAGATAGCATATGTCTTCATTAGGCCAGCGATTACAACACACATCAACTAAATCCATGGTGGATTGAGCCGCACGCTGCCGCTAAGCAGATAGCTCTTCCTTATGGCCACTTGCTGCAGATTAGATGGATACCACATAGAATTTCTGACCTCACTAAGCAGAGGAGCTCATCTCTACTGTAAGGAGGTATTAAAACCCTCTCAACTGTAAAAATGGATGGCTATCACAGGAAGAGTCTGAATCGCTTTTCCTGCAATTGATGTCTTCATGTAATATCAAAAATAATTTGTTATTCGATACCGTGCCCTTTCCACTCATAATGTTCAACATCACAGCAATGCAGTTTAGCATCAGTAACAAGGAAGATTTACTCATAAGAGGAGCAAGTCTGAATAAACATTCTTGTGTTCAAGTCAAAAACACGTAAGTAAAATATTAAGGCTGTGTTAGGCCTCTATGGAGATGAGTAGGTTTTAAGAGAAATGTTTCTGGTTCATGTGAGAGTGAACTCTAGCCGTCTAAGTAAGGGGTACGAGACAGCTTTGAAAAAATGTGACTTTTGGATGATTGAACCAGGTCTTTAAGAAAAACACTTCTGAAAAGGAAAACATATGTTTAACTGCATAATTGTTTCCTAATCAGAAAGTGCTGGGAGATCTCGTCAGCTAATGGTTTGCGCAAAGAGCGTAGAAGATAGGAGAATCATCAATATCTATAGAACAATGCCCAATGCTGCTTGAGAACGCCCGCTTGGGATAACTAGATAATGTTCCTAATGTTGCCCTCATCAGCCAAATCACTCAAAAAAACCTGGCCCGAGCTTGTTTGGCTAAGACGTAACAAAAACAAACTCTCTTTCAGGGTCACGGCTACTAGAAGCAAGAGGTCGGCCATGTTTGTTCAATATTTGTAGCCCAGTCCTTCATCAGAAGCCATGGCTTTTTTCAGGATGTTACGTTCAAGCTACTTTGCTGCTTTTTACATCAGTTATTTGGCTATTAATCAGAGCTCATTCCACATGTTTATGTGGATTAAAGAGCTCACCAAAAACTACGGCTTCCACATGACAAGGCAACAGACTTTTGGTTGTTTTTGTGGTGGTGAAGTTTCGGAGACAGCTGTTTAGGAGTGCCTGGAGGAGAAATATAGCTGGGGATTTGAGGGATGGGTAAGAGGACGCGGACTTCTCAGCCAGTCAGCCACCACAGATACCAAATCATTACACGGAAATACATGAATAACAATAAGCCACCCCTCTCGCCCCCCCCTTCCGTAATCTGAGTATGCATCATCTCCCTTTCTTTATCCAGAGCAACCCCTCCTCTCCCCATGAACTAGACTAGGTTTTAAATCTTTCCTACATGGATACGATTGCATACCTCATTTAGTTTCTTCTCCCCCCAAATCTTGAGTCACCCATGTCTACCTTAAGTTATCACAGTCCACAGACTTGGTCCTTTATTTCCCCTTGTACAACCTCATCCCTTCAAACTACCCCTTTTTAACGTATGGCCACTCAGACCTGCAGACCATCTTTCTACCCTCTTAACCTTCTCCAAGCTTTATACTCTACACCCTTTCTTTCCAGTCTGCCCTGCCCCCTTTTACCCTACCGACCACCTTAAGTTAATTCCTCTGCACTACACCGAGTATCCTAACCTCTGAGGATAAAAGGCAATCCCCTCTCTATGATTCCAAAGAACTTTCAAAATATTATAGTGTTTTTGGAGGAATCAAGTGCTTAATGTATGGTCCTCAGCAAGGCAGGTAACTGTCTGATGAATCAACTGATGTGTTTGTTAGGCTTAGTCAAGAGTGGGTGTTCCCTCTGACACTCCATAACCCCAGTTATTCTAAACATCAACTTCCAAAACTCTTTGAACTTCCTTGGTGTTCATATGACTAATACTACCCCATGTTTAACATAACACACATGGTCTCTTTCATTCTCTAAAGCCTGTGTATCCAGTAATAACACACCAATAATATCCCTCTCTTACTCAAAACACACAACTTTCTACTTGACAATATTAATTTTGTCAAAGAAGATATTTGTAATTTTCATAAATTGAAATTATCTTGTTCAAATACTTTTTTGGATGTGGAACGAACTACCAGGGTTATTTGAGGAAAACAGGTGCATGCCCTGACTAGCACTCAAAAAGGGTGTGACAATTAAGTTGACATCTCTCAGTGGAAAGCATACTTTATACAAATGATGATTTTTAGGGAAACTTAAAGGCATGAAAGGGTTAAGTTGTTTCAAAGATATTGTAGACAACCCCATGAATATTTACGGTGTTTGTTCAGATTAAGTAGGTATCATCTCTATAAATACTAAGACAGAACTGGCTTTCCCCTTCACAAAAAGCTAATATCCAAAATACCTATGTCAAAGCTGACAGGCTTGATCTGTCGTTATAAGACATTAAAAGTGAAGCCGTCAAAGCTTCTAAGGTGTTTATTTTCCACACCTGCAGAGTTGTATCACTGAATAAAACACCTCAGTAAACACTACTGGAATGTTTTACTTAGGGATACCAAAATAGGGACCAAGGAATTGAACTTTCAAATATTGAAACATGTCAGTGGCAAGGCAAGACTCAATCAAATGGTATAGATTCTTAACTCATTCACTTACATGCATTTTATGAATCAGACGCATCCTCATCAAGTCATCACTTTCAACATAAACATTTTCCTCATCATCATCATTACTTTTTTCATCATAATCATCCCCATTATCATCATCATCATCATCATCTTTATCATTGGGGCCTACCCTGATGGCTGAGTGGTCTAAGACATTGCCACAGACTGCCAACTGACTCTCACACTGCCCAGGTTTGAATTCTAGCCAGGGCATGTGAGGTAGTTGCCAGTGACTTAGAGTTAGGTGGTCGTTTCCACTCAGTACTGCAGTTTCCTCCACCACTTACAATTGGCTAGTCATGACTTTGCCCAAATATAGCACAAAAAGCGATGTAAATGGAAGTTCGGAAATTTCGGATTCTATATCAATGTTCTGACACTTCCTCTTCTCCTCATAAGTACCCTTATAAATTACACAATGGTTTCAATAAACTTTACACATCATCACAATAGATATCACCTAACATCCTAATGATATAAGCATCATCATTCCCATAACTATTCTCATTCTCACGTCTCTAGTTATCAACATTATATTCATCCTCAGGTTCATCCAGATCCTATACATCACTGTGTGTTCTATTGCCAGGAACATTAACCTCCCCAGGCCCCGACTCTGTACAGTACCCGAGTCCCATGCATTCCTGACTATCTCCATAATGCACCCTCAAGTATAGGTTTATCTAGAGGAGGCGGTCAGAAACGGCCTGAGTCTGGCCAGGAATGCCCATCAACCTCCACAGGCGGCCAGCAAGGTAAACTGTGAGCACAAGGAATTCGCTCACCCTGGCTGATGTCTAGTGACCAGCCCCGGTGAAGGACAGTACTGTATCCCAGGGGTCTGGTGTATTCTGCTCAGTAGTCAAACAAAGCTGATCACCATGTTCCAGGCCCACACCCTTGGCAGTACTAAGGTTCCCCAGGATAGGTTACTGGCCTGCCATAAGGTAACAAGCTAGGGATATATGGTACCAAGCTTAATCCATAGTGCTTAAGCCTGACTCCCCTAAGGCTAGACCACTAAACAGTTACTAACCTACACTATGTTGATTAAGAGATGAGGAGGGTAATCCCTATTGCCAGTATAGGGCATGAGTTTATAATCTTGTGACCACAAGAGGCCGTACTGGTATACCACAGTAATAGTTAATTGACTTCTGGTGCCAACGAACTACCCTTAGGGAGTGTCCTCTAGGACAGGGTGGTGGTGATCAATAAGGTATTCCCCTGGTGCCAGCGCCTGACCTCCAGGCGGTCAGTAGCCCAGGACAGGGCGGTGATGACCAGTGGTCAGTGAGTAGCTGTGGCTAGATGAGCCATATCTATCTGTGCCATTATCGCCCTCACCCAGCTCATTAAGCTGCCATTTCACAGATATCTCCTCATTCCATCCTGGGCGTCCCCACTGGGCGTCCCCACTGGGCGTCCCCACCGCTCACCCATCAACTACTTGTTTATACACCACACCTCACCACAGACCACCACACAACTCATTTTTCATTGGCCGCCCTGATGCCTGCTCAAGTACCGTGCTACAAACACTGTCAATAGTACAGCTGACCAACCAACTCATTTTTCATGGGCAGCACTCATGTCCTTACAGTGGACCACACAACATATTTTTCATGGACCCCCACCCCTGGTCAAGTGCCATGCTACAAACATAGTCAATCTTACAGTAGACCACACAACTCATTTTTCATTGGTCGCCCTGACTCCCGGTCAAGTGCCAGGGCACAAACACTGTCAACCACACACACACAAACCATAGCAGGCATAAACAAACGTCACGGCACATTAACTTGCGAGTCTGTCCACCTTAATCACTTTCATATTATGGGATGTATGTTGACATCGGAGGACTTTCTCTCTTCAAAATGCCGCACTATACCAGAAGGGTTAATTCAATGGGGGCTTTTCATTTTTCTTTACTTATTACATTTTAACCTGATGCAAGCAAATTGCAGTTTAAAAATATTTTAGTTCAAGCAAACCTTAATAATAGTATGATAATCCATGATGACCCCATGTTATACTATGATTTTCATTCTCTTATGCTCTTTAAAAAATAGAATGGATGATTTCATCAACCTAGTTTCAAAAATGGAATTTCAAAGATGTACACTTAATTAGTGTAGCTTACAAGTAAAATGAATACAAAGGTGTTGAAATCCACTTATAACTGTTTTGAAAGGCCCATCAAATAATCCCATTTACTTTTGAAGTGCTATCTAAGAAGCCCTGGTGCTCTTTAAGTCCTATTAAACAGCTATTCTCATCCTGCTTTATCCTCAAACCGAGACAAAAGCACATCAATACCATATAACAAGCATATTTAATTGAGCATCAAATATCTTCCAGGCTGTGGACTTATGAAGAACACTAGAGGACTCATTACATGGGAATCATGGCGGATTAAACTATCTTTTTATGATAAGAGCGATCTTCACGAACATCTCAACAGCTGATTAGCATTTCGTGTCGCGGGCATTGTCCGAGTGCAAGTTCCATGTGGCGACAAAGATAGATTTCAATACGCCATCCTTCGGGGGGATTAGAGCTCATTTCATTTCTCCGTCTTCAGCTTTTGTTTTTTAACTAGCTCTGATGATTTCTCTCTCTTGATAATGAAGCGTGTGTATCAAGTTTCCATGTTCGTTTGGCAGCGGAGTCATGTGACGTTCGATGACAAAGCCGGCTCTGTCTTCGCGCTTTTGTTCTCTTATCATCAACATATTGTTCTCCCCCCAGAGAAGAGTTAACCGGGCCCTTCCATTTAACTTGCCTCCCCCCTCTGGCAAGACTTGTTGCAGGCTTTGCGAGCTTCCGCCTATCAGGGAAGTTTGGCTCAGGTCATCATAGTGTCTTTAATACACACCTACCCTGCGGCCTTCTTCACAGCTCTTTTGTCTTACAACTCTGACTACCACACACATCTTTATAGACTACAATTCAGGCATGAACTGCTATGAACTGCATATGACCGAAAAACACTAAAATTCTTTTCTTTTTTTTCAATCATTGAAATGATTTCGATTTTGGAGTTTTTCAATTTTTGAGTTAATGATAAATGAGAAGGCAAGAAGGAAATGCCCATGGGTGAATAAAAGCTGTTAGATTAATATTTTTGGTCATTTTTTCGTACATTTTTTACCCAATTTGCCGACAACAATAATTAACTAACACAAAATACCTAACAATGAGAAAAGATTTGTAACTAGATTCTTAGCATAGATAAAAGTAGTAGGCAAGTAGTATGACTTACCTCGACACATCCCTCCAGTACAGTTGTGTGTATCGAGATCGTTGCCCTTGCAGTAGCGTCCGCCGTTGTTGGGCTGCGGGTTGTCGCACTGTCTGCGCCGGTGGTGTTTACAGTCAGGGCTGCAGGTCGACCAAGAGGACCACGTCGACCAAAAACCATCCACTGAAAAACGCAAAACAAACTTCATAGAAAACAAACAATATGTTTCATCAGATTTTCTATGATAAGGGTTCATTGGTTGGTGAGATATCTTCTTTGTTATGGTAAAAACACTGCCATCAGAAAATCCTTTATTTGGGAACAGACATGCAACTATAAAGGAATGGATTCAGGTTTTTAAGCTTGTTTTTACCTTAAGTTGCTATTTACCCATAGAAAGCTTTTATTTGTTATGTGATGGATTTCATCAGGTTCCTTTTAAACCCTTATGTACCCTGAGTTGTAATCATTTCATAACTCTTAAGAAACATTGTTCTCTTTATTCGTTTTTAGTTAAATGGACCACAGATTACCATAGAGATGTTAGTTTAGTATATGATAGAGAAAATGCAATGCTCTTACATCAGCTCTTGGCATTGATAAACCAAACCACTCTTTAAAGTCAAAGATTATAGACCTTAACCTAATAGTTGAAAACAAACACAGAAAACAAAGTATTTAACTATTGGGAGTTGCGCATTTATTTATTTTTTCATTTCAAATTACTTATCTCTTTATTTGTATTTATTGGAAGCTTCATAAGCATTTATTGTAGAAAAGAGTTACTTTCGAAACAAGGTATGCATATTGCATTATCAAAAATATGTTTCAATCCTCATTTATTCATTTCATAGGGGAAAGCTTTGGACATCCTGTTTTAAGAATTTAGACTTTTTTGAGCATAAAGGTATCTTTGGAAAGGCAAAATATGTCAGACACCAGCCTTGAATGGGACAGATGTTGGTGACCTGATACCATCAGGGCAATCTCTAGCTAATCAATTTCATACTTTTGTGGTAAGTGATATTTCCAAAGGAGACCCCTGAACTTAGAGAGGAATCTGTTGCAAAAGCACTGAAGCAAACTGCATGACATATGTCTGAGTCGGCAGTGTAGGACTATATCATATTTATCTATTCAAATCAATCTGCCAGTATTTGGTTTTGCAAAAGAGATGTTTCGCTTGTCATAAAGTTTCTCGTCAAGCGCAGGCTCCCAGGGTCCCTGTCTATTGTCCCGAGCTGGTTTCACAACACCCAAGGCTGTGTCATGCTGAAGAGAATTAATTTGTAAAATGGCAATTTTACAGTCTATTCATAGACCATTCACTTTCATTTATATTCAAAACCGAGAACATCCCTTATTTTACTTGACAGGTACCCCGAGATAGCTATCTTACGGAATTCCTTTCAGTGGGACCCTACCGCTAGGATTTCAAACGAACCGAGCAACCCAGTTAATTAGCATACGCCCGTTTAAGCATGGGCAGGGTAGAAATCCATGTTCCAACATGATAGCACTGCGCACCAAACTTGATTGACAACAATACATGTATAACAGCTGAAACCGGGGAGCCTAAAACTGAAACTTAAGTCTACCCGCCCAAGCCACCTGTTTCCAAAGGCATGTGCCTGAACGTCAGAGTGGATTTTCCAAGAGGTTTGATGAGAACAATGGCGGATAAGGGGGCATAGAGTCGTGCTTGACAACTCCTTATTTAGGACGCTCATGTGAGCAGCCAGCCACTGAACCCTGTATTTGTCACATCGCCTTTCGCAGGTGAGGGCATCCTTTCAGGGCGATGACAAAGGCCCCATTACATAAATACGTCCAGGAAATGCCACATGTCCAAGATTATCTTCATATCTGTCTCACGTCATCTGGCCATCCTGATCTCTTGATGATAGGCTGATAAATGGTTGTGGTCAAGTGAAAGGTGACTTGGCTTTAGGACCCGACAGGCCCATTTCTAGTGAACCGCAGGTCAATGCTTGACATTCTGGCCATTTACAAATAAGGTTTTTTTCATAGGGTTTACCTGTTTAAAATACCAGAAATATTCTAAAATTTAGTTACTATCCTTACATGGCTTTAAAACACCTTTGAATTTGTAGGGTTGACCTGCACGTTATTGGTTTGGCCAACACTAGCCTGTCATGAAGTAACTGGTGACTTGGGGTTAGTCAGTAGTTTTACAGTAACTCTGGTAATGTTATCTGTGAGCTCTTGCTAGTCACAGTAATGATTCAGCCTTATTACGTCAGAAAAGGTGGCAAGAATGAAAAGTCCATTCTAATCCATTCAACCCTGATAGCCCATCCTTACCAGGTTTCGAATGAAGAATTATGACACATATTATCTAATGGATACACATGACACAAATATTTCTGTGTACACAAAAAATAAATTCAACCCTTCCCTGGTCTTACCACTCCGACCTTTGACCTTTATTACCTGAGGGAAAGGGTTGGACACCAAGACACAACAAGAAGAGTTAGTGGTGCGGCCTTCGAAACCAGAGCACAATTATCAGCGAATTCAACTATTATAGTGCCAAAAAGTATTGTAATGATAATTTAACAGATCCAATTTTTTTTTTATCAATTTCATGAAATTGATTTTTTAAAGAATATTTCGAACAGGTATGCATTGAGACATGTCTTAGGAATACATACCTTACAATGGAAACCAGAGTGTATGTCTCTGGAGTCTTGAGACTGATTGAAATTTTTGATTGAAATGTGCTATAAGGTTTCTTAAGGTAGGGAGGTACATTTGACATGAAGCGAGGTTCCTTAAGGTGGAGAGATACATTTGGCATAGAGCATGTTTGGTTGATTTTAAGTATTTCACAGGACCACTCAACGTCAACCACCCAATGACTGTCTGAGACATACAGTGTGAGTGTTGGGCACATAGGGTAGCTGATGAGGGTAGGATGAAACATAAAGAAAATGCCCTGCCCAACAAAAATATAGCAGGTATCCCACTTTTGCCTGGTGACTAAAACGACTACAACGTTTTCCCAAAACCTTTGCCTGTACTTGTCAACTAAGTTTATTTATGAGCTTATTCTTGAGTTAGGCATACTTTGACTAGGCAGGTGGATTAAAACATCTGATAACAAAACATCCTCTTTTAATTTGTGATAAGATACTTTAAACTTTGATAAAATGAAGCTGATTGAAGCTGATTAAAACCAAAATTTTTATTTCAATTACATCTTTTGAGTTAGGATGAAGGTCCTATCATTTTGCCCCCTTCCCTGTTCAACTAAGTGGGGTAGCCAAGTAAGATCTGTAAAATTATCAATAAGTGGTCCTTTTATCATATCTGTAGCAACCCTTTACATGGGTAAATGAAGAGGGCCCCCTCCGGACCCCCTTAGATTACAACAGCTGTGAGAGACAACATGTACTAGTATGGAAGTGATGAGAAGACATGAGTGAGAGAGAGAGAGAGAGGTGCCATGCAGGACATGCAACGCACGCACGCACACACGTACGCACGCACGCACACACAGACGGACGGATGTTCTTACCTGAGGCCAGTATTCCTGCTATGTGAGGAGGTGGGCAGAGGAATATAAGAGACTCATATATTTGGAAAACGTGGCGTACAACCATTGGTTGATCAATGAAGGAGGATAAGGAGGATGAATAGGAGGACAATGATAACGGAAACACAATGTTCATTAAGGCAACATGGAGGATGATGATTCTAGACCTTTATGTGTGTTTTATGGGTGTTGTTTTAATGCTTTAAGATTCTGATGAAAGAAAATTGTGTACTACAAATCAACACATATTTTTTTTTAAATAGAATTGTCTTAATAAGTTAATACTCAATAGAAAGATTTCAAGAAATCTAGTCGACACGAAAACTAAATTTCTTACATAACCTGATATGTCAAGTGTGTGCAAATTAGGACTGAACTATCCTAAATGAGCATCGCCAAATGAGAAAAAGGAAATTTAATTGGGTTCAGAAAATCAATACCACTTAATTGGCAACACTCATTAACTTTGAATCGAAAAACTCGCAACAGATTTTCAATTAAAAATGCAACATTATCTTTTACTTCACTTAATGATGCATAATGTATATCCCTTGATTCTGGTGATATTTCAACTGGTGTCACAGCACTTTATTTCCAGAGGGCGCCTGCGTTTTCATCGATAGCCTCCACTACCCTTCGGATGTTGGAAGATGGCCAGAGGATCTTCAAGCTGTCAGAACTAGCGGTGAGATCTAGAAAATTGCACTGCGGGACGTTCGTGATCATTATTCACTGCAGGGAAAAACTCCAAGAGACATTCAGTTTAATCCGAATAATGTGCCAGCGACCACATCATTATCTACAGTGCATATGGTTGACAGGGCGGCCATCTTGGTCATTAGTCAGATTTGGCACTGACACAATCTTCGTCCAACATACAATCAAATCACTTGCTATCTCTAGTCCTAAATGTCCCCGCTCCACCCCTCTTAAGTACCCTACCCCATAGAGGGGTGTCTTGGAGGGGTTCCCCAGACCTCCAGGGGGCTGGGATAGCCCAAGTACCTCTGTACGTGAGTTTTCCATGCTTTATCTTTGACTAGATAATGGTTTGTCCATGTTGTTTATTTATGAGTCAGTCAGCCAATGAGAACGCATGTATCTGGCAGCTGACACAGGCGGGATTGTTTACAAGCTTTTCGGTTTATTTTCTACCTCCCATTCTTACCAGGCTTTCCCCAGTTTCTCGTCCCACTCTACAGACCAGACAGCGACAGAGCAGTGATGTTCTGATGTTGCGTCTAGAGCATGGAGAACATGGTGTCTCTGAGCCATGCTCTTGGGAGGTCCAAGGCCGTGTGCCCATCTTGGCCTCCAGATCCTAGGATACGTGCACCTCCTGATCTGCTGGCTGGCTAAACACCAACCCGCCTCCTCATCTCACAATCAATCTCAGGGGGACACTATCTCGCCCTCAGAGTGTAAGTCTATCCCGGACAATCTGACCATTATGCTCCACTGGGGGCAAGGATCGAGGCCTCTTGTCACCAGATTTCAAACAATATCTACGTCTTTGTATCTAGAATCACTCCAAGTGAACCCAGACAAAATAAGAATGCCAGAGAGGCAATTCACGAACATAGTCTATTTCTCATATTCACACTTATTTAGAGAAAAGATGATAATAAATGTATTTCCATTAACAAAGCTATCTCATAAAGTGTGACTTTGATTGTTTATTGACTTCTTCTTTTGATGATGTTTTTGTTGTTGATATTGTTGTTTTGTAATAAATTGTCACTTTTAACCCTTATTAACCTCTTTTGTTTATGTTACAATTACTGTTCATATTGTTATTCTTGTAATTGTGCTATCATTTTCAAGACTCAATCAAGTCATTTCTCACATAACCTTATCATTACATTTTTAGTATCTTTAAGACTGTACAACAAGCAACAATCCATTCACAGTTACTTTCAATTTCCCCTTTCTAGTCTCCGGCTACCTCTACAAGGTCAGTCCAATTTCTGGCTCATTAAGCCTGTGTCCCCAAGAAGCTCAGATGGAGACAAATCTCCTCTGTCTACTAGGGACTCAGGAGACAATTCTACTCAGAGAACACCTCAGGTTGTTTATACCTGGACATGCCACGATGATCATCAGCCTTGTTGTCTTGGGGTCTCAGTCAGAGCTGTGTTTTTTCGAGAGCAGTAGCTCTTCTCTGCCTTCAGTTGGTAGAGAATTGAGAGACAATATGCTATATCTTGAGGCCTTCACATTGATTATCATTGTTGGCATCTTCATGTCTATGTCAGAGCTGTGGATCTCGGGTGCCCTCCTTCGTATACTTCGTCTACAAGAATATTTGAAGACAATGGTCTATCTTAGGGTGTAGCTATACAAGCCACAACGCCAACATAGGTGCCTACTTTGTGTCTCTGTCAGAGTTTTTCAGTTTTTAGAGCTATATTCTACAAGTGCTCTATAGGGAGATAATGCTACATCTTAGGCCACACAAAGCCACAAGGATCATAATCATCATCGTTATCATCTTCTTCTTCGTCTGCCACGAGAGCTGTGGTTTTCGGGCGCTGCCTGTGTGATCGTCACTTCCTCTCTTTGTTCCTCTCCCTCTCGCATCCCTCCCAGCTACGCATCATATTTTGTCATAAAATATGGCAGTTAGATATCTGCAGCATGCAAATGACTGACAACTGGCAGTGCGGCCATATTTCTTTACACGCCCGTGGCAAGAAGACTCGGCCAAGAGCTCGCGGGTACGCTCCCTATTATCTGCTTAATGGAGGGGAACGCAGCAGCCTCCCTGCCTGTTCTACTGATAGCCAAACTCAGCCTACTTCTCTTTAACCCACTCAGGCCTGGAGATCCCCTTCAACATTGTCGTCTGGAATTATCTTGTTTTTGAGAATAACTTTTGAATTGAGTTGAAATTCACAAAAATTTTGAACGGGAGTTGTGGGTTGAGTTCTGATCAATATTTCTCTTTCCTGGATACTTTCACCAATTACTTAAGAAAGGAGAATGCTTTTACAAACAATCTGATGTCCTGATTCACATGCCTTCTTCAAATATTTTACCATGTATATTCTTCTGTAAGATTTCATCACTATTGTCAGGCTACTTTTGGGAGCAGCTTGCATTAATGATTCTCAACTCTTGTTGCCAACTGTATCCCGAAAATACAAATACACCACCAAATGCCTCAGTATAGTATAAAATGAATGTGATGCATGTCCTCCATTGAACACAACACAAGGAGGCTGTGGTCTTGATGTAGCAATGTTAGAGAGCCACATTACAGAGGCACTCAGGACGATAGAAAATATGGCTCATCTTTAACCCTTGTGCTTCTAGGATATCAACGCTGATCAATAACCACGCTCAGGGTTGTTTTGTTAAATTTGCTACGATGAGGAGGCAATTCAATAGAGCACTGAACTCTGGGAAATCGCTTCTTCTCATCGCGGAGGCGGAGATATGATCACCCAAGCTAGACAGCAAGTCTAGACCAGGGTCTGCCACACTCACAATTCCACAAACCACCCTCAACAACCACTTAATGCTGACCACATACCATCATGGCCACAGGGTACTGAAATGATGACTTGCAACTAATATAAGAACAAGTACAGAGTGTTGATGCTGTTGATGTCTGTATGTATGTTTTGTATGTCTGTATGTATGTATGTATGTGTGTACGTACTTATGTATATATGTATGTATATGTGATGGAGTAGTTTTATTTAGGAATACTCATCATCTTCCAAGTTCCCTTAATACGTTGATACAAGTATATGAAATGTCTTTAACAAAACAGGGAGTAGCACTATATACCAGGGATCTCACAAACTAGGGCTGCATGTTGACTAGGACAACCCCCACTCTAGATGGGTGAGCACTAGGAATGAGGGGGCCAATTAAGGATGAAACAATCCCTGAGTTTTTTGGTGTAACGTAGGTAAATCGGGGAGGGATCTACACATAAATCCCTGGGGTGCCAAACTAATAAGCCACGCAGAAGCGAGGCATAATTTATAATTAGTGTCAGGTGACTGTTAGGGAGCGCGCCTGGTGAGAGGCACCCTGGGAAGGGAGGGGGCATCCCCGCTGAGAATCGCAAACCAAAATGGCAGGCTCAACTTTGACGGCTGATGTATGGGCTGTGTGAACAACTTATTCACAGCCTACAAACAGTTTGATACTTGGCATACGAAAAGAGGAAGCAAAGTTTAAAGTTCAATACTTTATTTACATGATAAGTTACACCTATATTAAGGAACCTTTAAAGGGACAAATTGGATAAGTTGAAAGTTATATATGATATTTGATTTCCAAAAATGCACATTTAAAAAAAATCTTATATGTATAGATAAAGATACCACCATTTTACTACCCTTTCAATGCATCATTTCTATTGTCAATATTTTAGGAACTCTTCAAAAATGACTTACGGGAGGTATGGACTGACTTATCATAGCTGTGAAATGTAAATAATGATTTTATGAAGCATCAAACTGCAGTGGGTAGCGTCACGAAAGCCTTCATGGGAATTCTTAGCAGGACGACTACTCCCGTCAGCCAGGTCAGGACCCTCCGGAGGAACGGCTTCAAAGCCTCCCTGGCAGCGGGAACTGCCACTTAAATACACCCAGGGCTTCATTAGATCTGTGGGCAGACCCTCCCTACCCGGGCGTCACCACAGGGCCGCACAGGGCAGCCCGGAGCATACCCAACATTGCTCACTAACAAGCTCCTTGGGAGCATTTCTCAAATGCTCCGAATGGCATTCCCTGAGCAAAAACTGCCAAATGCAGTTGAGGGGCATTTTTCACGGATACCTTTTCTGGTTCCACCTGTTCCTCATCCCAGGGGGAGGGAGTCTGACAGCGGGAACAGCACCAGTGGGTCAACAATTGGGTGCCTTGTATGTAGCAAAGGGGCACAAATCTAAACTCAACTCATATGAAAGTAGGGGTTTCAATGGGTTTAAATGTGTTAAGTATTGATTTTGTTATGGGCAATTTAATGATAATATGGAAATCAGGATATGGTTAATTTGGATCAAAGGTGTCTTGGTTAGTAGAAAAGAAAACAAAAAATATTAGACGTGATATTTCAGAGTTGATTTCATGTGCGATGACAATGGCTCCCTATAAGCCAATCAAAATGAGTCTTCCACCTTGGTCAGGTAAGTAAATGAGGGTTTTGGGTTGCGGCTTACCTGGGCAGACGGTGGTACAGGGCACCCTCTGTACAGGGTCTCCCTGGCAGCTCTTGCCCCCGTTAAGGGGTGCAGGGTTGGTGCAGGTCCGGGTTCGCCTCTGGTGCCCCTTGCCGCACTTACTGTTACACTCCGACCACTGGCTCCAGGTGGACCAGCCACCGTTCACTGAAACAACAACAACAACAACAAAACATCAGTAAACATTCAAATTCAACCCCAAGAACCTAAAATATAACGATAAGACATATCTAAAGATACAAGATAATGCCAATTCTTACATGAAAAAGTAAATATTTAACCTTAAGAACCTTGACTATGATGATCAGTCCTAATTAAGGATACAGTATTTTATAAGAAAATTGCTAATTCACTACATTCATGGACATCATCATGTGTTACATATGGTAACAAAGAATTTCATTTAAAATCAAAGATTTGAATTCTGATTTTGAATAAAACTTCCTGGTAGTTATATCAGCTATCATATGAATAATTGCCAGCCTATTATCAGCCTACCATACCGTTTCTAAAGCTGCTCTACCCAACTCAACCTAGAGTTTTGCACTGTGGAATCAAGTCACCAATAGTAGGCCTATACATAAGCCATGAGGAAAATGCTATAATGTTGCTTGTTGCTTTGACGTGCCTGATGAGAGCAGAAAGGTAACGTTTGATGAGGGTATAGTTATGCCACACCCTCGCCCCATTACTGGGGGTAGTGTGCAGAGGTCTGGGGCGAGGGTCAGACCTATTACCCCTAACAGGCACAGTTACACAAGCAACTGCTTAATCTTTAGATACTTCAATACCAGGGAGTAGAATGCACATGTCTCATAAGATGTATGCACGCTTAGGATGGCAGGTAGGCTACTGAAAGTGCCTGCTTGTAGCTGGTGATCTAAAGAAGACCAGTGTCACTGATCAGCCAATCAAATGTAGCCAGCCAGGTCACCTTTCCTAGGCATATCAGGGTGTTGAAAGTAAGGAGTTCCCGATGGAGACTATGCGAGCCATGCCAGCTTCATATCCTTTGGTTACTAGCCCTAGCTGGGGTCAAGGTCATTCACACCTCTGTCCTGTAACGCTGACCGCGAGTCATGAAATTTTTATCCTCACTCGGCCGGCCATACGAAGTTACAGAGGTGGTTACATCACACAGCGACTCCTTGCACGTATACCTACCCCAAGAAGATCCTGACCTATTCACTCCCATATCACACAAAAAAGGCCCGACTGTTTTGGCGATATCTCTCTAGCAAAAGCATCTTTTGGAAAATATTTGAAGGAGAATTGTTCATCAGACACCCACCAACAACTCAAATATTTTCTGAGATCATGCTTATTTTCAAGAGTTTCATGGATCCAAACAACAACTTTTAGCAAGATAGGGTTAATATCCAATACTGAGATCTTCATCGTGCACATCCCACCACAGACGTTATCTCACCACACGCAATACTTGTAGCTATTCCTTATTCATGGAAGACTAATTTTCATGGCCATTAATATTAGGAGTTCAATACTAGAAAGAGAATTTCCCTTGATGACAGCTAGGTCAGGTAATAGAAATGGATCATCAAAAGAAGTGGTATACATGTATATACATATACATATACATATGTATATATATATACCGAATTGAGGTCCAACATCTGTAGAATTGGGCTTTCTCTTGATACAAGGCATTTCCAAGCAAACTAAATAGTTGGCAAATTGTTCATGATTATGTACGCATGGCATAACGTGTGCTACATTTCATTTTTTAAAACAAAACCTGAATTTTTAAATATAAATCTATATGTTCAGGTACATGTGGTCTTTTAGGTTATCTTTCAAGTCAGATGCTCTGCCTATAGGTCTTTCCCCACGTATGCCTGCAGTGTCAGAAGTCCAGACTATAATGGTATTTTTTTTGAACAGAATGAAATGTCCATAAGAATATCATTATTTTCAGAAGTATCATAGACCCAGACGGTATTTTATAGGAGAATAGGAGAATTCTAAAGCACAAAAGGATTGATTATAAAGTGTCCTCTACCCAGAGTTGGTCTCTCAATATAGGTGATATCTAAATATCGCTAGTCTTAATCAGGGTTAGATATGGAGACAATTATTACTCATTAAAGAGCGGTTTCCAACAGAGCTAGGTGCCACACCCCTACTTATGCTCTGATCTAGGTGAATAGTTCACACATATTACACAGCCCCCTATCTATTTGCAGGAGAACAGAGCGCTATAGGGTCAATGAAATCAAAGTAAAACCCCAGCTAACTTATGCACTAATTTCCCCGGAGATTTCCTCTCATAAAGTATGCATCATCTAAGTATTCCGCAAATACTACATCCTCTGACAACATTATCTATTTCAAAGACAAAACCACAAGGTAAACACGAACCCGCTACTTCAATGGGATGGCATGAATACTGCTACCCTATGTAGCGATACCCCCATGAACGCATCCGCCGGGGTGCTACCCTGAACAAAACCCACTCCAGTACACCTGATTAGTCTCTGTGTTGTTATAAAGGTTACAGCATTTCGAGTTAATGGGACGGAATGTATTGCACTTTTTGTTGTTGTTTGCACGTCCCCTGCATGTCCCGTGGTGTCGGTTTTGTGCGTGCTCGCGTCTGTGAACGCCCGGCAATGTATTCCGTGTGAAGGGGGTCGCACATTCTCCGCGGGGGCCTGAGTATCAAATGGCGCCCAAGCACAATGATTCACAAGCTCCAATCAGGCTGAAAACTGTCATGAAACTTTCAGCACCTGAAAATGTAGAAGTCTAATCGCGGCGCACGCCTGGCTGAGGGTCGTATTGTTTCCGTGCCGGCCCTCTGTGAGACGCGCATGAATCATTTAGCACCATGCCTGTCCTCGGAGACCTGACGAAAGGCACAGGAGAGGCGGAATGTGCATTGCTTCACACCAATTTCTACAGAGGGGGGGTAGAGGGGCACTGGCAGGGACACCCCCCGGGGCAAGGACACAGCGTTTAACAACATACAATAATAGCCAGGAGGGGGGAACAATGCATAATTAAACAGGTGGGCGATGAAAATTTCACTTGATCGCTGTTTAGGGGGCAGCCGTTCCCATTCGCAAAATACGACTAGAATAGAGAATAGTCACAATGACGCAAACATAAACACTCGGGTACAAAGGGCTGCATAAAGCAACACACATCAATCACCCAACTAGTCAACTTCATTCAATACTGTCATATTCTTGTTGGCATTTGAAATTCTCTTGAAATTACAAATGACTGAATTAATAATATTCACATTGGGATCCAATTCACGCCTGATAGTGTCTAGTCTAAGCATCTAGTCTCGACTTATGTTATTGGAAGACTTTTTGGTATAAAGAACAAACTTCCCTAAAATTGTAACATTTCTCCTTCTGATATTTACCAAAATATGCTTTTCTCTGAGAGATTTCCCCAGACTTTGCCAGGCCTCATTTGGCCTGTGAGCACAAATGCGCTGGAGTATGTACATAGCTGGTGGCGCGGTGTGTAGCAGCAACATGTAGTAGGCTACATTCTCCCTCACAGCATGAGCATGTACATAGGTTTAACCAAGCGTGCCATGAGCAAGCATGTTTATTTGCTTTGCTCCTTTGCCATAATGATTTATTCAACAAGCAAGAGTCTATTAAACGAGGCTACTCTTAACAACCTTTTTTGCTATATTGATTTCCTATAAGTTCCTACAAAAGAGCTTGCCACACACATCAACTTGGTGATATGTACACATAGTTGTACATAGCTTAGGAGGCAGAGGCAGAAAGCCATGTTTACCCACACAGGCTGAGTTAACCTCAGACATTTTCATCTGGAGGATTTTATACTTTTGCAACAAACTTGGTAGTAAAGAAAGTATTCATAATATATTTGATGGGTAGTTGTCGGTTGAGTTCTTATTGAAACTAATCCCTTCAAATAGGTTCAAAATATGCTTTCCTTGAAGAGATATTGTCAGAAGAGTCAAGCCCTCTCTCCCATCCCTATCCTTCCTTCCTCTCTCTCTCTCTCTCTCTCTCTCTCTCTCTCTCTCTCTCTCTCTCTCTCTCTCTCTCCCTCCCTCCCTCCCTCCCTCCCTCCCTCCCTATGCCCCCCCCCCTCCCTCCCCCTCCCTCCCTCCCTCCCTCCCTCCCTCCCTCCCTCCCTCCCTCTCTCTCTCTCTCTCTCTCTCTCTCTCTCTCTCTCTCTCTCTCTCTCTCTCTCTCTCTCTCTCTCTCTCTCTCTCTCTCTCTCTCTCTCTCTCTCTCTCTCTCTCTCTCTCTCTCTCTCTCTCTCTCTCTCTCTCTTTCTTTTTTCACCACAATTAGAAACAGCTTTCAATTAGCCCCCAAATATGACAGGCCTTCTCCGCTTACCCTCTCCCGGCCATCAGCTATTGTCTACAATAACAGCACTGCCAGTAAAAGGGAAATCCATTCGCAAAGAAAGACGCTTGTCAACTTCCATCATGCACATGTTCTGATTGGTGCAATTGATACCACTAATTTCCCGCACCGCCATCTGTGTTCGTATTCAACCACCTGCTGTCCCCTACATTTGGAACTACTTTTTTTGCCGACATGTGGAGCAAGATGTAGAGATATAAATGGGAACATTACCAATTTCGGCAAGCAAAGTAACAAATATCATAACTGCCTTGCAGGAATGAAGGGCGCACCCTATTTAGCGTGACAGTTGCTGAAACCCAATCAGAATTTCCCCCACAAAAATGGGTTTGAGTCATGCCGAGAGAAAAAAAAATGTCTGATTGTGATTGTATCATATGAAACCCGACACTCGTCATCAAGGAAACGAACGTCACTCATTTCCAACGCTGAAACGGATTAACTGGCAGCCATAAGTCAGATTTGAGCTCGCGAAAATTAGCCTCATTTTGGTGTGTTATTGTTTATCCTGTCGGAAGTAGTAGCTATTCTCCACAGCGAGTGGCGCAATTACGGCGGCTCATTGTTTAACTGCCAACTCCTCCTCCGCTGGAGCGACAGCCTGCCTTGTTTTCCTCGGTCGCAGGGAATTCCAAATCCCAGTTTAATCTCAGAAATCTCTCCAACACAATTGTTGCTATAACAATGGAGGGGGGAACAATATGTTGTGTATCATGGCTGCACTGTGGGGACGGGCGCACTTGACAAGACATGATTTCTCATGGTGGGGGGATCCAGGTGTTTTCAGCAGGAGATGCTTAACGAGCTCTTCCTGCGCCTACCTGGATCATCTGCTTGCTGCCGCCGCAGAGACAAGCAGGAGATCGGCTTGGACAGGTGAAAAATTTATTGTACTCTGAGCTGAAAGTGGCCTTAACCTTAACCCCTTCATGAAAGCATATACATCTCCTAGACAAGTATCGTCTGGACCTATGATACTTTTAAAGATAACTTCGTAATTAACGATAAATTCACAAAATATTCATAGGAGAGTTGTTGATTGGGTTCGGATTAACATTTCTCCTTCAAATACTTTCTAAATAATAATACTTTCACAAAAATATAACCAAAATAGTGTTTGGTCACTACAGGCATTAATGGGTTAACCCATCCTGCCAATCAAGGCCTCTTCATCCAGTCACACGGCAAGAATTCCAATCAAAATTCCTTCTTTTCTCAATGTGGCTCTCAGACAGCGTGGAAACGTATTAATCATAACTCGGACCTAGCACACGATTAATAATTACCTGGTCAAAGGATGACAGCAGAGATTCGTGTGTATTCAATTTTTCCCACATCAGCTCTGGTCATGCAACATTAAACGCTCTCTCTGCAGGTCTGTGTTTACGTCTGTGTCTGCTACTGTTATTTCGGACACGCTTCATTAGTTTCGGCCAAGACAACCACGCAGACTTCACAGACTCAGCACTAACTCTTGATTAATCATAGCAAATCCCTCACAGAATCGTTTAACACATTAACACTCAGCGTGCAGGGATGGGTACAACTTAACCCTTTCATGCCCAGAGTTCAAGCACACTGATGCCTTAGTCGGAAAGATATCACTAGATATCACACCTATGCCGCAACAGGCATGTAATGAATGGGAGGAGCAATTAACTCTAAGGATGACTAGATGATTAGTCATAAGTGTGCACACCTTCTATGCACTCGATTTGACACAACTCTGGCATAGTTATCTTTTCAGATATTCTCATGTCAATAAACTAATATACACATTTTTTCCATATGCATCTAAAACACCATACCTTACAAGATTTACACCATTCATGTAAAATAAAAGCTTTCATTAAGAAACATGTGTGTATAATAGTAGCTTGATGGCATAAAAAGTGTATTGTTAGAACTTACCATAGACAGTGAGTGTAGCGGACTCGCTGAGCCTGCGACTGGCGGCGTTTTGGGCGCCGCAGGTGTAGTTGCCCATGTCTCGCAGGCGACCCTGGTTGATGATGAGATTACCCTCATTGGAAATGATGAAGTTGATCTCTTTACTGACGTCAATATTTACACCGTCCTTCAACCAGAATACCTGAAACAATCGAAACATCAAATTTGTAACATAAGAATTAGAATACTTGTACATGCATGATAACAGCTTATTGGAAGAGGGTAGTATTTGGCTAAATACAGTAAAATCTGAATATCTGCATGCATTAAACACCTGACACCAAAGTTAATTTTTTTAGATCAATCTTATCTACATAAGTACAATGAAATGAATGTCACCCTTCCTACCCTACAACTTCTTGCATTTGGACATAAAACATATTATAAATTGTGAATAGCATGATGAATATAAGTAGAAACTTTATTGACATTTTCCTCAGATTTAATCATCTCTATGCAAGGAAAGAAGTGTCCAGATTGAGATTTGAGCATGAGTCAGCTGGCCTGGGGGGTAAAGAGGGAAAGGAGAAGAGGGGGCAGGATATAGGTGGAGTGCTTTCTCGTGCCAGGTGGTCTCTTTCAGAGCCAATAAGCATTTGATACACACAGCGGCCGCCATCAGTCGCTGATTACAGCAATTTCCTTCTTAAGATACGATGATAATCCACAGCTTAAAGATTGACACGCCACCCTGACTTACCTACCCTGGCCACCCCCTGCTGAGCGCCATTGTAGCGGGCTAGCTGTCATGAAGTATGATAGGGGCAACAGAGCAGGGGCTGAGTATTCTGAACAATACACCTTGGGGACCGCACTCTCAGTCGGGGTGAGCTCACAGACAGGAAAGAGCATATGCCAAAACAATGCGTGGGGTTCCGATTTCGTGGACCGCTTGTACGGCCACGCCCACATAAACTTTGTCCTTTCTTCACGCGCCGCAATGGCCACAACTGTACGGAATCAATATAATAACACAGATTTGGGTTTCTAAAAAGCTCGACACACAGGGGGAAACTCAACCTTGATGCAATTTCACTCCCAGCAGCTGTCAGCAAGAAGCTAGGATGCACATCTGTCATTCCAAGTTTGTTGTTATTCTCAATTAAACATCATCCCCATCTTCACAAATAATTACAGGAAATTCCAATTATTTCACAAAACTTCACTCGGAATGTCCATGAACTAAAAGAAATTTAAGTGTCATTCACACGTTCCAATGAATTTCCATAACTGATCTTTCCGCAAATCATTCACACCAACTCAGCTGAATCTCACGGTACATATCTAAATATCATATGGTATCATTCTAAATAGCTTTGTCAACTAACAGAATTCTTGGTGATAACTATCTTGCCCCATCTGTCCACCCAAAAACAAAGCTTCCCGTTTTCTATAGCGAAGGTTATTTTGTGTTGTCATTGGTGGTGACCGACAATATTAGCTGTACAGCATCTGTCTCTAGCGGCCGGTCAGCGGACCGAGTCTCGCCTCGGGCCAACTCGGGCTTCTCGCTGGACAGTGTCCAGGGGAAGCCGCCCGCCGCCCTCCGCTAATTGCGAAGCTTAGTAATGAAGCTTCTGCTTAATGCTTGGATTAACCTGATCAGCCTATTGCCGTTATTACATTAACTGTGCTGTAAGCTGAGCCTGATGACACTAAATGCAACTTTATTTTCCATCAGATACATAGCCCCTGCGTCCACCTGCGGAGGGGACATATGGAGGCAAAAACCCTCCCACTCCTGTCGCTTGTAATTGACCACTAACAGGGCTCAACATAGCCACTCGCCCGATAGTCAAAACTGCCCCAGAAATAAGCTGGGCAAGGTACAAAGCCATACACCTGTCCCGTTAGACTACCTGATACTGAGGGTATTGCAATAAATTTAGGAGGAGAAAGACAATAGGAGAATAAGCATCACTAACACCAGGCTACACCAGGCATAGAAGACACCATTATTTGAAAGAAAATGTAAGAGAATGGTTTGATTAACTTCTACATTCTCAGATTGGAAAGGCACCTAATATACCTACAAGCAGGTACTTCAAAACCCATTCACATCCTAAACAAATTTTACAGGACTTGAACCTTTTCATCCATTTGGGTACTCTGCTATCTAAGCTAGTGGGGCCAACATATCAATATATAGTAATTGAGCATCTTCATTTTCTATATTCGTAGAGGAAGTTTGTGTCATAAGAAAGGATGCTTCCTCTACCATCAGAGCCCTCTTCGTGACACATCTATCACCTTCATATCTGCATATAATTGAACTGATAATTTGCTAATTAAGACAATCTCCGGTCACTTACGGTGCTGATTGACAGCCCATCTGTTACAGATGAGTCCAGTTCCTATCTCCTGCCACCTGACTCAGTGGTCATCTAACGACCGCTGACCACGGGTGGTTGACCAACGCCCAAGCGAACTTACGGCCTTCATTACTCCCCGCATCCCCAGGTTCCCTGTACCTGTCAGGCAAAAACCCAAGACAACGACACCCGATCCTCCTGACCTCTGCTTGGCCAAGTGGTCACTCCGAGCGGTCATTGTCATCCTGTCAAGCTCCTGACCCTGGTCACTCTCCCTCCACCTCTCTCTAGACTGGGGGGATTCTTAAACCAGCTGCTTTTATCCAAAAGATGAGTAACTACCTGATAATTATAGAGCTAAGTGCCTTGCTCATTTGTAAGCCTTCTAAGACCCCTTGTAGGACGTCGCCCAAACTTCTTGTGCTTCAGAAGATTGATATAGGAGAGATATGTGAGAGGGTATGTAACATGGTGTACCCAGGTATAAATGGGCACTTTTATGTATCAAGCTTGAGGCCACTTTTCTCAATAATAATAATGATTGAAACCAAAGCCCTTTTACTGTACACAAGCTAGACTTACATATCCTGTAACCAGGCTTAGCAATTCTGCCAATAAAGGCCAACAGTATGTCACTCTGATGATATGTACAGAGACAGGTCAGTTACACTCTCTTCCATCAAACGTGTCTAGTTCTTAAAAACAAACCTCTAAATGGAAACCTATTTTTCACAAGTATGGTATACGTTAGGTGCAGGTACAGGTACAGGTAGAGGTAGAGTTCAGGTAATGTTGTAAGATAAGGTAAGTTAGGCAAAGGTATGTTAAGGTAAGGTAAGGTACAGGTAAGGTAAGGTAAGATTAAGGTATATGAAGTACAGTTAAGGTAAAGGTAAGATAAGGTACAAGTTAGGTAAGCTATATATGAGTTACAGGTAAGGTAAGGTGAATTACTAGGTCCAGGTAAGCGTATGATCAGGCTGAGGGTGAGAGAGAGAGAGAGAGAGAGAGAGAGAGAGAGAGAGAGAGAGAGAGAGAGAGAGAGAAGAGAGAGAGAGAGAGATGAGAGAGAGAGAGAGAGAGAGAGAGAGAGAGAGAGAGAGGAGAGAGGAGAGAGAGAGAGAGAGAGAGAGACGAGAGAGAGAGAGAGAGAGAGAGAGAGGAGAGAGAGAGAGAGAGAGAGAGAGAGAGAGAGAGAGAGAGAGAGAGAGAGAGAGAGAATGCAGGAGCAGAAGGAGGAGGGAAGTGAGCTCCATCGATCAGAGGAGATGACAGTCATATGCCACGGCGGGGTGTAACTCAATCAGCCACGCTATTACAACACTCATTACTCCCTGAACCTCTACTCCATACCTGCATACTTCGGGGCACAGGACATACAGGGACACACCAATTAGTCACACCAATCAAAATGCATTAACCCAACTTAACATAGGATTTTAATGTATATTTACTGACTCTGGGCATTGGATATTAGGATGTAAGGATAAACCACTGATTTACCTAAGTTTTGGATTGGTAAAATATTTAACCTGCGTACATCTGTGTGGATACCAAGAAGTGTACATAAGTTAGTACTTGAGACATTGCACCAGACCACTTGGCCATAGGAATAAACCCCTGACCAGTGCAGGGTGTATAAATGCTAGTTTTTGCTTAGTATGCTAGTCTCTTTATAAGCAGATGTTGAGAGACCCCCCCCCCCCCCCCCCCCCCCCCCCCCGTGTGAGAAAAGAGGAGTGTGCAGCAGCTCTTCTCTCTATTAGCAGGTGATGAGTTGTGGTTGTTGCTTGGCCCCTGTTGGCCCACACATCTCACACAGGCTATTTAGGTCCGTGCTGTCAACAGCCACCCCCCCCCCCCCCCCCATCCCTCAGTGGCAGGGCTACAGCAACCAGCAAATACATCCTTTATCTCCAACACCCTCTAATAACTTTCCTGGCAAAAAACCCTGGCAAGCAAAATTCCTGGTTATACTGGACCACCAGGGTAGATAAGTTATCTTATAAACAGGTGGGAGGTCGGGTGAACTCTCTATAAGAAGCTTATTTACTTCTTTTTTGTCGGTCACATTGCTTAAATTATAAACCGAATTGTCTTACATACAAGTTCAAATAGGATAAGGAGGGAGAAAAAGGGGAAAAAGAGGGTATACTGCTTCAGGCCCGAAGGATTGAATTTAAACATCACTTACTCGACTCCTATCCAAACAACAGCCTTGCAACAACTCATTCTAGGCCCAGTTCTTTATACTAATCAACTTTCAGTTTTAATATTTTATTGAAAATAAACGTAAGGCACCTAACTCCGGCGCCACACCTCTGTACAAAGTGACACTGCTTAGCATCCTTTGTCCAGAGCAAGAACAAAAGGTTATTGCACAGGTAGCAGGTAGATATCCACCTGTTCCCCTCAGTTCATTGGCTACATTGTTGATTGATAATGAAACATTGTACAAACATTGCGACTCGCTGCCCTATTGCCCTAAGAGCAGAAGTGACTCAGAAAATACTAAATCAACATGGAAATAAGCCTCGCTGAGTAACAAAACAAAGCAATTAAATAATTAAGGTATCAATTATGTTCTCCTTGCACAAATTAGCAGAGCCATCACTCAAAAGTGTAAGTATGAATCACGTTTATTGAAAACCACTATTATTCTTATGAAATTTTAACATCCTGCAGTCAGGCCTGCAGACCCCCATATGGAGATATTTTTCTAAATAATTTGCCTTCCTCATTTAAATTCTTCCAGCAAGTGCTCTATGCAAACAATCCATCATTAATGAGGTGCGCAGCGTCTCCAAAAACCCACAGGCCAAATAGACTACCTTCCGATGGGTGCCGAAACACAAAGCACTGTGTGTATCTTAGGCGGGCAGATATGATCTTTTTCAGCGAGGCGACACTTTTTCCGAGCGGGCTGTTCATTTCGTAAATCTCATCCCCGCAAACAATGGGCATTATTTATCCATAATAATCGGGCAATAGATCCAAACAAAATTGACACCTGGTTTTGATTTGCGGCTCCTTTGAAGTGAAAAGAACTTATCTAGCAGGTAAAAAGAGCGGCCTAGATGGAGTCATTATACGTTATTATGATATCTGTCGCTTCCCGACTCTTTGTCAAACAAGATTATCCCAAAGCTGATTAGGCTAGATATGATCTCACATAATTAGGCAGATTTGGGCGCCTTTGTTTCCAGCCACATGCTAAATTTAACAGCTGTGTGAAGTGGGCTTAGTCACACACCAAGTCAAAATATACACTGACTTTCTCTGAAAGTAAAATCCCTGCTGAGCCCCTCACAGGGCTTTTCTCATTGGTTTTGTTAGCAGACTTACCTCTGGTAAGGGGAGCCCCAAGGGGGGCAGGCACTGAAGCTGGACTGGGGACTCAATCTCCACACTAGTGCTGATGGGCTGTCGCTCAAACCTCTTACGAAGATCTGGAACAGAAAATAGATATACATTAAACATACAGTCAGCCTAGACATCATCATCATCATCATCATCATCATCATCATCATCATCATCATCATCATCATCGGCATAACCAATATCATCATCATCATCATCATCATCACCATCATCATCACCTCCATCTTCATCACCATCATCATTGAAAACATTTTTTTTTTACTGATTTTCTATTAGTGCGTAATCTACTTGTGATATCCATTTCATTGTATCTGTTGAGAGACTCAGACCCACAGCATAAGTTCAAGCAGGGTCATTACCCTGAAACGTCGGGGTTGGGGTTAATACCTTGTCCAAAAAGAGGGTTAGAACCATCAATACCCCCCCCCCCTCCCCCAACCCTTCTGTGCAATGATAATTCCTTAGAAAAAAGTCTTAAAAACTATTCAATTAAAAATCTTACATATCCTATTATTCTGATATCAGTTACTACATTCACTTAAGAGTTTCCTTAGTTGCCAGAGATTCGACCCCTCTTACCATCCCCATCTATTACCCCCCACTCTTCAGAAAGACTGGTTAACGAGCTAACGACTCAATTCTTTTTTGCTGCTCGTTTCCAGTCTCCCCTAATTGAATAAAGGATAACAAGGCAAACTGTTTGAAGTACAGCGAGGAGCCCTGTAAGACGAGAGATGCACATGAAGAAAATACTGGCTGGAGAATTCCGCAGACTTTCTGCAGAGAAACTCAAACTGTAATGTAAGGCGTGATCAAGGCGGGATTGTCTCTCTTAGGAGAACTTAGGTCTGATAGGTATTAAGCAATTTGTGTCACGCATTGTAATGAGATGGGATAACCAATGAACCGCGAGACGCAAGAACCCTGGTTCGACCAATGCCTTCAGCATCAATCACTATGAGACGGATGCGAGGGAGCTTGTCTTCAATTAGAACAAATAAAACCCATCTGGAGTGCTATTCGAAAAAGGTGACCATAATTGAAAAAACACTTCTTCAAGAAACCAATTACCCCATCTGTAGATTAATTCAAAGACAAAGAGAATGCAAACAGAAAAACTATTCTGAAATAAAAATCAATTAATAGGACAATATATTTCCATCCATAGACCATTGGTTCCTTCATCTATGTTTGAAAAAATAACCTTGAAATACTAAACCATTTAACCAAAAAAAGTAAGAAATTGAAGGTCACAAGTCATTGCATAGAACATTTCAGTTCAATACTGAAGAGACAATAGATAATTGACTTTTGTGACATTTCTACTCCCAGTAAAACTTTTTTTACTATTCACACCACCAAATCATCCTTCCTAACTATATCTAACCTCCCTTTCATCTCATCATAGACTTGCTGGCATTTGGAATCCATACCACTATTTGAGGGAGCACCTGGTTTTGCACCTGCCTAAAGTAAACCCAGGATACTCGAGACAATGGTTAATCTGATTAGAATTATTCTATTGTATGATAACAACATGACTTGTTGTGTCTACTTACACTAATCTTCTCCTGATGCTACCACAGGACTTCCAGATGTTTACCCATGATGGCACGACTTATAATTGATAATACATTTGTTTTAGATTTTAGAAGAATTTTGTCATACTACCTCAGACCAGGTGTTTTGTGTAAGGAAGTTCTCATGCCCCCAAAAAAATTCACTTGGAAGTTTTGAATTAACCAATTTAACCCTAAGCACCCTAGGAGGACTTTTTGGAATTATCTCTAAAACAAAGCAACCTCAGGAACGATACTCAAAGGAGAAATGTTGCTCAAAACTACACTCGTCATTGTCCTTAAAAATATTGTGTAATTCCTTTTTTAATATCTAGATTTAACAAAATGTCAAATGTGATAGATTTTGACAATACTATCTATCTTTCAGGAAGAATAGGTGAACCAAAAATACTGTCCTCCTCAATAAATAGAAACACAAGTATTCTGACAAAAAACATCTATTCTTCTCTTATCCTATTTTTTGATATAATGCACATGGAAGATTCAAATTCAAATTCAATTAGAATCATGCTTCATCGAACAATACAGAAATACACTGAATGTTATGATATGCTATTTTCTGGTGGCTGGATATCAAGGTTCACACAACAGTTACCTGGCTATTTTAACGGCTCTATTTCCCACAGTTCTATATCCCATTCACGCCAAGCTTGTGTGTAACTGCTCTTGATAGCTGGGCCAATAAGCACTAAACACCAGCAATAATATCATTCCGTCCTGCCCTCGCCCCTACTCCACGATTGCCATTACTCATTGAGTACTTCCTACAGGTTGTAGCGGTGGGGACGCTTACTGGCTTGTTCCGGAGGGCAAGCTCATCAATTCCTGATCAAACAAGTGTGCAGAGCGCTGCTCGCCGCCGATCAGGGAGAGATCAACGACCAGCCAGCACGAGTCTGTACAAGACCCTCTTCGGCAATTAATTCCTTGTACCCCTGGCTGGATGAGGGGCAGTATTACGGAAATTGTTTCAATTTATGCCATGATTCACTTCCCCTTAAGTCCAGTTCTCGGTCTCTCGGGCGCACAATGTGCACGATCAATACTCGCATTACAAGGAATTATTATATTACCCACAAATACAATAAAAGCCAGCACGGCAGGATTAAACATATCCATGTTTGGATGGAGATACAACTCACTGTGGCCCTGTGACGTGTGTAATGATGATGTTGGTTATTGGGTGTGTGAGGGGAGTTGGGTGGAGGTGTAGCAGGGGTGCTCCAGGGGGCGCAAGGGGTCACCCTAAGCGACCCCCCCTCTCACCCTCCTCAGGCCACTATCAAAAGTGTCCATGCTACCTCTCCCTCAATCAATCACAACCCATCTTAATCCATCATCCATTTGTCTTACATCAGCACAGATCAATACATTTAGATATAGTGATAGGCGGATCGCCCGGTCAAGGGGGGCACCACAATGTAATAATGAAAAGGGGCTTTTTACTATGTTTCCCTTGTGGGGTAATAAAGAGAGGTAGGATCAAAAGGCTTTTAGCTGCCTATCAACTTAGTTACCCACTTATCCCCTAGAGGGTGCTGTGGGTCTCGCGCAAATAAAAGGTTCCATTAACAAATTGCTATTTTGATGAAAAAAAGATTAAATATGTTCATATTTGAAATAAATTTAGTTCAAAACAAACTCCTTTATAAGTGCATAATATCCAAATTAAAAGTTAAAGCTGTTTAATTTCTAAATTCTGCTTTTCAGGACTAAAACTCGATCTTCTTATAACTGGGTAAAACAAAGTAGGAATCCACCCCCCCCCCCCTTCCCATGGCAGCATTCGGATGAGGAAGTGTTTTTACATACACAATACTTTCAAGGGTAACTTAGAAACCCTCCTATAGAAAATAGGAAAAATAATATGAATTAATTGCAATTCATTGAAATTTCAGCCAATTAGAAAGAATACTGTAAGAAAACTATCAGAAATAACCATCTTTCGTTAAAAAAAACACTTCCCGGGTGTTTTTTTCACCAATGCTATCTCTCCCTCCCCTCGCAGTGGCCATCTGGCCCAGGTTGGCCGAGCCAGCTCCCATCACTCAAAGCTCGCCTGACAGACCCATATGACACCTGGGTATTCGTTACCCAGATCAAAGAGACCCTTTCATCTTGCTTCATTAACTTCTCCCATCCCCTCTTTGTTCAGTGGGACCGCTGTTTACTTTGGCACAAGTGCTGTTATGCGGGACAGGTTTTCCCTATTTTTCTATTATCTCGGCATATTGTAATCCAAAACTTACTCCACCATCTGTGTAAACACAACTGACCGACTCCCGCGGCAAGATTATAAGTTTGCGTTTTTGTGGAGAGTGAGAGTTTCCCCATGTTACAGGTAATACTTGACTATTACAGCATGCCAATAGCGGTGGGATGGACTGCTGTTGTGTGGTACTCTATGTTGTAAGTACACTGTGCACAGGTGACGAAGATAAACGCGCCTTTGATAAATACACGGATAAAGACGACAAAATGAAGCAGCTTGCAAGTTGCATGTGGTCGAACTAGTTAGATAAATAGCCCGGGGCTCTTTGCTTAATGACACCGGCGCAAAACTCACAACTTGTTTATAGGAATATGATTCATTGTCGGCGTTTCTATTATATTTGTTCGGCCAGCCTGCAAGGATTTGATTTACGTAGCACTGGTGAGGTACCAGATAGAGACTTACACGTGCATGGGCTATAGCCGGCCCGCATACGATAACTTACAACACCTAGACTCCCACCGTTCTTACGCTTCCTAGTCGCCACCCCCACCCGGCTCAGTCGACGGCATGAATTATTCACCTCCAGTATTGAGGAGGTAGCAGCCCACACTCAAAGTGTAAACAAGACCTCCTGGAGTTAAACCAACTTTCATTTTCTACTTCAGCGAATTTCACCTTTTCACTAAATTATGAATAATGCAAAACCAGCATAAGTATAAGCAAGGCATGTTGGTGATTTAACAGGTCGATATGTTTAATTTGGTTAAATTTTTCAATAATTCTACAGAGAAGTGTAAATGTTATGATAAACATGATGGTTTGCTTAAAGACTCCAATTCATTCATAAAAACCATAAATGAATGGTATTAAGCCTATTTGACTTTACCCATTCATGTTTAAGCTTCCCTCTTGACATCTGGATGCATAATACTTTTTGTTGAAACTAAGATAATATCAGCATTAATTGGTAAACTATTAGAGGGAGAGTTGTAGGTTAGATTTTAATTATTTCTCTTTCAAAAAAATTCTAAGTTTAATGCCTCAATTTGAAAACTATCATCAAAATTGTCCAGGGTGTTTTTGGGTGCTACAGGGTTTAAGAAAATCTAAGAAAATACTTCAATGTCAGTTGCCTCTATCAGATATCACAGACTTGTAACTAACATGGATGAAATTCAGAAAGAGATATACTTTCCTGCGAAGAAGCAGTATATAACCTAGGGTGTAACAAATAATTGCTTATTAGCAAGGACAGATTAGTGGTTATATGAATTTGAAATGAGCAAGCTGCTTCTAATTTTCCTAATAATAATAAGTCATTATGTAATGCACAATTGACCTTTTGACCTTGAGGTATGTTACCATGGCAATAAGTAAAAAATCCAGGTGGATAGCGTGCCTCTATATTTAATGAAATAGTTGAGTAATGAATAATCATCTTATTGAAAAAAAATATAGGGGCAAAAAATTCATTCTTGAAAAGCATTTGGAAAACATGCTTTATATACATGAGTTCTTACAATAAAAACAATTACCAGCATTGAACAAGACACACCTGGTCCATCTGCTTTACATTTAGTGTTAACCCACTGATGCCTGAAGATATAGACAAACGTTGTCTGCACCAATGAAAATAACTTTGGAACCAAAGATAAACTCACAAACTATTTGAAGGAAAGTTGTGGGTGGGGTAGTGAGGAGCATTTCTCTTTCAAATATTTTCCGAAAATGTGCTCTGGTCACGAAATTATTACCAAAATCATCAGGACATTTTTGGGTACTGCTACTTGCATGAGGGTTGACTTATTTGCAAGATTAAAGGCAGAACTTGATGAATACATCAGTACATGAATACATTAATGCTATTTCTAACCACAGAAATCCACATTTTCTCTCAGATGATCTTTTTTAGGCCATTAGCCTTGACATACTGGGCAAATCATTTCATCCATCTATAATTCATAAGATTCAATCCAGCGTTTTTTGATCAGTTGTCTCAGCATCACATACCTGTGATTATGGCTGAGTGTTTGACGGGACCACCTGCCCGCTGCGCTGTCTACCCGAGCTGCGGGCCTGTGATGTGGGGAATACCCCCGTGTCAGCTCTGCCCGCCCGCCCGTGAGTGCCCGGCGTCAGCCCGTCTGACAAAGGCGGGCAAATCAGCCAGATTGTCTGGATGAGCAGGAATAATAATCGATAGTTTCCCGGCCCATTGTTGTTAATTACCCATGTGGATCTCTCCTAATTCAGGAAAGTAACAATAAAACTTTGTATCAGAGCCACCAACAAATAAATATCACTTTGACTTGTGTTTGTTGTTTAATGCTTTTGAGTTCGTTATCATTTTTTTTTTGGAAGAATTTGAAAATTACTTTGTTAATTTAGAATACTTTTATAGTAACGTTACCATAAAAAAGGATATTTTGTTAATATCATAAATTCTTATAAATTGGACTGGTCTCTGTATAGGGGTGGTCTGTGTTGAGCTAGTTTGACTTCATGTAATGGCCACGGGGTTTCTACTTCTTGCTTTAGACTTATCTGTACCTGCTACCATCTTGAACATCAAAATGCCAAAAGCAGCCTGCCAATTTTGTTGGTATCTTTCAAACAGAACCAGTGTTGAGAAAATGTTTGAAGGAGAAATGTTAACCATAACATTAACAACCTTAACAACATTAACATTAACAACATTTCTCCTTCAAGTATTTTTCAAATTGTTCTTTACTTCTCTGGTTATTGTCAAAAGTACCATAGATCCAGATGACAATTTTCAGAGGAACCCTTAATTATAAAAGGTTTAAGCCTGTCTGGTGTTCCTGCTACCACGTTAAGACTGTGTCCATCTTGACCGGTGCCTGACCTTGAGGGCGATGTCCACATCACAACGACGGACTAGTGCTGACATATATCAGACGCTACTCTATCAGGTAACATGCAGAGCTGACACCTCTAATGAACAATCATAAATCTCACACCGTGATGCAAATACACATGTGCAGGTTCTCGTACTAGTGTGCCGCAAAACAGCGCAAGATGAAAACACATCTCGCTGATTTAATGTGATAAAAAGATCCAACAGATTTTTTTTCAAAAACAATCCAACAGCAAATTTTCATTTATGAAATATACAATGAATCTAATATTCTTTTCTGTGAAATGCTACGGCTTATTTTTATTCTATTCAATAAAACTTAACTGATCATGACTTCTGTGTAGAAGGGGAATAACCTTATCAATTTAGGGACTTGGAATTCACCATGCCCCAGGCTAGACTGTGGCCCCCCGCCTATGCCAATCACAGACTATCATACTCATGAAATGTGTTCCCGAGTGTTAATTTATGTATCTTTCATTCCATCATCCGTAAAATGAGCTCCATTTCACCTAATCCTGGAAAAACCTACAGCTTTTTAGAAAACAGGGCAAGTGTGAGGAGTACATACAAAAGCCTGACTGTTTGTAAAATTGCTGGAATGTTAAAAAAAGATGAAAATAACAAAAACCTAAAAGCATTTCTATAAGTTGAAAATGACATTTCATTGCCTGAAATGCAACATGATGGAATTAAATGCGACAAAAAGTCTGTTTTATTTGCGTTTTATTGGGCGATACAAGGCGAGCGCTTAACACTAGCATCCAGCGTGCATTCGTCCAGGTCTGGTGACCTAGATATGGGTTCCTACCGGCTCCGGCAAACGTCAGCTCTCGTAGATTGCAGGCAGTGGCACCGAAAGTGACATCATCCTTAACAAATCATATTTCATACACTTTGAATAGATTACACTGAGAGTTGAATACAATTTTGTTAAATTAATCCGATGAGTGCCACTCAGAATTTAAATTTTAGATTCTTAAATTCAACAACAAGTATTCCACGGGGAAGAGGGTGGTGACTCATTGTCCCGGAGGCTGGATGCTTAGCAACAGGCTACTCAAATTGTTTAAAGGAATAGATTTAAGGACAATAACCCCTCACATATTATGTATCATAAAAAGTACATTTGTTTCTAAAATCTAATGGTATCTTTTAATTTCATCATTAACTTTAATGTTATTTTTTTATATTTAAGATCTTTTAAATATGGAATTGATTTATTTGATTCTTTTGTTTGTTTAACACCTTTGAAATGGTGTTAAAGGTGTCTTACTGGTGACACAGAAGAGAAATAACTAATGGAACATCCATCACATGTCAAAACCTTATATATCCTAAACACAGTTGACTGGAAATCTTTAAATACTTCTATAGATAAATGCATATATTTACCTAGAAAATTCATTGAAAATAATAAAACCAAATAATCAGCTTCCCCCCTCACCAGAAAACTTGTGAAGAATATCTAACTTTTTGGGGACCTAAGCAAAGTGTGATAATCAACAGTGATAATCTATTAACTGATACACTAAGTTCTAGACTTCAGAAGAAAGAGATTAAAATTTGTAATTTCCTATTCCTTCTTAAAATTTGTAAACATTCCCTATTCCTTCTAAGGTACTTGAACACATTCAGATTTGGCAATGTGGTTACCGTGGCAATTTGTAAAAGAGGGCAAGATGGCCGCCGTGAGGTTGGCGGCCATTACCCAGGTCTGTGCCTCCGGCAATACTGATTACCACGGCAACAAGGACATTGGCCTGGTCCAGTGCCTCTCGCCTGTCAAGACCATAACTCACCTGCCCGACACAGGCCCCCTTTGTTCTAGAGAAACACCACATATATAGCTACCCATGCTGCTCCTTTCTATTTGCTTAATAATTCATACAGCACCTAAGGAAATGTAGTGTCTACTGTGCCCATAAATCTTATCACTTCTCCTGGCTGGTCCTCATCCTCACAATAACCATAAACCACAAATAAGACAGCAAAGAAAAAATACCCACAAAAGCAACCCTTAATGTGCAAAAACACCAAAAAAGTTTGACCCAACAAGTTTGGAATTTTGAATTTTCATGTGATAACCTCTTTAATATATTGAGGTATGTTTCTTACAATAATTTTCACTTGAATGTCAACCACATAGCATTCTGAACTCTTCCATGATGTAGTTGAGTTATCAATTAGCTGCCAAATACACAACACTGGAAGGGAGACTATTTCTACATGGCAATCATTATCAAAACTTAAAGGTATCTTTAAAGATTTTCCTGCTGCAGAATGGCAGTTTATGATAAGTAAAGATGATCTTGGCTTAAGGGGTTCTGTACAAAGCTTCATGACTAAAATATCAGCAAGCATGAGGTTTATTCAGTAAGGGGAGTGCTGTATGAAGTCCCTATGGGTAGTTGTCTTCTCAGTGGGGGGAGTTATCATAACGCCAGCATGGCAGCAGTGATGCTTAGTCACAAGCAGGTTTTTATTGTCGCCAGAGGTGAAACAAGACATCCAATGATGTTTGTGTGTTAACTCGCCGCGGCACAAATATCCTTCGTGCTCTCTCATAAACTCATAGCTGGAGGTAAGAAAGTCTCGGCTGCTCGCTACGGCAGCCAGAGGTCATGGAGGTCATACCCGTCAAAATAGCCTCCAACAACACAGCACAAATCATCTACACCTGATTTATATTCTCAGGGCTCAAAATTACCCCAAATGTTCATTACCCCTGCAAGTTAGCCAAGTAAGATTAGATGCCTAAAATTCTAAAACCCCTGACATTTTTACTAACCCTGAAACAGCTAGTATACACAGCTCTCAACAAAATCCAAATTTTCCATTTTGTCCTAGGAGGGCTAAATATGTGCATTTTTACTAGCCCATATTTTTTGCTAGCCCCAGGCTATCAGGGAACCTTTATCTTTAAACCCTGTATCTACTATTCCCATCTTACCCAGGTACTACAAGTATAGCAGATGTTTAATTTTACCTACAGGCCCTGTTTCAGATAAAGCCATACTTATATTATGGCTTAAATAAGTAATGAAGAAATTGCCATTCCACTTGGTAATCTGATAATTGGCGATGATTTAGAGGGTATCATTAAGAGGATAATTGTCCTACAGAGAGTGACTATTGCGTACAGTTACTGTGTCAACAGAAGAGTGATGACCAACCTGCACGTCTTGCGTGAAAATCACACACAGTCAAAAATACACATACCGGGTGAAAATTAGCCAGAGAAATGCCAGCTGATGATATGAAAGGCATCTATCTTATCTAAATATTACCATTACCCAACCACTCAAGTAATTACACCAGGGTACCATTATGTTGAGGGTTCCACACCCTTTTCTCATGCACCCAAGGGATGGCAGATTTTTGCCAGGTGATTTAAGGGTAATTAAGGGTAATCTAAGTTGGGGGAAACATCTCCCTGCCTACAATCCCTCCCCTATTCCCTGTCACTCAGATATCCACTTACTCGCCTTGCCATATCTGATGATGTCACCACCACAATTATCCGCTTAAAGGGAAATTACAGACAGGAACTTCAAACACTGCTATCCTAAAGGAGCCTTTCCTAAATTAGCCAATTTCTGTCACCAGACAATTAAAGGAGCAGACAGACTGAGTTAAGAAAGTGATTGAGCGCCTATTCAATATATGACTGCTTGTTCAGGACACAACTTAATCTGGCTTCAACTATTACCATTTTAAAGTGGATAGCTAAACAAGATGACACTTTACTTTTATGGTGAGAAAATTGAAAATCCTATTGCATAAATAAACTTAATTAGTTATATTTGCATAAAGGTTCTAGTGGTACACATCACTGAATAGCTAAAATTGTCACTAAACAAGCCTGAAAAATGTTGCACAACAACTTAACAATATAACTATTTCTATCTCTTTTATAAAACTTCCCAAGTGCGAAGCAACTGCTTTATCCATGCTACTTGTTGCTTGAACCCTCCGTTTCATGGTCTATGTCATTATATACGACACATACTGTGAAACCGAGTCAGCAAAAATTGCTGTCGTTAAGGTGAAACTTAATACAAACACCCTTCTAGCGCACCTTTAAGTGCAGCTGTGAGATACTTTATGGTTTAAGTATATTTATGCATTAAAAGAGCTAGGTGATATTCATCACAGTGTAGAATCCACTCTTTTGATAGCAGGCTACAGCAACCACCTTGAGACGCGTCTCTCAATAAAACATTAATAAAAATCAAGCAGCAAGACAGCGGCCATCTTGATTTTTCCGCTGAAAAAGGCAGCGACAAAAGTTGGTCAAACACTGTTGATTGCACACTGATGACTGCATAAAGGGGGAACTTCAAGGGGCACAAGACAAAAGGGTGGTGGTCTTTGATGTCATTATCTGGCAATTACCAGCTAGTGACGGGTTATGTGGGTTCTCGCTAGGGGGCAAGGGAGGGGGGTGAAAAGCGTAAAGCAACGACGGCAGTTTTGTGAAGCAACCGAGCATGGGGCACTAACGTATGCAGCGGACCAACCCGCCTACGGGGAGATGCGGGCATCAAAAGCCGTCCACGGGCGAAACTTGACATGGGAGCAGACAGCCCAGTGAAGCTTGCAGGATAGCTGTGCTGCTCCAATCCAGCAGAGCAACAGGGGGCCTTGTTCTACCGTCACAACCATGCTCCTCCAGCATGCTCCACACATTACTCAATCAACGAGACTTTTTTCAACAAACCCAAATTCTTCTGAGTGCTTCCCTTTCTTCTAAAAACTATCGTTTCTTATTGTCTGCATATTTCTTGCGATTCATGTAATTGTGTATTTATGGCTGTTATCTTATCCACCTGCCCCTGGGCCTTATAAACAATGTGTGGTCCCCCACCCGGGTGGGAGTCGGGACTACCCTGTGGGGGTCGCAGAACCCCCACCCGTTTCCTCTACCCCCCTAACCTATGTTTACCTTATGACAAGAAAACTAGCCATGTGGCTCTGGCCTGGAACACACATACAAACAGCAGAGATAGCCATCGCAAACCTTACCACGATAATCTGCATAAACATCGTCATGCCCTTCAAGTGGCTAAAGTTAGCCGCCAGCAAATCGACCAAGCACCTTCGCCCGGCTCCTGGACAGGATAAAGTTTCGGCAGACATCTGCCCTTCGACGACTGAGCATCGATGGCATCGATGGGGTATAAGACTTCAATAGAGAAGTGACATAGGTCACCACTATCTCCCCACACCAAATGGCAAGAGTCTCGTAGCCTCAGAGCAAACAAAAATATGTTAGAAAAGTAATTCGAAGCATTTTGCTTAGAGTTTCCTTAATATCCCATTTTACTTTCTACTACTATTTCATTTTACTTCATATGTCATTCAGAACATTTGGGTTTTAAGGTAGTGAATTGGTTAACCCATAATTTCCCAGGTTTAACCAATAATCCTCAAAAGTACCCAGCTCACAGCACAGTCATGCCCTTTGTACAGAAAGGATTTGAAGACGAATTGAAATAACATTTAATCCCTCAACAAAAGCAATTTCCCAGCACTTTTTAACTAGAAAGTCAAGTTTCCAGATAGCATGGGTTGCGGATGCTGATTGAATCTGCCATTGTTATGTGACGAGCTCAGATAACAGGCGAGATAGTGCCATCTGATGGTATTACGTTCTGGGGAACAGCAGCCACTCTTTGTCTAAGTGTTATTTGAGGGGAAAGGGTGAATCCGAGATGGTCATGTGAAAAAATCAAATCACCGCAATGATTTGATGCAGGTCCGCCTTTAGCGACTGTCTAAATGCTTGTGATTTATCCTTAGCCTGTAGTGAATATCCTGAGATTATAAGTGTTCACATACTTCTCTGTGACTCATACTTAACTACTCCTCTCAGGCCACAAAAACGCTTTTCTATAAACAACTTTCCACCACTGAGCAAAAGTCCTTCCTGAAAGGGCATCTGTTGCATCATATATCAATTGTGTTATGATCGTAGACTCTATGGTAGGAATATTGACTTGGCAGAATTTACTAAATTAATCATCGCATTAACAACACCACCAACTGCCTCTTTCCCAACACACCTATGTGAAATATTAGTGTTTAGTATAACAAGTGACCAATTAAAGGATCCACTGGGGTAGTGGGCAGTAAATTCCCTCCTATGTTTTAAATTTCATTTGGTCAAGAGGTCACTTGTCAGTTGTCCCCCCCCCCCCCCCCCGCCCCCAGTACTTTGTAAAGGTTAATAGTGCACCTATCATCGCTACTGTACTGCCCAAATTAAAATTCCAGTAGGTTAATTTATAAGACTTCCTACTTCCTATAGGATCGAGCAATTCAACTGATATGATCTTTAAGAAGAATAGGTGGGGTTTCCTAATCCTTCCTCTCTGCTAGGATACGCTCCTACAACAATTAAACCCTGCACAAGCTGCAACAATGCTAAACAATCAAAACTACCCTGCGCTTGGGGTCACTAAGTACACATTGCATCAAGTGACTGCACAAATCATGATTGGGTAGGTGCTTAAAGCACAGTAGAATAAACACACATTGTGATGGAGAGAGAGGGCGGGGATGTGGGTTTAAGGAGTGTGGGCCGGACTTGGGATTCACTTCAGAGAAAACACAGCAGATCATCTAATGATACCTTAGGTAAACAACATGCTGATGTGTTTTTCTTTCTTTTCTTTTGGATTTGGGATTTAATGATACCTTATTAACACAACAAGTGTGTGTGTTTTTAAGGAATAAGGCTGGTGGGGAGGAGAATGGTTGGAGCGGTACTAGTCAAAATCAGTAATTTAAAATGAGGGGGAAACCTAATGGTACGCAACATATTAAACACACTAGCGTGTTCTTTAAGAGACTGGGTGAATTACTATTGTGAAAAAAATTAGTCATGTAGAATGATCTTCCAATCACCACTTAAGACTTGGACTTTTTTCCTTTCCTATCTGAGCTATCTGAGTAGCAATGGCTACATGGTTCATAGAATTTTGAAACATTGTAGCCTCCATATTTATTAATTAAACTAAGGAACATATTTTTCTGCACTGAACGATTTATATAGAGAAAATGTTGGAAGGGACCTGGCCCAAAAAAGCAACTTTTCAATCTCGATTAAACATACTTTCCTTACTGCACAATATAAGTGCTAATTAGCCATAGCCATTGATGTTGCCTAGTATCACATGCTAGGGCTGATGTGAATAGGTGAAACAGCTGGGATATCTCCACCAGAGTTACACATCTGTGATACAAGGATATTACGTGTATTCCCCTCATCCGAACAGCACCCATTCCTTCTAGCCATACCCCCAAACCCCATACCGAACCCAGCTGGCCACGGGGTACTTAGAACCCAGTATTGAGGGCACTGTGAGGAATATTCCAACCACTTTCCCACCACTCCCCCCATCCTCCAGGATGCTGCTCCCAGCCTACTGATATTATCTGTCTAACCCCTGATTGCACTTCCGTAGATCTGAGGCACTTCTACTTGACTCCACACTTGTGGGGAAAAACCTGCTGCCCCTCCGTCTACTCCCCCAGCAGCCCGCCAGCCCTCAGCCCAACATCACACACGGACAATCAGGGTGAAATGCTACTAATTAAGGAGGGGTGAGATATGACAAGGCAGGGGGCAGGAGGGGTGCCTAGAAGGGGTGCATTTTCCTGGACAAGAATAGATGTTTGGGATGATGGAAGAGAAAAGGAGGGACAGTATTCCAAGAGATTAGAATAATTATTGAACATATTAGTAACAGAGATGGACCTAGGGTTCATCCCCCCCCCCCCCCCCTTTTACCCTTTGATTTCTAAAATACAATAATACAATATCAAATTATCGGGACCCTTGGGCCCACTTTCAACAAAAGCAGCCGCACAAGTACTTGGGAAATTTACCTAACTTTATTTTTCAAGCTGTATACCACATAAATGTGCCTTTCACTCTTTTTTCTTCAAGGTCATTGCATAGGTGCAAGAAGTTCCTTTCAATCAACCGTTTAATTGAAAGAAACATATGCTTGATCAATAATTCAAAAGTTACAACTCAGATGTTGAGTAAAACGCTCCCTACAGTTGAATTGGTAATTAAAACCATTTAAATGTTTCTGTGCTATAAGTGAAAATGCTAATTGCCCGGCTCCGTATATAAAATGTACTTACAAAAATGACAATGGCTAATTAACATTCACAAAGAAATGTCTGAGGACATGAAATGATTGATCTTACAATGGGAAATGATCCAACACCCATAAACAACTGTCGTGCACACCTCTTTTCATGATACACTCAGAAAAAAATTCAAAATCTCATTAACTATTTATTCTGTAAGTAAGATGTTGTGTCCATGTAGAAGTTGAACATCACTTTTTGCCGACTACTTTGAAACAGTATGCGCTAACATGCTAGATAGGCATAAATTGTAGATCTTAATATCTATAAAACATGCAACTCCTCACACCTATAGTCTTAATACAGGTGGTGCAAGAGATTTCTGGTAACTTCAAAATGAGTATTCTATAATCTTTAACCCATTAATACTAATTAAGAGTTCCTCCAAAAATGGTCGTCTGGATCTCTAATACTTTTAACAATAATTTTGAAATTAAGAATAATTTTACAAGATATTTGAAGGTGAGTAATTCTTAATATCCTGATCAACATTTCTCCATCAAATATTTACCTAGCTATGCTTTTGCCTCCAACATTTCATCAAAATTAGGAGGCTGCTTTTGGTCTCTGTGAGCATAATTGGGTTAAAGAAGCAGTACTTGTATTTGAAGATTTCACAAAAAGGTCTTTCCACTCAATTATTCAATCCTTGACCATGTATATCATAGGTTTCCAACAGCTTTTTATGCTAAAATGTAATTGTGATACTGTATTCACAGGGCTGGTGTCACATACCACATTTTTATGTCTCTCATGTATTCACACATGGGGGTTTCACCATAATAATCCCATATCAAAATGACAATAAAGATATCAATCACATAAATGGCATATCCTTAATTTTGAAATGAGCCAAATAAAAGTATTAGTATAACGCTTGGGTAAGGGGTACTTACAGGCTATTTGGACCAGTCCTCTATGGCTCTTGGTGGAGCGAGGCTGCTCCGAGCCAGGCACAGTATTCCAGGCGTGGCACTCGCACCAATATCCTTCCAGGCCAAAATATTCCTCCACCTGTTCCCGCGTCACCTCGATACTCGTCTCCAAAGTCTTCACCCCGGAATCCGGGTCCACCAGCTCCACGTTCACGTGGCGCTTGGGACTAATCCACTGCTCCGCACACTTGAAGTTGATCTGGACCGCCGGAGACGCACGGCAGATCATTTTGATTGGTTTATTTTTGACGATGTAGTAGTTTGTCCGTGGTTCTAGCGTGAAGACAGGTAATCCCTGGTTGGTTGGCTCATCGCTCCCCATAACCGATTCCAACAGCTCTCCTGAAATGAAGGAAGGAAAAGATAAAGAACCAGCTTTGTAAATTGCATATCATTGATATGCACCCAATACATATAGATATACTGTCCTGATGTTTCTGTATCTTTCATTTCAAAAACGTTTTCAATTACTAAATTCAAAAATATCCATCTTGGTTTATATTATCATCATAATAAGTAAGCTTAAGAAATTATTGTTGTAGCAGGTATTTTCTGAAATATGTTATAAATCCAATCTTAATTCCTAGAAAAGAAGCATGTGTACCATGAAAATGTTACCCCCGATACTTATAGAATATAGAGGGCTAAGATACCCTAAAATTCCTATGTAAGTGCACACATAGATAATTGGTCAGTATTGCTATACATTATAATGCATTTACACAGGTTGAGGTCTGTGTTTACAGGATTTAACCCACACTCCTCAGGGTGAACACAGATTCACCCTAAAATAATAATCACTGCATGCCCAATGTTACGGCCATAGCCAAATATACACAGCAGTAATAATAATCAGCGTAATCTGTGTCTGTATAACAATAGCATGCCATGTGCCAACCAGGGTTCTGGGCACACACTGGTTGTGTAAACACCCCAGATACCCTATCTCCCACCCGGGCCAGTGCCCACACCGGGAGGTGGGGGTATACCCCCCTAATGTACGTCCCACTGTGAGGCGCTACTGGTCTGCTAATGCTACAACAACAGACAAAAGACGGGGACAGTCAGATAAGACAGCGTGGCATCCACTTACAGTTATGCATCCCAGTTGTTACCCCATTTCTAACTCAATAGAGCCAAAAAAGTTAAATGAGAACCAAATCATCATCTCTCCCTCAAATACACAGTATATTCAATCTAATTCTTCAATTAATTGAACTAGCAGTAAACAACTTGTCTAACCCATTTGTTTAGTTTTTACATGTGAAAACTTGGTCTAGAAACTTTGCATTTAATTCTTCAAATGGTTAATATTTGCAAAATATTTGGGGAGAGATTGTCAAACCCAACACCAATAATTTTTAGTCAAAAACTTCTCCAAATATTTTTTAGTTATCAATATACCTAGTGAGATCACATACAGCCCAGATGTAAATGAGTTAAAAGACACTAATCAACAAGCAAGCAGTAATTTCCTTTGTTTGGGAGTGTCCTCCATGCTGGGGAGATACCATCCATTACCCACTAATCCTGAATACACAGTGCTTGACATACACAATCCTTCTTAGGCTCAATACTACTACTTCTTCATCAAAAACCATAAATTATTCAACTCATCAGAATATGACACAGAATCGGGCCATCTTTGTGTAATTTTTATTCCATTCACAATTTATTCCCAAGCATTTGCATTGAATTAATTTCTTTTCTTCTGTGAGAATGCCAGGTTCTTGAATTACCCGATCCAGTCAACACTGCTCGCTTTTCCTCTACTGTAGCTGGCTGTGGATGTAATTTTGCATTGGGAAAATTGGGCGGTCATTGTTTAACGTGCAAACAGCGCTCCAGATCAAATGACTCCCGGGCTCCTATTCCCCGCCAATTATAGTCAATAATACAAACAAATCTCAACTTCCAACCATCATTTTGTGGTTTTTCTCTCACTAGCGGGCGGTGGGACTCATTCAGAAGTGATACAGGATTGCCTGATCTTTGAAAGGTAATTCCCCAGTGCTGTCACACGTAGCCTAAGGCATCATGGAATTACCAGGGCTCAAAACAAAACCACCTCCGCAAATCAAGGTAAATTCATTAGCAATAAAAGACCATCATTAAAGTCTAGTTTTTCAATGAATATTAATGATTTGCATTTGAAAATGGAAATAAAAATACTAAGCTGTTGATCAAATCCAGCTGAAATTATTCATTCACAAATGTTGAAAGAGCAGTAATGAATGTGAACTTAAAAATGGAAAAACATTATCTATTTTATTTGTTATTACTATTTTCATCATAATTATTATTATTATTATTATTATCATTATTATTATTAATTTTATCATTATTATTAATATTATAATTATTATTATTATTAATTTCATTATTAATTTTATTATTGTTATTATTAATTTTATCATTTTTTATTATTATTATTACTATTATTATTATTATTATAATTATTATTATTATTATCATCATCATTATTATTATTATTGTTATCATCATCATTTGAATCCCTCAATTTGCCCTGTCCATCCACAGCTGGTATGTGTACCTCAACTATGTGACAGATAGAGCACCTAACCAGCAGGTGCTTGACCTGTCCAGCTGCCGACCCCCTCCTCCCCCCTTCTGCCCCCTACTGGCATGTTATACATGCTTATACAGAGCAGTGTGCTGCTAACATCTTTTCTTGGGAGAGGCACCCCCAGCCATGGTGAGGCCATCTTAACTAATACACTGCAATATGCATGAAGGAAGGGCTTTGCTGGTGTTGCTGCTGCTGAGCACGGCTGCTGTTCTACCTGCAGGCAACAGGGGGAGCAATGACCACTGATGACCACTGGTCAGTTCACACACATACAGCTAGCATGAGATTGTCACGACTCTCCTGAAGCTATAGTGATATTCATATGAGGCGATATAATCATGACACCAACGATTCATTTAATATATCAAATAAGCAAAATTTTCTAGTAGTATGAAGGTTTTTATAGGTAATTAGGGATATCTTTAATAGCATTATGAAGTCATGAGTGATTATAAATTAATGGTGGCCTTTATGAAAATCAGGGTTTCTGCAGTTGTTTGGATTTTAACAAGATATAAGGTTTTCTAATTATAGATAATAAAGACTCTTATTTAAGTAAAACACATCCTATGATCCTTGTGCCCCCTGCAGTGATAAAGGACTTCAATAAACTTCCTTTCAAGTTTCCATAGGAACATTTCCCTTATCTTAGATTCTGCCTCAATAAACCCCTAGCTTGGAAACTCACCCTGCCCCCTATGTGTTCGCCCCTCTTCCAGTCCCCCAGCTTGAGATGCCCCCATACCCTGTCATCATGGCAACACTAACAAAGAGCGGTAGTTATAATCTATGGGTTGCCCACAATGGTGATTGTGAGAGAGGGTGCTGTGCACAGAGGGATGCACAACACCTACCCAGTGCCATACTGCTGCCTACACAAACAATGCATAATGGACCTGTAAACAGGTGCTAATTGTACAGTAGAGAGTTGTACCTAATGAGGAAATGAAAAATGTCATTTTGTAAACTTTTTTGCTCTGAAAGATGTTTCCTAAAGGTTAAAAGTTACGCTTTCATTTTCATGCTCAACACAAAGGCACAGATTCAAGCTGTATTTAAAATATGTATTAACTTTCTGTAGAATCTGATAAAAATAAACTTAAGACTGTTCCAAACTTTACATTCTCAAAATTTAAGATTTGATGTATATTTTAGCTATGAGCATGTGTTTCGGGTTGGGCTGATAATAATTGATTTAAAGAAGCTTGGTAAGGGAAGACAGATCACCAAGTGCACTTGTCTTAGGATCAAAGTTCATCAATCGTCAGGATTCTTATTTTTTACTACATACTAATTAATTGAAGATGGAAAGAGTTATTTTCATTCAACTCACTGTGAGTAGCTTCACAGGCTGACTTACCTCTGAGAATTAATATCCATTTTCAGATATTGAAAATTTACTTTCAAGTTAACAAATAAAGATGATTTAAGGATGTTTGATATGTTTTCAATTTAACATTAACTGCCAGCACCATCTCAAACAACTCACACAGTCTGGTGTGTCTCCGATAGTCTTGTGATCTCAAGGGGCTTCAGCGGTCTCCAAGGACTCCCTAATCCCAGCCTCTGATTCCAAGCCCTGGCACGGGAAGTGTTTATCTAATTTAAGTCACTACAAGTGTCACCCTAAACATGTGACAATGATAAAAGTCACATCGGCTGGTGTACTTAAGAGCTCCTGTATTCCCAGGTTCCTTGTCCTCAATGACTTCTCAATCCAAACCTCAGACGTCAAGACTCGGATAGGAAATGATTTTATATTCACTTCACTAGGAGTTTGCTTTAAACATGGGATAATGGTAAACTTCTGAGTTTCTGTACCCCAAAGATGCCTCAGACACCAAAAAGAAAAGTATTTCTTCAGTCCAATTCACTACTTCAGTATAACCCAAAAGTTGGAAATTACTGTCTAGTCTATCTGTGAGCTACTTTATCCCCCTGGTCCCTGGTCCCAAAGGACTTGTGGTTCCTAGCTGGTCCCAGAGAGTCCCAGTCTCAGCCTAAGACTATACTCCCCCTACCCACAGCCCTCCCTTCTGTCTGAATGCCTGCCCGCCACCAACGAAGCAGCAGCGGCAGCGGTTGCGGCATCAGCCTCGTAATCTGTTTGTCCTCTTCACATGATGGGGATCAAGCTCGGAATCAGCTCAACTACTTATCCCCTTTACAATCAACACAATACTAACATCCACGAGGCTCGCTGCTCCACGCTGAGCCAAGGGCCCCACCACAGCCGTAACGGCGCAAAGTGAACAGCTCATTCTCCGCTCATGCCTTAGTACTTTTCAAGTCAACGGCTTCCCGAAGAGCCGCCGACATATGCTCGTTTTTGTGAAATTTAAAATCCGCTGTTAGCGCTTTTGAGGGCGCTGTGTAGAGTATGATTAATAACGCTGGTAATTCTGAGTGGGTCTTTTGTGCTGGGCGAGTATCAACATGCGAGGAGTCTATTGAATAGCCATTGATGTACTTGACACTAACCACAGGCGGGGGATCTCCTCCCTCACCGTAGAGAACGACACCGAGGGACAGACAGATAGGACAGGATATAGACAAGGGGACAGACACCGAAGGGGAGGCAGAGGGAAAGACATAGGGATTAGCTCCTTTGAATTCCATATAATATTGATATTTCCTCAATAATATGTTTAAAGTCACTGCTGCTTGCCAACTGACTTAGTTATGCTCTGTTATTTAGTCAAATTTTGTGCTAGCTTTGTGCGCTACACCCTGGCATGTAACTTAAATTTATATGAATAAGTAGCATGGTATAACAAATCTTAACTTATATGGTACTTTTTTCCCTTTTATGTTGGTATGTTGGTAATTGGTATCAAACCCAGCATTTTTCCTATCCCCTATACCAACAGCAGGGAGGAGATTCAGAGATGGAGTTCTAAATCATTTTCCCTGACTCCTAATCAGATGGGTTGATCTTGAGGCTATGGAACTTAATGGTTCCCATGATGAGCATATAGCAGTCTGAGATTGGAGTGCTCTATGCAAATATCGGGCATTAAACCCAGCTCACTTGTGTCCCGCAGTCAGGACAGACCCCCGGTCCCTCAGGAGACACAGGCTGTTATACAGCAACTGCTGGCAAACTACAACTCTAGTAAGACTCATTTAACCCCAGAAAATCTGGCATGGATTTATGTGCAATAAAACAATGACTGTGACTAGTCTAGTCAAGAGTAGACTATAAAATTATCCACCAACTAGAAAAGAAATTCAAGAGAAAAATGTGCTCTCCCTTTGGTGAGCATTTTCAAAGAAAAATATATCAAAATAAATCAATTTTTTATTTAGTTTAAAAACCATGTTTTTCATAAGATTCCCAAATTACACATTTATCATAAAACTGGCTGCTCTTCCTATGCAGTGTTTAAATATAATGTATGATTCTATACTGATGCAGACTGAACCAACTTTGAGTGCAGTGATATTCTATTTGGTCCATAAAATCTTTTAAAAATCATTTTCATGGCCCTAAGAACTATATCTAACTACTAACTAAAAACAAAAGAAAATTCCGACGTTTTATGTGTGAATCCAAATGCTACTCTAGGAAGAATAGTGTTTATTTTTAGAGGGTACTGCCAACAAAGGGAGGTGGATTTAAAACAACAATACTAAGTAATTCTATTCATAACCACAGCTTGTGTCCTGTCGGCCCCCTTCCTTTAGCCCCTCCCCCTTAATTACCTCCCACTTCACCATTGATGGAGTTTTCATCCTGTTCCCCTACACGGCAAATTTCCTGAACAAATCCAGAGCCAAACTTTCAATTACTGAAATGCTTTTTACTCTACATTAAGGGTGGGTGTATAAATGACTTCCCAGAAATGAGTCTTTGTCTGGACAAAATACATTGCACTTACAGGCTAGTTTTCTAGGGATATAAACTAAGTGCGCCGAACTAACTTGTTTTGATATCCTCAAAGGGGTGTTAGGAATCCCTTTTAACAACCCTTCCCCTTTAAGCCACAGGTATTCACGTCAACCACAAAGTGGGAACAATGTTTTCGAAAGTTAGAAACAAAGTCATAAGCTAAAAATACCACAAACAAACTTCTCATGAAAATTTTATAAATCTTTTTCTAGGAGAGGGAAAGCGTACTAAGTTTTGATAATGTGTTTCACTGTTCAATATAGGTTGATGCTAGGAAAAAATTAACTGGCATCATATGATTATATTTAGAGTCAAAATAATATCATGAAGCCCTATTTTCAGAGGGAAAGTTGACAGGATCCTGTTTTCAATCTTGACAGATTTGACAGCACAACTTCCTGTGTGTCTAGAATGAGAATTAACGTTCATCATGACAAAACTTTCAAACTACGCAGACTGAACGTGTAACTGCTTGCTCCATGACTTCTTTAACTGCGATTCATTGTATTCTATTGATAAAACGTAGGAAATGTCACTATGAGGATTCTATGACTATTTAAAACTAATCATCTCAACAACTGGCTATTGAGAAACCTTTGAAAAGTTAACTGCCTGACTAAAATAGGAGAAACCTGAAAACCACTGACACTGACAGATAAAGCTAGAAAAGTGACAAAAATTCATTCAACAATGTTTCTGGGGGTAAGTGTCTTGATTCGCTATCTGTTTTACCTGTTTCTGGATCGCGATAGGTTTCCACTGCTAGATCCATAGAGTAAGTAATCCATAACTGAGTTAGTAGTATTAGAGCTGTGGCCGCCGACACTCCCCGTACTTTCCACATGTTGCTGATGAGGATGCTGCGGTCGTCGTCGCTACTCTAGTTGTTGTTATCCCCTCACTATATCCCATAAACCCATAATCCAGTGGACGGGAGAGTAGATCCCGAGATCCCACGTTCCGTTAGGATGGAGTCGAAACACAGCTCCTTCTCCTAGGGTAATATCCAGCCACACTGAGGCTTGATAATCACTTTCCGATCTGGTTGCTGGGTCCCTCGTTAATTATCCTCCTCCGGAGACCACGGCTAAAAAAGCCACTGCTCCCTTCGTCACCACATCACTAACTGTCAGCCCTAACTCCCGTCAGCCAATCACAGGCCAGGAGCTCAGACAATGCCGCTGCGACCAGTCAAGTGTACAGAAGTGGACAGAGAGTTGTTAATGGAAGGGTACCATTTCACCTATAGCACTTGCTTTCATATCTCTCCTTCTATCTCAGGGCCCGGCTCCACCATCAGATTAAGCGTCCCAACTGAGCAGCTAGCTTCAATACTCCTCAACTAATTACGGCTGGATTGACGACACCAGTCAACTTAACAGCATCTCCTGGTGGAGCTCCTTTCAGAGAGTGGTATAGAAACAGCAGTGAAGTTTGAGCACTCGGCAGCCAGTGTAATGAGCGGTTGGCTGTGTGCTGTGAGAGAGAGCGTCGGGAGAGAGCGTGCTTCCACTGCAGCTGCTGGCTGCAGACTGAGGAGCTGAGCGCTGGGCTCTCCGTTACAGTTACAGCACACACAGCGTGGCTGCTGCTGCTGCGGGCCGCCGCGGCGCGGCTCACAGGAACACAGGAGAGCTCTCTCTCCCTCTGCTGGCAGCAGGAGGCGGGGTGAGCGGGGCGCTAGTCAGAAAGTCAGAGAGGCCAGAAAACCAGCAGTGAAAGAAGGGGGAGGGGGGGGGGGGGGGGGGGGGGGGGTGGGGGTTGATAAGATTAATCAGATGAAAGGGGTCTCTCTCTGTCTCTCTCTGTCTCTCTCTGTCTCTCTCTCTCTCTCCCTCTCTCTCTCTCTCTCTCTCTCTCTCTCTCTCTCTCTCTCTCTCTCTCTCTCTCTCTCTCTCTCTCTCAGTGCAGCGAGCAGCTTGGTGCAGCACCACTCAGAGAGGGGGGTGTGTGTGTGATAAGATGGAGCAGATGAGAGGGGGCCCCACACTGTGGAGCTCCCATAATTAGCAGGAGGACCGGCTAATCTGGGGCCCAGAGTGGACTGTGCAGGGCTCCTCACCGTAATCCAATCATCATGATAAATGGTGGCCCTAATTAACTAAATTGCTTAATGCTCGGCAGATAGGCCGAATTTTGACAGAGCGGGCCATAGTTAGCCCCGACCCTGCTGAGAAGCATTCCCTCCAACCCCTCTCTCAAAATAAACTACCCCCTCCGATTCCCCTACTACTGAAACTATCCACCTAGTAACACGGGTGGAATCCACGACCACAGACACTCCACAATAGGAAGTTTTCTGCGAACAATGCTAGAATCGTGTGGCTTCCCTGCATACAATCACTACACTAAAAGACTCATTATTGCCTTTATTAATATTTTATTGCTGTTGCATGAATCATGAATGGTGTGAGTCGGGTTACTCTAGAGGCTGTAGGTGGCCCCGTCAGAAGCCCCCCTACCTATTACCTACCTATAACCTATGAGCGGTTGGCCGTGCCAATTTAATGCCATTATCAGCTAATTACTCTCATCTTCCACAACTCATAGCTCAACTATTTAATATGGCTCTCCTCTACCCTTGCTTGTAACCCGGCCTCCACACCTGGCCTCCACACCCGGCCCTGCTGCCCAGCAATAAACTCATCATAGCCCACTAAACCAATAGGTTATGAGTGGATGTCCTTGAAATAATGCTTGGCTTATGACATGGTGCCATGCCCTATACCCTATACCCTATTTACCCTGGTGGGAAGGTCAAACGCTACCTGCTACTGATACTACACCCAATACACTGTTGCTGAGTATGTATACTGACATGGATATGTTTTTTATGTCAAAAACAAACAGATTATAACTTTAATCTCAAGGGTATAAAATGCAAGAGTGTAAGATTAAAATGCTGTTATGGTGAAATTCTCTCCAACTCAAACAACTGAGTTCTAGTACTATTCCGAGTCCAGTCTTGGCAAACCTGTATGGTGACCACTGAAACCTACAGTCCCAGTGCTAGAGGACCTTGATACTGATCAGTGAAGTCGTTATTATACCAGTCCTGGCCCGAGAGGACCTCAGAAAGCATTTAGTCACAATCTTCATAAACTCAATGATTGGGAGAGGGCTCTCATCAAATTGGATGGGATTAATCCCTGTGTAAGCCTCAGAACCGCCGCTCTATCATGGAGGGCTTATTTTATTACCAGCCCGGCTAACTCAGTTATCCCACAATAAGGATTACACTATAGGTGCGTGTTAATGCCTCCCCGCTACATCGCGGGAGCGCACAAAGTGCTCCGGAAAGCCACCTTGGCTTTTATAAACACGCTTTATTAGGCCAGAGGGAAGGAAGGGATTTTAAGTATGTGTGGTAATCTATCGGGTCTACCACTATACAGGAAAGATGTCAGACGCAAGGTTCCTTTTATACATAGATAATATCAACTAACAAAAGTCTTGATGAGGTGACGGTGGCTCAGGAAAGCAACAGTCACCACCTTCAATGCATAGGTATATTGGTGTTAATTTATTTTTTTAACCCATTCTGATGCAAAGTTCCCCGTGCAATATCGTGTCTGGATACAAAATTTAATCAAGTAATTTGCTGATAGAGCAAGAATTTTAATTCAAACCATATCTTTAGAAGAAATGAGATGCAGACCTATGTTATATGAATTTGATACAGTCTAAGCATCCAAATCTGACCATGTTAGTTGATTTCAATTTCAAAACTTTTCATCAGTATCTCCCTCTCTCTCTCTCTCTCTCTCTCTCTCTCTCTCTCTCTCTCTCTCTCTCTCTCTCTCTCTCTCTCTCTCTCTCTCCCTCCCTCAGCTCAACTCTATATAAATGTTTGACCTTAATTGTGACAATTTTCCACAAATTACAATTTAACTCATTCCATTCAATTCCACATTGAGCATCAATTCTCTCATCATTTATATGCTGGGAGCGCTGGTTGGTTTTTAGCGTGACAGATGCCATGTCCTTAACCCCATCAAATATTAACACAGGCACATGTACCTGCCGTTGCAACCCGCATGTAATCCGCCTAACATCAGGCTTAATCAAGCTAAAACAATCTGTGATGCCCAGTGGTCAAGCGTGCCAGACAGGGTGGCCAGATGGCTCGACAGCACACAGCGGTCACCGTCAAAGGCAGCCAACTACAGGTAAATTTCCCCCAGGATACTACAATGCCACAGATTAAAATATAAAATCTCCGGCTTGATATCATATCTGGCTTAATATCAAATCTAAAGGGCAAGCATTAGAAAAATCAGTCGGGGGAATTAAAGTCGCACTGATTCACCGCCAATGTCAAAAATGTTGCAATATATATTTTATTGCTCTTTTTTTAGTGAATGATGGGAGTGAGTCTGGCTCCAGAAGATAAATAAAATGGCCTCCAGCCTGGGTGACAAGTTTTTAGTGTTGGTGAGAGCTTTTAGAGCAGTGGTACTAAGTAAATTACAACACCTTTGATAGACAACAATATCAACAACCTCTTTTATCTCTTACGAGAGTATTAACCCATTCAAGCTTAATAGCTCCCCTAAAAATTGTTGTCTGGATCTAGAATACTTTTGACAATATCTTTAGAATTGAGAATGCTTTTACAAAATATTTGAAGGAGAGTTGTTGGTAATATCCTGATGAACATTTGTCTTTCGAATATTTTCAAAACTGCTATTGCCTAAAAATTTTACCAAAATTGTCAGGCTGTTTCGGCCACTGTAAGCATTCATGGGTTAAGCTTTGTGACCAAGGGGGGTAATAGCATTGGGTAGATAAAAAGGGCCAACTGGTTTGTCTACATGACACACATGGGAAACAAACAGAATCACAAGCACCAGCAAAAGGAAGCCCTGTATTCTGCGCAGAATGAAGCACTATCTAGCTACCTCCATTTTGTTGTCAGGCATAATATATAAATACACAACACCATTTAACACTTTTATTACCTTATAAGTCTAACATAAACACAAAACACATGAAAGCTACTGGGAATTCAGAAAAATAGAAATCTAACCAATTGTTGTGAGTTTTCTACCAAGAAATAATCTTCCAGACCTTAAAATATTTCAATGCCTACTTCATATTACTAGCTATTTTGGGTGAGTTTTCAGGTAAACTGCGGATTTTGGGTGTGAATGGGTTAAGAGAAGAAACGTCATAACACACTAGTATTCATCCCACTTGTTTCTGCCGTAACTAGCAGCATGAAAAATGGCTTTCATAATTTGCCCGTACCACAACTCATGAGCACAATCACTGAAACTGACGTGAAGGAGAAGAGCGACATGCGCTGCCAAAATAAATCGCTTTCCCTTGCAAATACTCCCCTCTGCAAAGGTCAGACCAGGAACTGCATTTTAATCACTGTCGTTATTTGCCGGAGCTTGTTGAATTGAAGCAGGTCTATTTTCCTGATTGTTTTACGAGCGTTTAATTTTCTGGGAACTGCTCCCGTGGGTTTGAGCGCCATGACTGGATGAGTTCAATGAGATTTGTTGCCGACAAGGCTCTTTTATCTAGAATTTATTTTTCTCCGCTCTCCCAATCTCTCTCTATCCCTGCCTCCCTTAGCTATAGTAGACATGGCATGTTGACCCTCAATGCACTAGAGCTAGGACTTCCATAACAATGAAATATAAAGAAAGGTCAGAATTTTCGAATGTTTAGTATATAATACACTAAATCCAGGCCCCATAATTCATTTTACCAGAGGCTAAAGTAAGTATCCAGTTCCGAGATCAGGAATTATGTACATTTTTCCTAAAATTTTGAAATAAATAAACGGATACTTTGATTCTTGATCATAGTCCACATCATATCTATACCCATAACATAAAACATATCTCATAATGTCCCTATAAATAGCCTCAATGTCAAACACTGATTTAATTCAAGTCACATATATACAGGAATGTCCTACACTGTGGAAAAAATATATATTGTTAGCGAAACTATCATGATTTGCTATAATGAATGCAATTCTACAACCAGAGATATATATTTTTAAGTAAGGGTCTTTCAAGCTTTGCCACAGAACAGAAGATCATACTACTTGTCTGAATTATCCATATACACAAATACATGTTATCCCATTGCCACTATTTAAAGGCAAATTATCTAGTGTGACAGTCCATGCGTGAGATGCCTGTTCCACTAACTGATTGTACAGGGAGGTGAATTATTGATGACGATCATTAACAGCTCATAAAGTGTAATTCCATAAATGACCACCAGATGCTGCTGTGCTTCAATACTACAACAAAATGTTGTGTAATTTTTTTGAAAAAATGCTCTTACTGGTCTTAGAATGTGGGTAAATGTTATTCACAATTTCAAAAAGTTAAAAGTTACTTAAAATCAACGTTTTCCATTTCAAACAGGTTCTATCTAATTTCTTGTTCAGTGATTATCTGATGTTTCATCTTATACAGTATTTGTACACACTACCACTGTAAGTTTATTTACAATTAAAGTAATTTATATACTTAAGAAATATCTAAAAAGTTCATAAAACACGCTGATGATTTACTGGTTGATTCTAATTTATTATTCTGAAACTGTATTTAGCTTTTTCTGTTGATCTATTAACATACTTCAAAAGGATAATAGAATAGGTATGCTGCGTCTCTAAAGGTATTTCTTCAGGTAAGTGTTTGCTTTTGAGAAAAAGATGTTTTGATGTTGAGAGGCAGGTTGCAGGGGTGAGGCAAAAAGCTTGGCAGCCTAATACCCTGAAGGGCATTTCTGCTCCTATCGCCCCATCTCCTTTAAGTGCCAGCATCTTTCATAGCCCATCAATATATGTTTCTAGTTGACTGCTCTATCTCTGCTTCCAATCACTGCAGGCCCAGCTATATATCTCTACCTTCACAATGACGCCCTCCCATTCGCAGCCCCAGATTCAGCCCTCTGACAGTTTTTATTCATCCCACTATCATACACAGCGGCCATTAAGTAAGAGCTCTCTTTTCAGGCTCTCCTCGGGACTTCATCAAAAGACAGAGCCCACTATCCTACGTAAATACCCGCCTCTCCTTCACTCCGGTAGTACAAACACACCTGACAGGTACCGGGCAGGGGTGGGCTGCCGATACCCCGGTACAGGGTGCTAAGCCGGCGAGGGTGCTGCTTGCCCAAACAACAACAAGCTTATCGTGGTGTGCATCTTCTATGCTTAGATCTGCTCTGTGACTTTCTTTGTGGGCCTGCTACTGAGCTCTCCACTCCACTGCCGCTGAGACAAAGCAGCACCTTTGAAAACATGCCATGCCCATTTCGGGGGGTCTTTCATCCCCCCTTTCCGCCCTTTTTGCTCCTAGCCACCCTCCTCTGATGTGCTGCATACCAGGGGGCACTGGAGGGTGAGAGGGGCGCGCATCCACTTCACATAAACAATAAGCTAAGAGCTCTTTTTAAGCACCCCCTTCCTCCGCAACAATACCGTGAGATTCCCTTAAAACACCCTTCAACTCGGCACAGGAATCGCATGGGTACCCTGTCATACCACGCTGTCAGTGACACATCAGAGAAATCTATCTGAACCAAGTCATGCCTATAGCACCCAAACAATCTGGCTATTTTGGTGGTATCTTTTTGACAAGGGCATCAATCGTGAATATTTGTGGGAGAAATGTTGATCAGAGCCCAAACAACAACTCCCCTTCAAATAGTTTGTGAAATATCTTTTAGAAATAATCAGACATTAGAGAAATATATGGGAAATAGTTCAGGCTATTTTGGCAGCTACAGGCATGAATGGGTTAAATATTTTACTAGAGATGCTTCCATCTGAAAGATATTCCCAGTATCATCAGGCCTTCTATTAGATACTTAGGGAATGAAAGTGTTAAGGAAATTTCTCTCAGCCGGTGGATGTAAGAGCTATCGTAAAAGCCAGTTAGATTCTTTACTGGTCAGAGTACAAAGGGGTGCTAATTCACAGGAGCATTTTAGCAGATGTAATTTCCTAGATTAAAATGGATTAAGTTTGGGATAATTAAATATGAATGAAATCCAACCAAGTCAACTGCAGCGGTGAATTGACTGGGGCGGCTCAGATGGAAGAGGTTAAAAAGCAAGGACAAGGGTGTCAGTTGGTACACAAGCTGGCAGTGATACCCTAAACCAAAACCTTTCAAGGGTGTTTTTGAGCGGGCACACATCCTGCCAAACCCGAGCTGGGTTGCAAGGGCAGAACGGGTGATGTGATGGATAGGGGACGATACGAGTTGACAAGGTTAATCTCTCCTAATCCTTTTCACAGACAAATCTGTAACCCGATCCCCCAAGGACACCCTGACCTTGGGACACCTGTGACATCACCTGCCCGACTCACAGAAAAAATATCACGACGCTTTTTACCGATTTAATAGGGGATTTAATAAGAGCGAGGAGAGTTAGAATCTCGTGAAAAAGGTAGGAGGTAATATCTTAATTGCTCCGGTGCATCTGTCAGACTCATTACACATCTATTTTCCTACTTGTTCACTTTTAACGCCTCATTTCTCAATTCTCAACTAAATTTGGCAAAGTGGTGTGTTATTGGGAAACCTTAAATTGCATGATTATTGCAAAATTGGATCTTTTTAAATGACGCTCAATTGGGAGTGAAGCTTATTGAATTTTGATTTATGATGTAGGAAGCAACATATGGATGAACAAAAGGAGAGTTATCTTAAAAGAGGTGAATTTAAATGGTTGGAAAATAAGCCATATGCGGTTAGAATGAAAGTAGAATAAACAATCAATATCAAAATTTCAATTTAACCAAGAGTGCACCTGGATAGAGAGAAATGTAATCTTTGGTGAGCAAAATATTTTCAAATATTTTTCATAAGTAGCCTTTATTCAAAAGATACCATACCACGACAATAGTCATGTCTTTTTTTAGAGCAGCACAGTGCTGAGTGAGTGACCTCATCATGTCTCTCACTAGGGTGCTTGAGATTTCCTCCACTACCTCTTCGGTTATCATAATAGAAACAGTTCCTTCTATTATGCTATCAGCAATAATAAACAAGGTTTTGAAGAGCCTCTTGTCTAGCGATTATCCTGGCCATGTCTGCATAGCTTCACATTAATCTGACTATTCTGGGAATATTTGTCCTTTAAACACTTACTTTGGAATGTATTTGCTGGAGAAATGTTAATAATAACAAAACGTTCATCTCCCCTTCAAATATTTTGGTAGCCTATGATATACTGTAGAACACGAAATTCACGCGTGTCCCAAGTATAGCGAATTGGGGAGTTTTGCATCATAACGTATCTTTATGTTAGCGACGATAGCCGCCGCTGACAGCGCCAGTACAGTAATAAAAAAGTACAGCGTTTTTATATATAGCGAAGCGGAACCACACGCTAAGTACGCTATATATAAACACACGCGGAAATTTCGTGTTCTACAGTATTCAAAAGTTACTATCAAAAGCATCAGATAACCAGACGTGAGTTTTCAAGTTGATTTCTAACTAAGCGAGCAGGTCCTAATAGCCAGAAAGCTCATTCTTCTCTCATGATTTAGTGGTTGTATGGTTCATATCTAGCCTGGTGGGGTCTAAGGTTTTCTCTTATCCCCTTATCAACACAGAAGAACAGCTTAGAGACTCTCCGGTTTCATAACATCAGCGGAGAATGGGGGGTAGTTAGGGGACCTGGGCTTGTTTTATAAACACCAGAATTCATTTTGAAAAATTATCACTCGTTGAGTTGACTTTTCTCCAAACTAACAAGTACCAGAGACAGAGAAAAGGCATTTGTTGGCTTTTTGAACTGATAAGGAAATTTGTAGTGGCAGTTGGGGTGACGGAGGGGAACTTTCTGATGTCCTTTATCCTCCGAGATTTCCTGAGGCCTGCAATTCTTCCAAGAAATCATTTGGCAGGAATTACCAGACTTGCGACTGATAAAATAAGAAAAATTACTTGTAAGTAGTTAACCCACCAATGCTCAGAATACTAAGGACCCATACCAGATGTAGCGAAGACTTTTCAAGCATTATCCTAGGAATGGCTGTGTATTCCTGTATGTATTTTCCATATCTAATGATTCCAGTAAAGATTGTTTCTTTTTGCATTGAACATATTATCATACCTTTCATTTTGTTTCTTATAATATTTGCTTTTACCAGAGTTGTTTTTGGCTACCCTAGCCTGTGACTCCCATATGGCGCGGGACCATTGAGTCCTAACTAATCCATCATGGAGCCCGTGGTTCAATAAGGAGAGACTAATCCATCACTGGCCGCAGCGGGAGCGCTCTGTCTCCCGAACAGGGCAGATCAGCTCGTAATTGCCCGACATATGCTGAAGATGGCTCCCAACAATGACACTACCTGCTAACAGTGGTGTACATTACGCCCCCTGCTGGCCGTTCTCTGCAACATACAAGCTGTGTTTTTTTTCATTTTTTGAGAAATTTGCATTTTTGAGAATCAGTCATGAATACAATGCTATCATTTTTCCCTTGAAATTTTCCCGTCTTTTCGGATGAGACCTTTGACTTACCCAATTCTGAAACACAGAGCTCTTTCCAATACCTTTTTAGGGGAAATTTGAATTTTAAGAATATGTCATGAAAACAATGCTATCATCTTCCCCGTGTGATTCTTGCCCCCAGCTGTGAGGGAAAATGTGAACTGGCTTCTCGTGTAGACCTCTGACTCTACGTAAGTCTGAGACACACTGAACTCTCCAATCCCTTTAGAGCCACAACTCTCACGAGAACCGGGCACAGAAACCTATTAGCTGAAAAATGAGAGGACCGGCTTTTTTCCACGTCATTAAGCAGGTCAGTGTGAATTTTTTGATGTGGCCTCTTTTTTCGCCTGGTCCACTGGGGACGTGGCCAGGCCATCTAATGAGCATCTTCTCTCTTAGCAAGTCCTCTCTGATTACAGCCAGGAATCAAACGCTGTTGCCACGCCGACCGCATCCAGCTCCAGATGATTATTGCCAGTTAGACTCAAAACGGCCACAAAGCTCTAATATTGCTGCTTTGAAGAGAAGCCTAACAAATAAGCTCTCCAAGGGAAGATACTTCAAAGGTTATCTAGCTAGGTTTTAACTACTGCATTTGGAAAGTAAGTTCTAAAAAGTTACGAGACAGTGACCTGTAACATCAGTATTTCACCAACTTTTCTGTTCTACATCAAATATCTGAATTCCACATCAAACAGTGAAATTGCTCCAAATGTACAAGTTTCCAAGGAGATTTTCATTTAGTAGAAAATAAAAGTTTTGTGTGTTCAAGTCATGGTTGCAAAGGAAGGAAGGAATTGTTTTTAATGTCGCTTTCAACAGCTGGAACCAGCAGAGACATAGAGTTATCTGTCACTGGAACTGGGCAGAAATTCCCTACTCCTTACAAATAGTTCTAGGGGTCTTTCAGTTGCAGAAGTACCACAAACATCCATAATGCCTCACGCTTGTATACAGCCACCAGGCCATCCTGCTAGCGGAATTACAGTTGGCAAGTTCAAATGAAACTGAAATCTACCGACTTTCTAACAGGAGCGCTTAACTGGGTACTTTTTTGACCTATAACTCGACGTAGACCCTCTATATATCACCCCAGACCAGCAAGAGAAAGCCAAGTCATAATGACACGCACTGCTATCTCACATACCCATCTTTAGCTGTGTTTTTCGCCTGAGATGGTACCCCCATCTTGAGGATACTTTATAACTGCACCCTTTGTTCAGCATATCAGAGGGAATCGGCAATCCACATTTATCTCACGGAGAACAATCCAAGCTTTCTTTTTATAGATCTCTGGTTCAGGTCTGGCCCCTTAAGAGAAGCGGCTTAAATCATACTTGTTTCTAGCACTAAGGTGGTCTCATGGGGAAAATGGGTCAGATCATACATTCCTTAATAAATTTATTTAAAAAATAAACACCTATTTAAACTTAAAATTCTCTATACATTTAATAGAAATAGATTTTAAGAAAATAATTTGGTTAAGTGAGAATCGGGTTGAGAAAATTAAGAACCATTTTCGAATATCAATACAACATCATCCCGAAACTGAACTGCAATTAAATGTACTCATTTTTCAATTTCCCTTGATATTTCAACTCAAGCACATTGTTTCAAAGCTTACAGAAGTAATGAACTGCAGGAATAAAAACAATCCTAATAACCATAATCAAGTCCATCTACAGAAACTCTTTAAGGTCACGATCAATTTTTTATAAAGCATTTTCCCACAATAATATTCCCACCCGGGGATCAAGGGTTGTAGAATTGCCATGCTGGGCATGTCTGCAGCCAGTCCCACTTGTTGTCGGCTGTTGATGGAGGCTGCAGACGTCCCTCAATGCTCCTCCACGGTCCCTTAGAGCATTGTAAAGAGGAGAACCCACTGTCTGCTGTCTGCTCCCTCTATCTCCATTTTACACTACAGCGATCAAAGGCGGCCAATATAAATAATGTGCTTCTCACTCCTGAGAACGCTCAGCACTGGGGGGACAGGGGCTGAAATTACCTGAGAACGCTCAGCACTGGGGGGACAGGGGCTGAAATTACCTGAGAACGCTCGGCACTGGGGGGACAGGGGCTGAAATTACCTGAGAACTTGCTGCACTGGGGGGACAGGGGCTGAAATTACCTGAGAACTTGCTGCACTGGGGGGACAGGGGCTGAAATTACCTGAGAACTTGCTGCACTGGGGGGACAGGGGCTGAAATTACCTGAGAACTTGCTGCACTGGGGGGACAGGGGCTGAAATTACCTGAGAACTTGCTGCACTGGGGGGACAGGGGCTGAAATTACCTGAGAACTTGCTGCACTGGGGGGACAGGGGCTGAAATTACCTGAGAACTTGCTGCACTGGGGGGACAGGGGCTGAAATTACCTGAGAACTTGCTGCACTGGGGGGACAGGGGACGAAATTACCTGAGAACTTGCTGCACTGGGGGGACAGGGGACGAAATTACCTGAGAACTTGCAGCACAGCGGGTGAAGGAGGTGTAAAATTAACCAATAACTCATAGAACTGAGGGACAGGTTGTGAAATTATCAATTATCTAAGGACCCAATTACTTAGTTATAGAAGTTTCTTCAGTGCTGGGACAGGAAGTGAAGTGTTAAATTTCACTGGAGAAACAGGGAGAGAAGTTACTGGGATAGGGAGTAAACTAAACTGAAAATGTGCAACACTGAGGGATATAGTAGGTGAGGTTCCTTTTGAGCCCCTCAATGTCCTCTGAGCAAACATGTTTATCACAGATTCAATTATTTCATTCTTTATCTTGTAATTGGTCTTTATCTGTGGCTGAAGGACCGCAAATAGTTTCTAAAGGGATTAGTTGCTGCTTTTCTATATGCATATTTTTTTAAAGAAAGATAGCATCATCACTATACATGAAGAAGTAATCCTGTTTCATGGTCTTAACTCAGTTTCTTCGGCAGTTATTTCACTGAGATGCGAGAATTCCAAACTTGTAGCAGCGTAAGTCCGGCAGCGGCCATGACGGTAAGAGAATGAACCTCCCACTATCGCCCGCACCTGTCCCAGGATACAACCCCGCTCAGCTCCAACCACTACGGAAAGCCAACAGCTGGCCAAATTCACACACGCCAAAATTTAATATATCCCGAGCCATGCCTTCTTGCTTGTTTACATGTCAGACCCAAATTTGGTTAGCCCGGCAGAGGTTCCTTCCGCCCGGCTTAATTGCAAATCGGCCTTTTTCACGGCACATCAAAGAGGATTCCTACGGCCTAATCCGATCCCTGCTCACAGACGCTCCCGCCAAAGAACAGGAGCTCCAGAATGAGGCTACACACTTCGCTTCTTGGAAAGCATGTAAACAATTGATATGAAGAGGAAGTGCATCTTGTGGGGTGCGAGTGAAGTCTCCCTTTTGATGCTGCCTTTAATTCCTTCACGCCTGGAGTTATCCTCCAGGAGTCTCGTCTGGTATTATGATACTTGTGAACGTAACATGGGAATTAAGAATGCACTCGGTGACTATTGAGAGGAAAGTTGATTGCTGGATTGTGATTACTATTTCCCCTTCAAATTTTTCCACAATATCCTTCACTAAAAAAAAATACCTCAGAAATATTCACTACAGACATGAAGGGCTAACTTAAATAACCTTAATGACCTTCTTGGATTGATAAATAACATCCTTTCTACAATAACTAAGGATGAGCTAGAAGGCAAATCATATAGGAACTGGGTTCTGTGAAACACATATTCAAATGCAATTTTCATTCATTCAAGTCTTTACATAGGATAATCTAAATAAATAAACAACATGCTTCAGAGCACTCCTAACATATTAGCAAAGTTTAAGTAAACAAGACACTCTATAACCTTTTAGCTCTCTCAGACCACAGATCAAGGACTAGATATGTCTGATTGAGAAATACTTGCTGAATCTAGTGCAATTCAAACAATCAGTTTAATCGACACCAAAGAAAAAACTCTTTAAATTGTCCAACTCAATTACAGAAATGCTAAATTAACACTGAATATCCCCCAAAACATAGTTTCAATTCAGAGGTGCAGGTAACTTAAAGAGATACCTGTTGTGTGTATGATATGATTATTATACATATGATGTTATTAATGAACAATGGGTTGCTAATGGACAAGCTAACCCTATTATTGTTTAACGGTGAGTGGGCCAAGTATTTCTTGTTAACTACAATTTTAAAACTCATTTACAAAAATTTGATATAAGCATTGTATATTTCAAAAATTCACTGTTCTATGAGAGGTGCAAGCGACTTTTAAGAACAAGTTGAATGTAATCATTTGTATATACATATGATACAATAGGAAAGAGTGGTTGATACAGAAAAAACTGGTGCCATGATTACCCTAAAGGTAAGTATTCCATGGCTGGGTTAGCTAGTACATGTACGTGACGATGAACAAGAAAGAGTTCAGTGCAACAATAACAACTTGACAGGGAGTACAAGTACGCGTACGGAAAACCCATATCATAAAGATATCTGATTCCTTCAATTCTATTAATGATAGCAAACAATCTCATTGCACTCAGACTGTCCCTATCGTATTCCTGCTAATCAGCGCACTCCTCGGAAACCGATCCCGAGAATTTACCTGGAGTCCTGGCCTACGGGAGGCAGCGCTGATTAGGCGAGGATTTATAGATTAGTGCAGATGAGCACACCTGCGGTCCCTCACTGCTTCTCTGCACTGACCAGAGCCACCTGGTGGCAGGATAATGAACTAGGCAGGCCGCCAGGGTGCAGGGATCTTCAGTAAGAACATATACGTGAAGATAACCTGGCATTAAGGCAATGTTGGAGACATACTGGGTAATAAAGAGACTAATAAAGTCTCATGAAGAAATCTTTTAAGATTATGATGAAGAAAGATTAATAATATCAATGTCAGAAAAATAGTACATTGTCGAAAAAATAATGTATACATTTTATTATTCAAATAGTATAATTCTAAAAATGCAGTAAAACATTTTCAATCAAGTACATTAACAGTGCATTCATATAAATTTTCTTTTTGGTATATTATCAAATATATCTAAATCAATTTTATATTTTGGTAAATAAAGATAAAAGGTTTGATCAAATGAGGGAGAAAAGATGTGAAAAAGATAGGATACTTAATTGTATTAAACAAATAAAATGAATGATCACGATCGAGGAACTATCTTTCTGAAAATGAAAAAAAAATTATAACATAGTAAAATGCGAAATTATCCTAAGAGAAGATACTAAAAGTCAAATTACAACCCTGAAGCTATAATCATCGCTATGAGTAATTGTGTCCAGTCAGTGAGAGCAGTTATAAAACTGGCCTGATGGGACAGGCAATGAGCGGAAATGACATGTTCATCCCTATCACACGACAGAGCCAGTAAAATAGCCCTGGTCACTTCAGCTATTGTCTGAGATTTGAGCCATGAATATCGCACACTTAAAGCACACCACTGACCATCACTGACCTGTCATATACAATCTGCTACTTAAATACCACCCAATCATAACCAAAGCTGACCAGAATTGCTCATAAATAAAATTAGAATATTAATGCAGCTTTGTCATCCACACTTAACCTATCCATATCTATGGAGCATCTGTAATTGTTAATTTCCCTCTCATTACGTTTACGGCGAGCTGCCACCAGCTAAGCCGTTTAATGTCCGCCTGACATTTTTACGATCATTGCTTTGTCTTGCTGCTGTTAAGCCAATCGTTACCTGATTGCTAATTTTCTACCTGCCTTCCTCCTCTACCTCCCCCTCCCCCTGCCAGATTGGGGGATAGGGGGATTAGTGATGATGCGGAGACCAGGTGAGGAGACGACGAGGATTAAGATAAGCCACCTGAGCTTGCAGCCTGCCGTACCTGTACAGGTGAGTCTAATCACCTGAAGAGTCCTCAATCTCGTTATTCTGCCCTACCTGTTGGACACTATACAGCTTAGAACATAATCAGTGAAGTGTCCATTCTCTGCGTTATCTGAATCAGGGATTATTCAGGAACTCTAATAAAGCAAACTGCAATGTGGCATCCTCACATTCTTGAAGGCAAGGGTTGTTATGGTCACCAGCTTTTTAATAGAATGAAGGTTTAATCCTATAATTGCCTTTTGGAGCCTCAAATATCTTCCAGCAAAGCATGAAACATGACATATAACAACAATAAAACCCTTTTGCCATAAATAATAATTCAAAACTTGAGCTAAAGTATAAATAAAATCAAATAAAATCAAATAGAAGCAATTTAAATACTTAGTTACATTTTATTCCAAGTAACAAACAGGTATTAAAAAGCTATTTCTGAACTTTTTCATGCTTTTAGTGGCGAAAAAGCTTCCTGTTTTGGGGATATATTTTTGCATTAGGGAAGCTTTTGGAAAAATATATTTGATGGAGAAAAGATAATTTGTGGAATTTAATCTTAATTCTGACATTCTTTTCAAAGGTCTCTAGGAACAGCAGCCAAAAGTAGCCTGAATATTTTGAATGAATCTAACAGGTGAAAGAATGGTCATGAGTGTATTTGAAGGTAAAATGTCAATCAGAACGTTACCAACAAACATGCTCCAAATATTTTGTAAAATAATTCTTACTTTTTAAGTTAAGGTCAAAAGTATCGTAGATCCAGACAACAATTTCTCTAGGTACCCTCAAGCATGTATGGGTAAGTTAGAGTACAGAAGAGGCCGCCGGGTCCCTGTTGTATCTGTCATGGATATGCCAGGCCTGCCCTCTGATGGGGGCCACCTGCTTTGGGGGCCGCTCTCTGCACTTAGGACAACATTTCACTTTTTATCTCAGGATCTTGGGAAGCAGTTTACATCATTAGCGGGGTATCTCCTCATCTCCTCCTGCCGTTACATCATCAGGCCGACATGTCATCTCCATTAAGCCACGCAATACTACCAGCAACAGCCTAGCCAGCCTCTACACACCAGCCAGACTAATAGGTGCATGGGTTGAGAAAAAAAATGTTCAAAATGTTTCCAAAAATGGTTCAAAAAAACTTTTTTATTTAAAAAAAAAATTGTATTCATTTTGTAAAGAACTTGACCCAAAAATATTTCTATCAAAACACTCAATACTGCTATTACTATCTATCATGTACATATTCAGAATAAAATGAGTTCAGTTGGAGTTTGACTTTGAAACAATTGCATCAAGTCACTCAATACTTCTACTGCTAGCTAGCCTCTACATGGTCAAACAAATAACTCAGAAAACACTATTGCTATCTCCCCTGTACATTCAGGAAAACAGTAAAAAGCACAACATATTTTTTTGTTAACCTATTAAATATACCACTATGTTCAGTGATCAACACAATTAGCATATTTTTTCAGAAAAAAAAAATGAATATTTCATAACAGATTTTGCATTGTCATTCAGTGAAGCCGCTTCAAACATAATGATATCTACTATTTTAACTATCTATTGCTACATCGTCTACAGATTTGGAAACTATAGTTACCTGCTTGAGGGGTGTCAGAATGGAGGGAAGCTGAAAAATGAATAAGAAAACATGGTGAGATTCAGAAAATCTATCAGAAACAGTAATGGGTATATCATATTTTTGACCCCTAGTTGGTCCCCTGATCCTCTAGTAATTATTTTCTTTTTTTTGACCTCTGGACCGTTAGGCAAACTTAACTCCCGCCCTCCCTCACGACAATCGCCACAACACGTATCCCATCATGCATCATGTTTATTCATTACGGGACACCTGTATCTTGATGGTTGCTATCCCCTGACCTGAGTCAGCATAAATAACTCATCAACGTTCATCTCTCTGGAACTATAGATTCTCACAGCAGTCAACAGATGTCCTGCCTCGCTAAATGATATGCAAATGATATGCGGATAGTATCCCACAATTCCCAGGTGTCCAATGATCTAATAGCTCATGAGAATGTGTCAACCACGGAAACCTGACCATGAGCTGATAAAACTACAACCGACATCTGGCCTTTGTTGGAACAAATCCTAGAAAATAAGTTAAACAGATTTATCAAATTCTCAACTTACATGGGTTTCCCAACATGAAGGAAAAATAAAGACCTGTCAATACCAGATGATTGCCATGACGATTGGAGTATTATGATTAATCTTCTGATGACTGGGCTTGATATTGATAATATAAAGTGTAAGTGTTATTCCAGTTATATACTGAAAGTGATATAATGGAAAATGTGATTATCTATAACTATAGACTCCACCCACAGTCAAAAGGGAGTATTATTCCCCATGGAGTGTCATTACTATAGGTGGCATTTCTCAACCCTTATGCTGCTGGTGGCTAATTTGCCAAATACAAAATAATGCAAAAAAACTGAAAAATGACTGAAACACTGACACATGGGTACTCATCTGAGAGTACTTATAGAGAAATATTCAATGAATACCAACATGACAGGATTCAGATGCTTTTCGAAATAGTTTGCATTCTTGTACTTCGGCTGAAAGTAGCCTCAGCATTGAAAGGGTTGAATGTTGAATGCACATGTATACAATACCTCTTGAGCTTATGAGCAGTCTATAGTAGTTTTACAACAAAGGACACTCTTCTCTGGTTAGTTACACACCCTCTTATATAATATATGTATCCTAAAGAACTTAGATAACGATTTGGTAAAAAATAAATTGCACTAAGTTGCCTAAAAAGCCTTGCGTTTCCAGATGTCTGACTAAGATATGATGCAAAATGATTTACCTTTATTTTTTCTGACCTCACAGGATGTGAGTGTGAGTTATACGGGCTATAAATCCAGATACTACAAAACGATACTTATACCCACTAAAAATACACTCAGGTAAGTTAAACACAATGGGGGATAACTCTTCAAAGAACTTTATAACTCATCTAGGGAAAATTCATGTATTGTGGGTAAGTAGTTCTTGAATAGCACTTTAAGCAAGCTGCTTTTGAAAGAACATAATAAATGGAGGAAAGATAGCCAAACTGATAAAAAAAAACTTTTGACACAATACCACAATAGAACCAAAGCATCAACCATCAACCGGCAACAAAGCATGTCACCTTGGTGAGGTGTTCTGCGGGTCTCCATGGCAACCTGACAACTTGAGAGGGGAGTGAGATGTTATCAGTTGTGGTACAATGGGGGTCTCATCAATTACCCCTTAACTTTATGCCATCTCTGGGAGGGAAGTCACTCGCAAATGTAAAGTTAGGTGAACACCAACGTTGTATTGTGTTTTTGGGGTTAGCTCATGCGTTCAGCCCTCTCTTCCTCTCTCTCTCTCTCTCTCTGTCCTGGTGTTTTTCTGACAGACACATAGACAGTTTGATAACAGAGTAATTTCAATGCAAAATGCAGATACTTCATTTTTTTCTCTTTGACCATACAAACGCATCAGTCACACATGTATCAGGCATTTTCATAATAACTTAAACATGTTTTCAATAAAGAGTGAATGGTTAACAAGCACTAACATAATATATCTCCCTTGGCGAAACATACATGGAATCACCTAATGCAGCTAAAGCACTAGTCAGAATCCATTGAGATAATTCTCATCATAGTTTAAACATTCCTGCTTTATTGCCGCGCTATCTTTACTAGTGTTACATACACACATGACTTTTCCATGGGAAAGTTTAAGGAAATTGAAACTTTCCTTCTAAGAACCTTTTTTCTAAACGCTAACTAAAGGCTTCCTCTATGATATACACAGCATGATCAGCTGAAGGGGGAGGGGGAGGGGGAGGGGGGGGGGGGGGGTTGCAGTATTGGCCAGCCTTGGATGGAGCAGGATTTATGCAGATGTATTTCACGGGTGAGGTTGAAGCTTATCAAGCTATGCGTCGACCTGTTCTGCTGGACTGGGAACTCTTAATGTAGCGTGGATGCACGCAATTGTATGGGCGAGGGCATCGTTACAACTTTGATGAAGTAGCGTAATATTAGCCGAGAGTTGCTAGCCCGCTGGAGAGGTTGGTTAATGAGCTATACGGGTGATTTGCATTTGAAGAAGTTTTCTCCCGTTTCTCTTCCATGGAGGCCAGAAACAAGCCTCCCCCCCCCACCCCCCCCCCCCCAAAAAAGGAGGGGGGTGGGGGCTTCACCTTTACTTAGAAACTTACAACAGGGGTCTATTGTAATTTATGGAATGAACATCAAAACTGAGACTTTCATATCAAACAGGGAAATTAGCAACATTTGTAAGAAGTAGATGTAAGTTAAAATTGTATCCTGTGATTTAGATATTTATTGTGAAACTTTCATTTAAACTAATAGATGGCAATGTCAATTTTTATCAGCATTTTAGTTATCTCAAATGTTTTGATTTTTTACAGTACGGTAAGTTATCAATAGAAGTATCACAGTAACATTTAGGCATGGATTTTGAAACATATTAAACAAAACTAAAGAAAAGTGACAAAAGTAACAATTTTTCACAAGAAAATCATAATTTTGAATTGATTGTAACAGGGGATAGGGTTCTATGAGCTCCCTCTACCCCTCTGTGTATCTGCAGCTGAGACAAGGGGGTTGGTATGACTCCAGCCCCCACTGGCGTTAGTTATTGAGAGCTGCGGCTGCCGGCTCTGTTTTGTTTCTGACCATGTTCCTGTCACTGCTCTGTCAACAGGCAAGGCCAACAGTCTGTGGTAAGAGTGAGTGGAACGGCTGTGGTCAACAGGAGCCCCGTCTCTCCCCTACTTATTTCCGTTGGACAACGGGAGCTGAGCTCCGCCACAGGTCACAAACTGACCAACCAAACAGCAGGGATTTGACAATAACCAAATACTTCCGCTTGCCCAAGGGAGCTTAAATAGCCTACTAGTCCTACTCAGGCTGCTACTAGCCCAACATAAAACAAAAGATATTTTACGTTTTTAATAATCATGATCAGACTGATGTACTGAACATGTCAAGAGCCTTAGTAGCTCGTGTTTCTTGTAATTGATATACCGACTTAAAATAAAGATTACATTTTACATTTTTTTTATGTTACTAGCCCTCTGGGTAGTTTTTTACAATGTTACTTTTCTAGGCTAGTGCCATGTTGGACCCTGACTGAGGACCGTGTAGGATGAGACAGGATGGGAAGGGACGAGACGAGAGACGAGACGTTGAGGAGAGAGACAGGATGTCCCCTACGCCACAGCGGGATGACGGTGAAGAATCTCTGACTCATGAAAGTGTCAGCCCAATTCCAGCTTAGCGCCTTGGCATCCTGCTCCTGTAATCAACATGTCTAATCCAACTCTCAATTATAACTCCTTCGTCACCGAGCATAATGGACACTCAGCGAGCGAGTATCCCACTCATAACTACAAAGACTACATACCATACAATACTATAAAAGCTAATAACTGGCCTAAAAATCTTCCCCTCCTTTTTATACCACCTACAGCTAAACCAATGGATTTTTTTCATGAAATTGATTTTTATGAATAGCGCCAGGCTATTGAAGCTGTGGTATAAAGAAGGTTATGAAGTGAAAATTAGTAGGTACCTTCAGGGAATCTTACCGAGCAGGGTTCAGTTATTGTGTGTTATAAATGTATGTCACTCACTGCACTGGCAAAAAGTTTGTTTTGAGAGCAATAAAAACATCCACTCAGGAAGGAAGCCTGATATCATTAACTCCTGAATGAGGCCTTGACCTTGAGAAATTAATAGACCTGCAGCGAGAGATCTAAAAAATCCATCAACAAAATACTTTTACTATCAATGTAACAGATGAATCTGTAGGGTTTGAAAGGGTTACAGAATAGGAGCTAGGGTTACAACAAGTTTATGATTCCTCAATTCTTATCATGAAATAAGTCCAGATGAGCTTTAGTTATATATCTTCCCTTATAGTTGCACATTGAAGTCATAACCTTGATTTACATCAGAACAAAAAAGCCTAAATTTTTTGGAAATACATCATTTGTTGAAATGTAAATATTAGCTTTCATTCAATTGTAAGGATTTTTCTTGACACATATTTTAAATTTATTAAAGTCCATTATATTTGTCTTCTTGAATTGATTGGCACTTCTATGCCTGAATGGTAAACAACAAAAGCTGAAAAGTATTCATTACACTACCTGGGAAATAACAGGTGAAGCCCTGTGAAAAAAATCTTAATAATGAAAACTTGCTTCAACTATCATTACATTGACTAAATAGCTTCTGTTGAATAGAATGATTTCTCACTCGGATAAAAAAAAAACACCAGGTGGCCAGCCATTATCTTTCCATTTCTCATATAATAATAGCCTAGAGTAAATAATGATAGATTGCTCAAAAATAAAAGAAAATGATTTTCTTTTAATTGGAATAAACGTTGTGATTGGTTTTACATGATGTAAGGTGGTAATCCTACTCATGCAAACAGGCAGGTTATGGGTGACCCAAAGTCCATGGGTGCAAATGACTTGAACCTGCTCTATAGACCGTCCAACAATACACCAAAGTGGAAAATATATGATTCACCTGTCAATATAATAAGGACTACCTGTCTTAAAAGGCCACATCTGAGTCATCCTGCCAGTGGTCCTTTGTAACAGGTTTGATGACTGTAGTAGTTGTAACAATAAACCTTGCTAATAACAGAAAACTAACTGATTATTTTTCAGTCTAGCGGGCAAGTAGTTATCACAGATATCCTTCTTAGAGGAGTCCCTGCTGCCCTGTTAAGATACAAGCAGAGCAGATTGTGTCACAGCAAGATAAGTTGCTAAGTCGGTAACTCTAGAGCCACTACCCCCTAGAACAATACCCTCCCAAAACAAACAGCACGCCCGATTTCAATCCCTTGAGCTTGCCACTCGTCAACCTAATTAAGCAACATAAACACCCCCCCCCCCCCCCCCCTCCGTGTGGCGGTGTGCTGCTGGAACACACAGTAACCATTATCTTAACTCCTGCTCAACAGCCAGCCATGTTGGTAAAAAAGACTACAGAATATAGGGGACAATTGGAGGGTGTTATAAAGGGGCAGGGGGCAGAGGAATGAGGTATGACCCCCCCCCCCCTCTTCAGGAAGACACGATAATCATTAGCTTTGCGGGAATACACCTGTAACCATGAGCCAAGCTACAGCTACAGTTACAGGGGGAGGGGGATCAAGAGCGTGGGGGGGGGGGGGGGGGTGATAAGGGGATTAAGGTGTTGCATCTCTCCTTTTTTGCAACTCATTAGTCTGTCTTCTGCTACGAGGATACAGCAGATTGTGTCATAGAAGACTGGGGGGGGGGGGGGGGGGGGGGTGGGGGGAGAGAGAGAGAGGGGAATGTGTCTCCCCTCTGCTACAGCTCCTATCCTGCAATGATACAGCAGGCCTCAGATTACCCTGAGAGTAGGGTTCCATTTCCATGGGAGGGTGTGGGGGTTGCCCCGGGTTGGTATAAAGAAGATGAAGAAATGGGAAACATGTCCCTTATTTCACATTGTTTCATGTGGGTGGAAGCCAATTCTATAGCTGATAAAAAAAATGTGTGTAAGACATTCTTTGTGAATTCAAAACCACAAGTATTATATCACTATTGTGTTTGTTTTTCTTCTTTTCTTCAAACTTAATAAATAATCACTTTCATAATACTTCTAAGAAGATTTATTAATCATATTTTTTTCTTGGAATAAGGTTTTATTCAACATTCAACAATCATAAATCTGCTTCCAAACACAAAATGGAGAGGGATATATCTATTCTCCCCTAAACTATAGACTGTTGAAAATACAACTGAGGTGAAACATGCATATTTCAATACATCAAATTGAAAGTTGAACCTCCAATAAAGAAATCTCTTTCATCATAGCAATGTCTCACTGAATTTCACAATGTCAACAGTAAGTGTAGCTTGAGAATATTATGACAAATGTAGTGCTAATTGAAATCACTCTTCTGACTGACCCCACAGACATAGTCTAATGCAGCGTTCACGGACATGACTAATTTCTGGCTGACAACGAAGCCCGGAGCCCCAGGAACAATTGTTACATCCCAATGATAGCTCCGTAATGAGAAAGTGAAACATGTCTCGTGTTACTTGTGGCTTCTACGCCCGAGCGGGCATATGAAGAGAGACACTTCAATTAATAGGCAGAAAAGGCCCTTAAATTCATTACTACAAAATTAGGGCCATCTGCATGGTGTCAATTCAGCCTCCTCCTTCCCGAGATCTGCCGCCCGACCGAGCCACGATTGGTGACTCAACCAGATTTAATTACTTAAATGCTTTCTAGCCTTGCTAATGCTGCATGTTTCACCATCTGCCATTTACACCAATCTTTAATGTAGACTTCTCAACAAATTTCATGCACGATTTGCAGATTTACCATACAATGTTTTTTACTGAATTGCCACCTAGTGGAGGTGCCTGATACTACCCTGGCTTCTGAATGATTAGAGGTACACACTACCTACACCCTGTGAAGGGTGTGATAACCCACTGAGGTCCTACAAAGAATCCTACAATTATTGCATTATTCTATCTGATTTTAATACTAGACTTATCTGTGGGAAATGAGATTCAATGTTCCTGTAATATTACATAACAATTAATTGTAGATAATCACAGGACAATTCTGTTTGAAGTTTCCTTCTTTCATGTATCAATTTACAAAAAAAATGAAAATGTCTAAAGTGAGAATGAACTCCTACAAACATGACCTTAAGTCACAATTTTCAAATGTACCTTAGTTATTAATCTATGTTCATTATTATGTATTTACATAATATCTAAAGGTTTGCTTTCTCAGTTTTAATCAATTTGAACATGTTTGTACAGAAGGACTGTCAAAAAATTAAAAAAAACTATGAGTCTGGTGTGAATGCTGTGGATGAAGAGGGGTGTTGTTTCCCAGCAGTGTCTAGTCCACAATAAATGAAGATGCTGCTCATGTAGTATATTATTCCCATGCTGCCAGATGCTCATCACTGATATGGGTATTGGGTATGGGGCTGGGGCACATTCCCACAGCACCCTAAACACCCTGACATCTCACAAAATAAACACTGTTCCCGCTGACTGCTCAGCGCTGATCCACGGGTCAGGCCGGGCAGGAGTTGAGAGGATTCACGGCCAGGGAAAGAGAGGATCGCAATCACAAAAATATCACTTAACTTTTTACATACAGAAATATAGGTTGAATCATCTACTTGTTTGCCATGGTCTGCACCTTTCTAGCCATTACTGTAACTCCCATACATAGGCTTAGCATCGATTGTTATTAGCATTACTTCAAGCAAATCAGAGTGGGAATGAATGGTTCATTTTTTTATCATCACTGTCATCTTAACCACTACCATCTAGATATTTTTTTATTAATGATGATGATGATGATCACCATCACCACAAAGAATCATCACCATAATGGACATTGAAAATAATTTCTTTATTCATTTTATTCTTTATATGATCCAAACACAATGCATATACATGTACCAGGAACTTGGCCAGATTCCTAACAGCTGACTTCTGCCAGCTTTCCTCAGGTCGTTGGTGACAGTACTGTGGGGGACAGGAGATGAGTAACACTAGCAAGTTACAAGTTAGCCCACAGTTACAGTGGCAGAAAAAGTAACATTCAAATCAAATTACTAAGAGAGAATTTGTAGGTAGATGCAGATCCTGTTTTGGGGATCTACATTGGCAGAAAAAACAACTTTGAATATGAAGAGAGAATCTGTATATAGGTGCTCTCAGCTATGGGGTCTACACTGCAAGGGCGAGAAAAAGTGACTCTGAATCAGCAATTCGCAAGAGTGAAAATGTACAATGGGACACAACTGGTCCACTTAGAGGGTTTCCCTTTACTGTAAATGTAATGAAAAAGTTGAGGATTGGAATGATGTGGTCACTTTACTCACTTATATAATAGAGTGGTGGTCAACTTAGAGGGGTAGTCACTTTGAGGGGTTCCACTGTATGAGAGGCCAGGGTGCCTGCTTTGGGGTCTACAGTGGCAAAAAAGTGACTTTGAATCAGAAATTCCCCATAGTGAGCATGAAGTATGTAGATGTGGAGGCGAGGGTGCCCAGGGTATTCAGGGCAGTGCCTGGTGGGGTGTCTGGTCAGCATCAGGGTCCAATGCCAGGAAACCAGAACCCCTCAATGAGCCAGTATTGCACAATCTGCTTATACGCGTCTTATACCCACACTGCCACGAGTAAACAAACTCTCCAAAGCTGTACAAGCGCGCTGCACAGCCCACTTCCTGTACGCAGGGCGGGATTATCCAATAGTTTGTCCCAACAACTGGCTAAACCAACACATGCCCACAGGAAGAGGCCAAATACTAGTGCACTAATTCCCTCCAGCCTCCGCCGACTGCCCGTGTCAGCCAAGAATGCATGCGTGGCCCATTCACCATCCCAGCACCCGCTGATCTGACATCTACGCAGATATCTTTTTATTTAAGAAAGATAAAGATAGCATATTGAATGAAATGTGTTCTTTATAGTCTACTTTTTACAACCCCCTCAAATCATTTCTATATATTAGTGTTATTTTGAAGATATTTGCCTATTTGTCAGAAGTCCGCCCCCAGGCTTTCTGAGGAAGAGTGCTTAATGGGGTGGATGTTGCATAATGCATGTCAGAGACACCCGGAGAATGTGCCAAAAGACATGCCCTGTGTAGGCTACCCCTGTTGCCCGAACAGCGTGCTTTATTATTGACAAGCACCCCTCCCCCCTTGGCTCAGGTTAGGGTATCATGGCACCATTTCCTGCCGGAGCGGGTATAGTGCACCACCCTCCCTGCACCCCCAGCCCAAGGGGTCATCTTAATGAGGTAGGGTGATACCGCTCTATTAGTAGGGTGTCCCGATAAGCTTGCGTGGGTATTTATTTGGCCAGAAACGAAGACCCTCTGCAGGGCAGCTTTCATCTAGTTGATAATCTCGCTGGTCGGCCTGCTTCGCAATCTCCAAAATCTCTCCCATCTCTGGGACATGAAAAACTGCTGGATACAGACTTCAATCAGAACTCCTAATCTGTAAACACGCAACTCATCTTTCTCTGCCCCAAAATCACTCTCCATCATCTGACCTATCCTTACCCATAACACACTGCCAGTGAAGACAGGGCCTGTCAAGTGTTTATAATAATGTCTTACTACTTTTACACATAGCCATCAGGGTGGCTTACTTGGGGCAGTTTATAGAAATGTCAGCTACAACCTTTTACAGTATCTAATCTCCTATTTTACCGCCACAAAACTTGGCAATGCAATATGTAATATAAGATGTGCATGTACTATGAGATAATATTTGTATAAATGTATATATATATATATATATATATATATATATATATATATATATATATATATATATATATATATATATATATATATATATATATATATATATATATATATAGCCTAGTAGGGCTGGGCTAGTTAGCCTGCATAGCCTATGTGCTGTCCAGAAGTGCTCCTCGTCTGACTGTCATTGGTGAAGTCCTGTAAGTCTGAGCAGAGGCCAGACAACAAACAGCAAGTCTCATTTATCAGGCATCTCCCCAGCACATCCCCCCAGTCCCCAGACAATCACTAAATAGGGCTGCGGCTCCTAACCAATTACACCTCCCATCACCAGCCCTACTTCACCAGTTAACTCCTCAATGGAGAGACAAAAACCTCCTCCCTGGGCAGCCACTGGAACCCGCGCCAAGGACAAACCAAAACAGCACAGGGATGATCAGCTTATTCTAATTGCTTCTTTCTCTCTCTCTCTCTCTCCGTGTCTCTCAGGGGTGCTGTGCGGAGTAACAGGTTAGGTCAGGGACAAGTCTCAGAGACCACAGCTGAGCTATGCCCTGACTTAAACACACAGAACTCTTTGCTGCTGCATATCCTTTCTCATTAAAACCTTTTCATGCTTGGGAATCTCATAAACAAGAGACATCTGGACCTATGATATGATACTTTTGAAATTGAACTTGGAACTCATCATTAAAATTTTGAGGGTTGTAGGTTTTGCAAAGGTGATAAAAAATATATTTTCTAATTAAATAAAAACAAAATCAGTAAGAAAGATATCATCAAAATTGTTATTTTCAAAGGATCCTTTGCGCTCCACTTTTTAACAATTAAACATTTCTCCATCACTTTTTTCAAAACAAACTGTTGGATGTTATAGAATGCCTTTTGGATCACCCTGTATAAGAGTGAGATATACTTTGGTTTGAAATGTCCACAGGTTTAACAATGAAGGGTGGTGAAGGTCAAATCTGACACCAACTAGAAGCATGCTAAAAGCATACAGTTAAATCCAGATGCCACGGCACAACCCTTCACAACCCTCATTATCCAAGGAACCCAAAACACCAGAACCCTTAATACCCCACTGGAGACCAGCTCCATGCATGCCCTTGAACCCAGATGTAACTGTCCACCCTTATTTAAACCCTCATCACTCTTAACCACCAGAAAACCAGAACCCTCCTAACCCTTCAAGAATACCAAATAAATTGCCCTTGATTACCCTTGAACCCAGAAACCAGACTCCAGCCCTATTTAACCCTCATCATCTTTAGGGGGCAGCATACCAGAACCCCAAATGCCCAACCAGGGAATACTGCATACCCCTTGGCTGCAGGATCCCGGCTGCCCTGGGACCATTAAGTCGTCAGCACATGGCCTTTGGTTTATTTGTCTGATAGCAGCCCCTGTGTTATCATAACTAGTGGGTTGATATGGATCAGGAGGAGGAAGAGAAGGAGGAGGAGAAAGAGGGGGTAGGAGAAGGGGGTATAGGGTACATTGCTGCTGGACTGAAGCCTGGGAACACATTGCATCATTAAACCACAACATGACCACTCACTCTGTAATGGAGATGCACAGCTCGATAAGAGACTATTTTGATCTGGTTTAGAGTGCAGGGAAGATGGGGTATGTGGGTACACAGAGAGCGGGCATTATCGTGGATGGCAAGATAGTTATTGGTAATGATATAAAATCTTGAAAATTTATCTTATTTTGACCAACATATCTTCTGTGAGAGCGAGGGAAGGAGGAAGGGAGGGAGGGAGAGAGAGAGAGAGAGAGAGAGAGAGAGAGAGAGAGTGAGAGAGAGAGAGAGAGAGAGAGAGAGAGAGAGAGAGAGAGAGAGAGAGAGAGAGAGAGAGAGAGAGAGAGAGAGAGAGAGAGAGAGAGAGAGAGAGAGAAAGAGCGAAAGAGCGAGAGAGGAGGAGAATAGTCCCATTAAATCTGTCCCTCCTGTCAGCCCCCATCAGCCCCATAGAGAGCTTCCTTCTCCTGGGTAAACTGTGCCCAGCATGCCGCCTGCCTCCCCTCCCCTCAGAAACCATGATACATATTTCTCCAATAAGCTTATCTTTGTCCATATGGCCGATATCAGTCCTAGATCCTACAATTAAGGGCCAGCAGGACCGCCACCGCCTCATGTCCAACCTAATTAGACCTTAAACCCTGGGAAAGTTACAGAAACAACTTGTTACTGCATGACACCGCTGCTCAAACAACAACAATTGATATGTAGACAGCATAAATCATGGCAATAAAAACTACACTGTCTGGCATTCAATGACATTCCTATTGTTTCCATTCCCAGGACCAACCTACTGATAAGATTGAGACTTATTATTTTGACCGACATTCTTTTCTGTAAGTGCCCGTAACTTAAAAGGATATACTTGATAATGAAACAGTCTTCTCACTGTTAATCCTCTCCTACACCCCCCTCCCCACCCCAAACAACCCTCAAGATTCTCCTACACCCCCCTCCCCGCCCCAAACAACCCTCAAGATTCTCCTACACCCCCCTCCCCGCCCCAAACAACCCTCAAGATTCTCCTACACCCCCCTCCCCGCCCCAAACAACCCTCAAGATTCTCCTACACCCCCCTCCCCGCCCCAAACAACCCTCAAGATTCTCCTACACCCCCCTCCCCGCCCCAAACAACCCTCAAGATTCTCCTACATCCCCCTCCCCGCCCCAAACAACCCTCAAGATTCTCCTACATCCCCCTCCCCGCCCCAAACAACCCTCAAGATTCTCCTACACCCCCCTCCCCGCCCCAAACAACCCTCAAGATTCTCCTACACCCCCCTCCCCGCCCCAAACAACCCTCAAGATTCTCCTACACCCCCCTCCCCGCCCCAAACAACCCTCAAGATTCTCCTACACCCCCCTCCCCGCCCCAAACAACCCTCAAGATTCTCCTACACCCCCCTCCCCGCCCCAAACAACCCTCAAGATTCTCCTACACCCCCTCCCCGCCCCAAACAACCCTCAAGATTCTCCTACACCCCCTCCCCGCCCCAAACAACCCTCAAGATTCTCCTACATCCCCCTCCCCGCCCCAAACAACCCTCAAGATTCTCCTACACCCCCCTCCCCGCCCCAAACAACCCTCAAGATTCTCCTACATCCCCCTCCCCGCCCCAAACAACCCTCAAGATTCTCCTACACCCCCCTCCCCCGCCCCAAACAACCCTCAAGATTCTCCTACACCCCCCTCCCCGCCCCAAACAACCCTCAAGATTCTCCTACACCCCCCTCCCCGCCCCAAACAACCCTCAAGATTCTCCTACACCCCCCTCCCCGCCCCAAACAACCCTCAAGATTCTCCTACACCCCCCTCCCCGCCCCAAACAACCCTCAAGATTCTCCTACACCCCCCTCCCCGCCCCAAACAACCCTCAAGATTCTCCTACATCCCCCCTCCCCGCCCCAAACAACCCTCAAGATTCTCCTACACCCCCCTCCCCGCCCCAAACAACCCTCAAGATTCTCCTACACCCCCCTCCCCGCCCCAAACAACCCTCAAGATTCTCCTACACCCCCCTCCCGCCCCAAACAACCCTCAAGATTCTCCTACACCCCCCTCCCCGCCCCAAACAACCCTCAAGATTCTCCTACATCCCCCTCCCCGCCCCAAACAACCTCAAGATTCTCCTACACCCCCTCCCCGCCCCAAACAACCCTCAAGATTCTCCTACACCCCCCTCCCCGCCCCAAACAACCCTCAAGATTCTCCTACATCCCCCTCCCCGCCCCAAACAACCCTCAAGATTCTCCTACACCCCCCTCCCCGCCCCAAACAACCCTCAAGATTCTCCTACACCCCCCTCCCCGCCCCAAACAACCCTCAAGATTCTCCTACACCCCCCTCCCCGCCCCAAACAACCCTCAAGATTCTCCTACACCCCCCTCCCCGCCCCAAACGACCCTCAAGATTCTCCTACATCCCCCTCCCCGCCCCAAACAACCCTCAAGATTCTCCTACACCCCCCTCCCCGCCCCAAACGACCCTCAAGATTCTCCTACACCCCCCTCCCCGCCCCAAACAACCCTCAAGATTCTCCTACACCCCCCTCCCCGCCCCAAACAACCCTCAAGATTCTCCTACACCCCCCTCCCCGCCCCAAACAACCCTCAAGATTCTCCTACACCCCCCTCCCCGCCCCAAACAACCCTCAAGATTCTCCTACACCCCCCTCCCCGCCCCAAACAACCCTCAAGATTCTCCTACACCCCCCTCCCCGCCCCAAACAACCCTCAAGATTCTCCTACATCCCCCTCCCCGCCCCAAACAACCCTCAAGATTCTCCTACACCCCCCTCCCCGCCCCAAACAACCCTCAAGATTCTCCTACACCCCCCTCCCCGCCCCAAACAACCCTCAAGATTCTCCTACACCCCCCTCCCCGCCCCAAACAACCCTCAAGATTCTCCTACATCCCCCCTCCCCGCCCCAAACAACCCTCAAGATTCTCCTACACCCCCCTCCCCGCCCCAAACAACCCTCAAGATTCTCCTACACCCCCCTCCCCGCCCCAAACAACCCTCAAGATTCTCCTACACCCCCCTCCCGCCCCAAACAACCCTCAAGATTCTCCTACACCCCCCTCCCCGCCCCAAACAACCCTCAAGATTCTCCTACACCCCCCTCCCCGCCCCAAACAACCCTCAAGATTCTCCTACACCCCCCTCCCCGCCCCAAACAACCCTCAAGATTCTCCTACACCCCCCTCCCCGCCCCAAACAACCCTCAAGATTCTCCTACACCCCCCTCCCCGCCCCAAACAACCCTCAAGATTCTCCTACATCCCCCTCCCCCGCCCCAAACAACCCTCAAGATTCTCCTACACCCCCCTCCCCGCCCCAAACAACCCTCAAGATTCTCCTACACCCCCCTCCCCGCCCCAAACAACCCTCAAGATTCTCCTACATCCCCCTCCCCCGCCCCAAACAACCCTCAAGATTCTCCTACACCCCCCTCCCCGCCCCAAACAACCCTCAAGATTCTCCTACATCCCCCTCCCCGCCCAAACAACCCTCAAGATTCTCCTACATCCCCCTCCCCGCCCCAAACAACCCTCAAGATTCTCCTACACCCCCCTCCCCGCCCCAAACAACCCTCAAGATTCTCCTACACCCCCCTCCCCGCCCCAAACAACCCTCAAGATTCTCCTACATCCCCCTCCCCGCCCCAAACAACCCTCAAGATTCTCCTACACCCCCCTCCCCGCCCCAAACAACCCTCAAGATTCTCCTACATCCCCCTCCCCGCCCCAAACAACCCTCAAGATTCTCCTACACCCCCCTCCCCGCCCCAAACAACCCTCAAGATTCTCCTACACCCCCTCCCCGCCCCAAACAACCCTCAAGATTCTCCTACACCCCCCTCCCCGCCCCAAACAACCCTCAAGATTCTCCTACATCCCCCTCCCCGCCCCAAACAACCCTCAAGATTCTCCTACATCCCCCTCCCCGCCCCAAACAACCCTCAAGATTCTCCTACACCCCCCTCCCCGCCCCAAACAACCCTCAAGATTCTCCTACACCCCCCTCCCCGCCCCAAACAACCCTCAAGATTCTCCTACATCCCCCTCCCCGCCCCAAACAACCCTCAAGATTCTCCTACATCCCCCTCCCCGCCCCAAACAACCCTCAAGATACAATTGATTGAAGTGATCTCCTTACATTTACCTTTCTTGTGTCAAATTTTGTATAAAAGCACTAAGTAAAGGTATAAATTCAAAGTAACTGAGTAGATAAACAACCCCCCCCCCTCCCAACCAATACCCCCTATTCAGGGCTATTGAAAATTCAAGTTATAGTGTTTACATTTACCATTCCTAGTGGCATGATGCATACAAAGACATACAAAAAAACAAAAATGCTATAATCATCAAAATAGGCTTTTAATATGTAAGCATGAGACCAAGATGCCTTATTTATCTGTTACCCCCTACATATCTCTCTTCTAAAAAGTATTCCCTATTTCTGCAGCAAACATATAAGACTCAGATCATTGAAAAAAGGTCACAGAAATGGAAGCTTCTGAATGAGAAACCTAGCATGCCCCTAATCCCCGCTCACCCCTAAAGTGAAAAAATAAACTACTGTACTTATACAACCAGCTGTATCCACTTGCTATTAGAAAACCCAAAGACTATAATCCAACTTCAAAGACCTGGAAGGAACCGTGTTACTCTCTATCGCTTTAATCCGTTATGAAGTGGGCTATTTCGGTCAGCTCACTTTATAGATGTGGAGCTAAGAATCTTATATTGTATTTAGATAACAGTGTGTGGTAAACTCCCACCCCAGTCTTATGCTTATAAACAGTTAAGGCTGACTCCAAAGAGAGGGGGACCTGATGGGAGGGGGGGTTAGCAGGAAAACATCTGTTCTGAACTTTGATGGCTATATGAACCCTTTCCTATTAGCCTGAAATGCGAAATACTTCTAGAAACATAAGCACTCAGACAATTTTGATGAAATCCCTCAGGTGAAAGCATATATACTTTTGAAAATATTTGATGAAGAAATATTCAGCAGATCACTACCAAGAACTCCTCTTTTAAACATTTCCCCAAACTGTTCCTGATGCCAGAGTTATTGTCAAAAACAGATCCAGGTGATAATTTCTAGAGGATCTGCAGAGCATTGATGGGTTAACATGAGCCAGCAGTATGTGTAAGTACTGCAAGGACTGGTTAGTTAATGTTCAGCCTGAGGACAAACCGTTATTGAGGAAACGACTCTTGAATTGAATTAGGGAGGATATCAAACAGGCAAAGTGGTTAGCCTTCAGGACTGAAACTGATCTAAATAAATCCCACTGCGTAGCAGATATGTAAGATAAGTTGAATTTTCAAATCAAATTCAAGAAATTGTATAATCATTTTTCTTTTAACAATATTGTAAGATTTTCTTAAGAGGCAAACATATTGTTCAGGAATGCAAAAGTTAAGTGTAAATTAACAAGTGAATTTGCAGTTCTCATCTCTTAAGACTTCCTACTCACAATGTATCTCCTTTTGAACATATATCTACTAGCCAAACAGCTTTTAATGAACAAAGCTTAAAACAGAGATGTACATAACCTAATTTATCTCTGCTTCAAAGCAAAGTTTCTGAAACGCTAATAGGTGCATTGATGTTAATTGTAATACAATCAATATCACAATCTTGGCTTATTGTGTTAATGACATAGAGGCACAAATGTTGACTGCATTAGGAAATGACTTTATTGTAAGTTTGGGAATAGTGATTAATGGACAGCACTTTATCCACATTCACAGACCCTCTTCCACTAGACTGGCCCTGCACCCTGTGTATGTAAGATCACAGGTAAGATGATGAAGATGAAAGGCAGGGACTGATCTATAGGCTTGCAGCATGTTGGCCGACTGTTGCCCAGCCGGGACAATTAGGGCTCGTTAGAACATCAAATGAGAGAGACCCCATCACAAACAGCACCACCAAGAAACCACCACTCTCAAAGATCAACTAGGATAATATTTGGTTAAGGGGCATTCAGATGTAAATTAAGGCATCATTAGGGACCCATTACCCCCCATATCCCCCTTTCTTAAAGCTTCCCCAAGCATAGAGAATGGGGCACCGGTACCCCCACTGACATCAGCAGCAGTCAGGCGGTCACATGAACACTTCCCCCTTAACACCACTGGTCTTGCGCACCAACCGCTCTACCCTTTAAGGGCGATCTAATACATTAATCAGAGAGGGAGATCCTGACAGGAGGGAGGGGGGGGGGGGGGGGGGGGGACTAGACATAGAAGAACAGAACCCCCCTCTCCCTAAATGCCCAAATGGAAAATTTAGGGAAGGGGGGGGGGGGGGGGGGACTACCTATCTAGCAAAACAAATCAGACAACACCTGAAAACCTGTTTTATCCCTTCACACCAATGGCCTATCACACTTATTCTAATTCAGTAGTGCATTCTCCAAATAATATTGTGCAAACAATAGATCGCCCGTTCACTGTCTCACTATGAACTTTTTGGCCACAATCTAGGAAGACACATATTGATCTCTCCCCCCTGTGAGACATCTCTGATTACCCTTAACACTATTACACCAGCATAGAGACCTCACCCTGGGACCAGTACAGAATCACTGCCCTGAGCCCTGCCAAGGCCACCGCCGCCCCCGTCAGCGGCAGATGCGATGGCAAGGCACGGCGGAATTCTTGACTTCCCCACAATGACTGGCCCCCTCCTCCTCCATGTTGAATACCTGCAGACGTGGCAAACCACGGAAATCCAACGCCAAATTTCCTTCTGCCAGGCTGTCAGCCCTAATGAAGCCCGGCGGTCCAGGGGAAACCCCATCTGCTGTGTACTGTGCAGGGCACAGACCACTCAGAGGCCACTCTGGAGAAACTTCACCCACCTACACAAGTTTTGTGATCAACTACCCTCAAGATTCCAACCCCTTTCCCCCCTTTTTATATCCGTACTAAGAACACAGATAGGCACATTTATTCATAAACCACCATCTAACACAACTTTCGTTATCAACTATCCTCAAGATTCAACCTCCTTTTCCTAACTTTCATCTGATGTGGATTAAGAAAGCTGATTGACACATTCATATTCCTCTCCCTAACACAACTTTTATAATCAACTATACTCAAGATTACCCCCTTCTCTCCACATTAATCTGTTGTGGACTGTGAACTTAAATCATTCATTCCCATAAAACATACATGTACCATCACCCCCACACATGTATTATGTTATCAAACATCTCCCAGATTCAACTCTCTGTTCTCCTAGACAAATCTAGATTTTGAAATGTACTGAAACTATGTACGGTGCTCTAATGATAGGGGTAGTTTCCCTTGGTATGATTTTGAAATTTTCTATTTATTGTACTTCAGCACGTGAGGCTATTAGCTTTGTGCGTTTCCCCCTCGGCCCCTTTGTGTGAGGTAGCCATGTTTACCGTGCAGAGGTTCGGGGTATCAGTTTTCACCTAAACCCCTAATTTCCTACTGAGTCACATACTGCACACCTGTTAGCCTTCAAGTGGACCTTTTATAGAAGTTTCTGAAATCACCACCAGATGTCACTACTGGGAGACGACGAGACGTGCACTATGGGAATTTTTACAATTGAAAGAATCTTCTATATTTGATTAGACTTGGCCAAAAAAGCCTTCCAAGTAGTTTTATTTCTATTATTATTTTTTCGCTAACTTTATTTTATCATTTGGAAGGGGGCGGGGGAGGAGGATTGAAAGTGAAATGTTAAGAGTAGTAAAGCCTGGAAAATCACCTTGAAGTCTAAGCATTATTCCAAAGTTATTTTCAAAACTACCAGTACCAGACATCCAAACAACATTTTTTTAAGATGAACTCTTAGCATAAATGAGTCAATTACCCCGACTAGTCATAACAGAACCATGAACATAATCCAAAGATCTTTGCTCAAAACATAAAGTCAAGTAGGAATTCAGTTTCTAGCTAATTTTTTTCTAACTCCAAAGAACCCACTGGAAAGTGATACCGCAGCATGATGTCTGAAATTCTTATTGGAATGAAATGATTTGCCCCGCACTGTTGGGTAATTCCTGAGAGTCTATTTTCTAGCTCGCAGCGGCAGCCATCAAAAAAGATGCTGCGAGGAATGCATCAATTAGCAGCGCCAATCTCCACAATTTGTCATGCTCTTAACAGGACAACTTTCAATTTAGCAACCGATCCTCTCCGCTCTCAGGCCTCCCAAGTGTCTCCCCCTGGTGAGTGCTAAAGTAGACTTTAACCGATATATAACATCAGAGCGTATATATGGTCTGACAAATGTGGAAATATCTGGACAACAAAGCATGATGTAGAGAAATATTTGACTGAAGGTTTTTGTTCTTGTTGTGTTTAACAATTCACCTTGAAATATTTTTTACATCTTACTAGATTTAAGGAGTGATGTTCAAAAGATGATGTGCACAATCTTGGTGTGTAAAGGTTAAATGCTGCAACATCTTTCATGTGTTGATGCATGTTAATCCACAAGCTTAAATTTCAGCAGGTTCATGTAACTCTTTTTATCCCTGCTACTTCAAAAAAGGCCTGACTATTTTGTTAATATCGTTCTTCAAAGACTATATTATGGAAAACATTTGAAAAATAAATGTTCATTGGAAGCAAACACACAACTAGTTTGAATTGTTTTGCTTTAAATTCTTCATTATCTTCAAAATTCTCATATCGTCGAGACAATGTTGGCCAGGGAAGTTTCAATGTGTTAATATGGTTACTCCACATCAAATACACCTCCCTAAGTGATTTCAATCTATCCAATCTTGCCAGGAATGCTATGCTTAGGGCAGCAAGATTCACCTCATAATCCTTCAAAATTTTCACTTATTTCCAAGCGCCACAGCTAAAATAGACTGTGTTACCTTCATTGAAAAAGATTAGTAATAGTAGACTAGTAGTAGTAGTTAGTAGTAGTAGTAGTAGTAGTAGTAGTAGTAGTAGTAGTAGTAGTAGTAGTAGTAGTAGTAGTAGTACTACTACTACTACTACTACTACTACTACTACTACTACTACTACTACTACTACTTCTACTACTACTACTACTACTACTACTTCTACTACTACTACTACTACTACTACTACTATTACCACTACAACTTCTACTAATACTGTCATCACCATCATCATCATCATCATCATCATCATCATCATCATCATCATCTTCATTATAATATTTGGCCAGATCTGTTGGTTCCAAAGTCCCTTAAACCACAGTGCAGCTGGGGCATAACTGCATATGACTCCTGCAGCCAGTGTATATTTTTCTTATCGCAGCCTTCTTTCTATTGTCATATTCAATTACAAAGCTGTGCCGTTCTGAATAAACAGGGAGATTTTCCCAAGTGAAAATGAAATGAAAGCTTTTGACAAAACACATCTTACAGTTATCCCTAGAGTATCGTATATACATTATTTCATTAACATTAAAAAACTTTAATTGGAATCCTATACTTAATGTCAAATGGGTAGGGAACAGAGAAAGATTAAATTCTTATGTATCTTGAAGAGTCCTTAATAACTGATTTGTCTAGCAATGTTATTTAGCGGTTTTTAAGCCATTTATATAAAATATCAAATCTGCATCAAAATTGCATTTATCATAAAAGGTGTCAGGAATAAGAAGAAGTGATTAATGAAAGTTGTGTTTTAAGGTCTACATCAATCACTAATCAAGGAATGGATCCATTGCGGATCGAGTCTGTACGTCTCAACAAGAGGGGTTGATCTACTTCATTGGTGTTCAGCAAAAAAAAAAGAAAAATGTAAATTCTTAGCAAGGAAATTTAACTAACATTTGAATTGTAAGGAGGGGTCCGTCAAACCTCTTAAACCTCCTCTGTATCTGGAACTTCCAATCAAATACTTCTTAAAATACTGAGTTAATAATTCCACAGTTGTCCGCGTTGAAGGAGTGTGGGGTCAGAGAGAGCACGAGACATGTGCTTCCTTTCTGATGACAATGCTTCCTGGACCTGGCAGCCACGGGCAAGTTGAGCGTGCACAGAGATAAGCCAATAGGAAACCCCAACCTCAAACAACGACTACGACAACAGCAGCAGCAGCAGCAGCAGCGCCCCAAATGCTGCGCACTTGCTGCACTAACTTTACATGATCTTAGCATGTCTGCTTGTTCATTACAAGTGAAAAATTATTTTTCTCTGCGCTGAGGCCAGAGTGTCAGCTGTTTCTATGAATCCCCGGCTCATGAGTTGACCGTTTTCAGCACATGGCGATGAGGAACTCCTCCTGACGTATGTAGGGAGCAGGCAGCCCCAACATGGCTTAGGTTACGAGAGAGTATTGACTGATGGTATTTACCGCTATTTACCCTTAGAGAGCAGCAGCATCTTAAGGTTAATCATTCAAATAGCAGAAGAATCGTGTTAGTCCCGATCACCACCAGAACAAGCCATCCTGCAGCCTTTAAGTACTCCTCCTCCTCCTATGGCCTTGCATGACATGATCGCTTACATGATGGAGTGGAGGAAATGGTAAAGAGACACCGGTCTTTCTCTCTCTCTCTCTCTCTCTCATTCTCTCTCTCTCTCTCTCTCTCTCTCTCTCTCTCTCTCTCTCTCTCTCTCTCTCTCTCTCTCTCTCTCTCTCTCTCTCTCTCTCTCATTCTCCTATTTTTTATCAACTACATATAAACTTTTTTTTGACTAGCCAAATTGGTAGTTGGTACTTGAGAACTGATCGAATCTTACTAGATTAGTTCCTTATTCTCATTATGTAAAAATCGCAAGAGGTAGTTCTTTCTAAATTGGAATAGCATAATACAGGGAGCCAAGTATTTACCATAGCTATGCTGACAGGACTCATTGAGGAGTTAGTGTAAGAGGAAAAAGTCTTAAACTTGGGTGAATAATTTGAATACCTGCAACAGCCCGTTCCCTAGTTGGGCCAATGACCTTTATATTAGAAATATGGCTAAAAAAGATGCTTCAAGATTTCTGAGATCATCCCTCACTCATTTATCTATCTGTGGCTGGGAATTTCAATAGGTTCACAGTTCCTCATTCTACTGGATCCATTTGATGGTGGAATTCCTTTCAAAGCGCCCGATAACCCTATGTGAATTACTGCAGAGCATCCCTGAGACGCGACACCAGGAATGTGTTTCTTATGAACCATTTAAACATGAGCGTTTTGGCCCACAGTCTCCGAGTAATTCCATCCCATTGCTTTAGTAGGTCACCTCATAAGATAAGTGGAGCCAAATTGACTGCACATTCACTACGGACAGCGATACGTCTTTGCAGAGATGAAATTTTACGTGTCGTGTTGACGGACAACTCTAAAAAAGTTTTAAATCTCTGGCTCCAAGGTTGAGCAGAGATAGTAGGAGAATTTTTCATTATGCAGCGTATTTTTCTCAGCTCATAAAAACATTGTCGACATCTTATAGGATAATTGGAACATGAATATGAATTTGAATATGCAGATAAGTATAACATAAAGAGTCTGCCATTCTTATTTCTGCTGTAATGGAGATTATACAAAATTGGCTTGAATACATTATAAATATAAAACATTAGTTGC
>OZ012685.1:62223842-62446158 GCA_963942565.1 Maea johnstoni | reverse complement strand
GCTTTTGCTGATCATCATGGTTTAAGTTAACATTTAGATAATGAAAGCTTTAGTTTTGGATCTCACCATGGTTGTCTAGAAACCAAAGAGGCCTATAGACCTAACAACTGTGGGTAATTTGCTAAGGACTGAAAAAAAGTTGTTTGTTTTTTGTAACCCTACCCTGACAAGTTTTTATTCAAAAGAAATCCCTACCCTTAAGTTTTATCAGCCCTCCCAACTCCCAATCAAGTAAAACATGCATAAAACACATTTTTGAGTAATATTTTGACCAAAAAAATGATGAAATACTGACCTACCTACCCTATTTTTTTAGACAGTTACAGGAAACAAACAATCTTTTTTTCTAGGCCTAAGATGAAAAGTACCATTTACTGCTCTCGACAATCTTGCTTTAAATTCACATTTTTGTGGTGAACAATTTAGTTTATGTAATCTTATGCTTGGAGGAATGCTTGAACGGCACACAGTTTTTATCTTAACTATATATTGAAAAAGGATATTTTGGCAAGCTTGGCTTTTCGTGTTCTTACGAATGAACCTCTGTGCTAAGCTGACTACTCATGCATTTACTCTACTGTCTTTCATGGAAAGATTTTAGCATAACGTTTTGCACCTTTTTGAAACGGCACAGTTATTTTTGTTAGGCTGTAATTATAAAAGGTAGGCTAGCCTTACTTTTTCATGTTCCCTCTAATAAACGTCAGTCGTAGTCTTCCTGCTACTCATGCATACACTCAAAGAGTTTTGTGCGACTTTTTGCGACTCTTTAAAATAGCACAGTTATTTCTGTTACACTTTTTATAATTTTAAAAGTAGTTTTGGCGAGCTCTACTTTCCATCATCTAGATGGTGAATCTCAGTCATACTCTGACCACTACTCATGCATATACTGTACAGTATCTTGTGGAAAGTTTTTCGCTATTTTTTGCGCCTTTTTGCTACTCTGCTTGGGTAATTATGCATGTTTCAGCTGTCTTCTAATCAAGAGGAAACTGTTTTCTAGATTCTCCATATTTTCACCATTCATACTCTGTTTCTTGTGCAAATTAGCTTGCTAAGCTAGTGAGTGAATTAGCATAGCAAGAGTCACATATATGTAGCAAGAATAACTTGTGGTAACTACTGTCAGTACAGAAAGAATCATTGTGCACAATTATCAGGCCGACACATGTTTTCTCAGACTGCATGCTTTATTTAAAAACTTGCTGAACATATGTATTTACAATATTTGCAAAAAAATGACAATTTAGGAGCAGTATGTTTTGTGTTATCATTCAAACCATGGCCAAACAGGTGTTGTTTTGGTGGAATTCAGCTGCAGACCATTTCTTCAAGTTTTAACCTCCAAAACTCTTTGAATTATTGCTTACACTATTTGCAAGACCTGCAAAGTCCTATAAAACATTTTGCTCTAACATGTTGCATAGATAATTTCGAGCGCTTGTATTGAAAAAATAGAAACTTCATTTCCAATTGGGAGATACTGTTTTGTATCTCTTATGAGCTACCTATGACTAAGATAGAGGTGAGAAACTGAGGAAAGATATGAAAATTGCATACTTTTAGCAGTGAGACCAGCAGCATCAACAAGTCTGCTTCTGCACAAATAGCTTGTGCCTGCATCCCATTGGCTGAGCAATGACACTGGTCTTCAGGGTCTTAGCCAGGGTTTAGAAATTGCATGGGGTCCTTGATTGGCAAAATTTTTGTAAAATATTTGGGCGTCCTATTTTTCAGGTGAGACCACAATATACTTAGATTACTACCCTAAACATGCATATACTTTTTGAAATAAGGCATGATATTCTTACATAATGTCATTGGAATTGTCTGAGAGTAGTAGACAGGGAGTGGGCATTGAGAATGCATCATCAAATATCGCTGCCTCCCACTATGTCTCATAGATAACCTGTGTACCCTGCCTGCTAACCCCATCTCCTTGGCCTCAACCTCAACTTAAACCTGCTGTAATTCGGGAACCGTTCGGGTTACAGCAATAAAATCTAAGTATTCTGAAAGCTAAGGCTCTAAGGATTACAAACATACCATTATTTTTATTGTATGATAAAAAAGAAGTGCGCGGCAATCGAAAACGCGCCAACGAAACAATGAGACCAGAGAAATACATACTCGTTCAAGTACAGGAAGCCAGCCAGCCTCTTTCTGAAAAAGATCACGTGACCAATACTTCCCCAGGCTACAGCGCGTAACCCGAGGCGCACATACCCTAGGTACTAGCATGCTGTGCCTATGGCGTCGCGGATCAAGGGGATGTATTTCTCTGGAATTGTATACTTGAAATTTTTAGAAATTCCTCACAAAATTTGAGGTGTCCTGAAGGGTGGTTTTTGAGGGTTTGGGTGTCCAAATGACGCCCAAATGCCTTGCTGGCTAAGACTACGTTGGTCCTCCTCAGAGCATTTGCTATAAGCAGGGTCCTCATTGATACATCAGGTGGTCTGAAGATCACCTACTAATTTAAAGATAACTTAAAATCTGAAGATCACCTGTTAATTCTATTAGAAAATAAATCTTTGAGACTTTCTTATCACTGTTAGGAGTCTAATATCTACTGTATTAATTGTGTCACCTTTTTTGAACTATTAGACCTAAGCTATTTCACCTGAGCTACTCCTTTCTTACTGGATGACCTTCAACCCTACTTAAGGTCAAATGGTCCTGATTGGAGTATTTTGAGTTAAATAAGCATATAACAAGGACCAAGTTTTACTACACAATACATGGATTTATATGGGATGAAATACATCAACTTAAACCATAGAAATACCATGATATCCTTAGGACAGTTTAGATATTTCCTTCTTTGTCAGGCTTGACTTCTAATCTATGGCTCTTTCTCTTTGATTCTGATCAAGATTGAAATTGATGGTATTCACATGTACATAATAAACACATTTCTCAACTAGTAAGTTACTTTTGTGATTTTAAGGTTTTATATTTTGAGGTCAGTAGTCCCCATTGGTGTGAGGTATAGAGAAGTACTTACTTGTCTTAAATATAACCATGTATCATCTTTTATTTAGATTAGATAGTTCATACTTTTATGAACGGAGGGGTGTTTTTATAGAAGTACCGTTCCCGTTGACATGTAGGGTAATGTAGATAACATTATGAGCTCATTAGGCTGTCATCACTGTGTCTCATATGTCAACTTCTCATTCCAGCTAGATATTCATAACTGTGAGAAAAATCTATATATTGTGTCAGAAAGGGCAATGTAACCAATTAACACTTCAGCTATGTATTAGAAGATGGTTTGTTAGGAAAAGTTATGGTTATTAGTCCAAAAAATTAAAATTAGAAATTCCTCACAGAAATTTCTTCCTGCCTAAAAGGGAGATTTTCAGAAAACTGTCTGTCGACAATTCAGACAAGCTGGATGGGTTCTGGCTGAGTCCCTGCTTCAAGTATCTTGATTATTACCCCCCCCCCCCCCCCCCACACACCAAAAAGTTAAAAAGAAATTAAATTCAAAATTCTTTATTGACATTTTTGCCTGTCTGAAAAGGTATTTTTCAGGAAACTGCCTGTCCAAAAGACAGGCTGAACGGGTCCTTGCTGAGTCCCTGCGTCAGGTATCTTTAGGGCCATGAAGCTATAAGGTACCCTTATTTTACGTACCTGCTAGCTGCACCGCTATGCACTGTTGACTGCAGGTGTTATGTAGATAGGTGACATCATAGCGTTGCTGCTGCCATTAGCACTGACAGGTGTTGTGAGGGTACTGAGGTCAGGGTCAGGGTCGCCAGCAGCCAACTGTTGCAGCGTTACGATGGCTACCTGCTGTGATTTATCGTCGGCAAGCTGCTCTTGTTTTTGGGCACCTCATCCTGGGAGATATGTACCTGTATATGATGTGTGCTGGTGCAATGTGGGCCTTTCTAGAATTCCAAAACAATGTTTGAGTTTTTATCTCACTTTAACACATTGATGCTTACAAGTTACTCTTGAAATTGTCATTTGGATCTTTGATACTTTTGACAAAAACTTGGGAAATTTAAATGATTTTGCAAAATAGTTGAATGTGAGATGTTTGGGATGGTCAGAATAATACTCTTCATTCAAATACTTTCCCAGCTTTGCTGTTGACTGCAAGATTTTATCAAAATTGCCAGGCTGTTTTGGCTGCTGTGAGCGTTAATGGGTTAAATAGGGTGGGATGTCATTAGATCCCATTTTTAGAAGAGTGACTTGATGACAAATACCATGTTCGCCTACTGAAACATTAATTTTGTAGTTTACCACTGTTAATGTGTGAAAGTATTTCATTTTGAAATTTTGAAAGGTGGGCTTGAACTATAGTGACAACTTTTTGAAGCTTGCTTGAATTCCCTTGAAATAATTTGCATCATTTTGGTTTAGAAAAAAATTGTCTGGATTTGCTAGTACTTAATCCAATTTACACAGGTCTGAATTGAGCTTAACAGGCCTCATTGTTTTGATGATACCTATCCAACAAGATCACATTTGGTTTATATACGTATTTCAATCAAAATTGCAATCAGTACTCAAAGTACAACTCTTGATGATGCATTTCGTGAATATACCTTTTTCCAGTTTCAAAGAGATTTTTTCTTTTCAAGGTTAAGTCACCAACTCTTAGCAATGGTTGGTTTAAGATAAACCCGCACCACTGATAAATTCCTCACCAGAAGACCAGCACATGGTCACTGCGAGACTTGCCAAGTCACTAATTTATTAGATCAGACTTGCTGCCAGTCAAATCAGAACACATCCCTAATAACACGAGATAATTTATCTCCCACAAGGGGCTTAGCTACCCTTGGGTAATGGGTAATGGACAGCATTTAATCTCTGGCCCCTGAAACAGCTGCCAAGGTCGTTGAAGGTCGCACGTCCTCCATAGAGACAGTTGGGTCTCTAACTCTCCCATAGGTAATTGTGGAGAGGAGCCAAGCTTGTGAATTGCTCGCGCTATGGGAATGTTCCATCGGTGCATTCATAGCAAACATTGTGTAAAGGAGTTTTAGTTTTTAGGCACTGAGCCATCTTAAGGACCATAGTCAGGCAATAAGGGTCACAAGTCTAGATATATTTAGCTGTATTGCACAACACAGACTTAGTAGAAGTTTTCCTTCACACACAATTTTACAATTTAGAAATAACTCCCCCCCTCACCCCCCCCCCCCCCCCAAAAAAAAAAATGAAGATGAAAAGTATAATCTAAATGTTACCTAATATTATACTTTCTCATCATATTCTGCATACCCATATCTTAGAAAAGTTATGTTCCACCAATAAATAACAATAAATGATAATTTCGTTAGTTCCTGGTTCTACTGAGCTAAATATCATTATCATCAGCATGCTTATAAACTGAAAGAAATGATCACATACCTGAATAAAAGTTATTGCTTTGTTTTACATAAACCCTTTCAAATTTGTATATGGGTTGCTTTGAAATCCCTATATGTTTCATCATTTTCATATGCACACAGTTTATGTTTTAAACACCTTGTTAATAGTACAAAAGTCTGAACTCTTAAGAATATTTCAATAACTAATAACTAACTAATTTCTATAGTTTATTGGCGCATTAACTTTTCTGCTGGCATCCAAGCCTGTATACAGGTAAGATCAGGTGACGATAACCCTTTCATGCCTGCAGCATCCAAAACAACTGAAATGTTGTGCTGATATCAATCCTTGAACAAAAAAATTAACCTCTTGAATAAAAGATTTAAAGTTGAAAAATGTTAATTGGAACTCAACTTTCAAATTTAAATGGTTTTCCTCAATGCATGACTCCCAATTCATATTCAAGGGTTTCATGTATCTATTCAATATTGAGCTCTTTACTTAACCCTTCCAATGATAAGGCTACTTTCATCCAAAGAACAAGGATGCAAAGATTTTTGAAAACCTTCTAAACCTTGTCATATTGGTATTCACTTGACAGCTCTTGCTGAGTACTCTCAGATTATGTACCCATATACCAGGGTTTCAGTCATTTTTCAGGTTTTTTGGATCATTTTACATTGGCCAAATTAGCCACCAGCAGCATAAGGGTAGGCTAGGATTATTTGATCGGGAAGGAGTTATTTTCAGCAGCGGTATTGATGGGGTGAAGCAGTACACCTTGTTGATCTTATCTAGCTTTGAATTTGTTCATCCAACCGTCTACAATGTTGCCCTAAACAGATGCCTCCTCCTTAGCTAGCTTAGAGACCTATAGTCAGAAAGGCAAGGATAGGAGTTTTGCAGTGTAAATACTACAATGTTGTTCTACTCTTGTTTCTGTTAAATGGATAAGAAATCCTTAACCCATTCATGCTTGGAGCTAAACTTCAAAAGTATCTTTTAGATCTGTGATTCTTATGAATATAACTTCATGATGGATCATGGATTAATAAACTATTTGAGAGAGAGAGTTGCAGGTTGAATTTTGATCAACATATCTCCTTGAAGCATACTTCAAAGATGCCTTTTCCAGAAAGCCAACAAAACAGGCAGGTCTTGTTTGGCTGCTACAGACTTGAATAGATCAAGAGGTCATTTTTTAATCAAATGGTCATGTTCTTTTCAGAAGCTGAGCTTAAGTCTAAGAAGCAAATTTTGGCAAATTTGTTAATATGGGGCTTGTACTGCAATGTCGTCCTTGACTCAGAAAACCTTACGAAAAGGGATGAATATAGATCTTCAGGAAATCCTTTTTTGATAATCCTGTAAGTCTATGATCAGAGAAGGTGGGTAGTTGCATATCACATAAAATGTATAATAACTCAGAAACAGACCATGCTTTCATGGTCTTAGCCAGCAAGGCGTCTGGGTGTCTTTTTGGACACCTAAACCCTTAAAAAGCACCCCTCAGGACACCCAATTTTTGTGAGGCATTTCTGAAAATGTCAATCTTTTAGCACATAATTGAATATTTTCATCTCCACATAATTCCCATGGCATTTTATAAGGGTATCATGCCTTATTTTGATAAATCTATACATGTGTATGGTTGGAATCTGAGTTTATATTGAAGTCCCCCTTAAAAATTTGGATGCCCCAAAACGTTACAATTTTGGGCACCCAGTCTCGAAATCTTGGCTAAGACCCTGCATGCTTTTTACTCTACCGGTGCTTGTTCAAATTGAGCATGGGTTAAGTTTACCTTTTCTCAACTTGAGTATCAATGAGGTTAAACTTGATCAATAGAAATTGTACATTGATTAAGGATGCTTGTCGCACTGTGTGCACTGACATTAAATGATGTTATACCTGTGTAGGTTTTTCCCCTATGAGAGGATGTTTACCATTTGATTGCCAAATAGAGCATTAAGTGGAGAGATAAACAGAAAGAAAAATAGTGGTCCACACTTCACATGTACGCAATTCTGTGGCAGCGCTCCAGTAAACTCGTAAGGTTATTCCCCAAACCATTCATTCATGTCATGCACTGTAAGGGGGTGAGTCAGTGTGAAACCCTTGTACCTAATGACAGTAACCATTTTCCTTAGCATGCCATAACATGATTCGGTTCAGTGTACAGTAAGCATTTTAATTACATATCAGTGTTCTGTGAATAGGTATAATCCTTATGCTGCTGGTAGCTAAGTTGCACAAACCCCCCAGAAAATCACTGAAACCCTAGCATATTGGTACTCATCTGAGAGTACTCAGCAAAGGCTATCCAATGAATACCAACATGACAGGGTTTGGATGGTTTTCAAAATATCTTGGCATTCTTGTTCATTGGACGAAAGTAGCCTCAGCATTGTAGGGTTAAAGAAACAGATTTTTAATCAATCTACATCTGGAATAAAAGCTTAGTGCATACTGCACTAAATGATGAAATAAGTGTTAGTTATTACATTGTTGTTGTGACATCCATGCGGAACAAAAGCTCCCAATCAAATATTTCACAAACAGTCGCCATATTAGGAAAATAAACCATCCTTGGGTTAGATTGTGTTAATGTTGAATATATATATATATATATATATATATATATATATATATATATATATATATATATATATATATATATATATATTTATATATATATATATATATATATATATATATATATATATATATATATATATATATATATATATATATATATATACATATATATATATATATATATATATATATATATATATATATATATATATATACATATATATATATATACATATATATATATTTATATATATATATATATATATGTATATATATAAATATATATATATATATATATATATATATATATATATATATATATATATATTTATTATATATATATATATATATATAAACAGCATACATGGTAATTATGTCATCTATGATGCTTGCACAATGTTCACCTATGAGCATCTTGATTTACTACCACTGTTTACTAACACAGCTGTAAACATTAATGTACTGGCAGACTTTAAACAAATGACATCCATCAAATGGCATATCTAATATGCCACAGGGAATTTATCCATAATGTAGTTGTTGCATTACAGCACAGAGATTATGCCGTTGATTCCTGACAGTTGACACACCCAGCTATCCCTGTAATAGATTATACTGTCATATTGGGGTACACAGAAAACCCAGAGGAGGAAAAGTGGCATGCAGAGGGAAGCAGGACCTTAAATATTTCCTTAACTCTTTATCTAACGGTGCCATCTGCTGGCCAGGCCCTCAGAACTAGTTTGGCCCCTAAGCCCCAGGAGCTTTGCCAGATTCACGTAGCAGCGAAGGAGTTAACCATCGGATTGTTAGGGAGTCATTCCAGACATACAAATCCTTCAAAAATCACACACCAGAACAGCCAATTGTTTAGAACTTCAGAAAATGCTAAAATGTCAGTGCCATTCGGCCAATGATTAAAAGTGATTGACATTTCTTTCCCTCAATCAAATGATTCATATGCTCTAGGACTAGCATTTATACTTATATTTATGTTTGTATTTTTACTTGAACCCTAGGACATAGCTTAAAGATATCATTAGTTAGATGATACATGGTTTTGAATGAGTGTTATCAGAATGCTGTCTGGAGTATAATTATTTGCTATCAAACATCAATTAGTTTAATCAAATTATCAGGTTTGTAGGTCAGTCTTTGTACTATCTGTACTAAGTATATATTTTTAATCAGATGTGCAGTACTGTTTAATAACCTATGAGTAATTGACGTAGGGTAAAGACAAGCACACCTCCACAGACACACATATATATATATATACATATATATATATATATATATATATATATATATATATATATATATATATATATATATATATATATATATATATATATATATATATATGCCTAGTAACATAGCTATAAATCATGTTATTTCCCAGGGCAGCAGGGCAGTATTATTGTCACTCAGACCTGCATATTATGTACGTATGGTGTTTCAACATTGTGGCTCAGCAATGCGTTATATGGCTAAGGTTGTGAATTATTACCAAGGCTTGACATTAAGGGTTGCCCTACTGCCCGGGGCAGGTAAAAAAAATTCAAAATGACTTAAGGGCAGGTAAATAATAACAGAGTGTGCCTGCCCTACATGGCAGGTAAGATTTCATCATATAACTTCAGAGATATAACAAAAGGGAAATTCAATATCTTTTCAACGGTTCAGATATATCTATAGCAGGAAAACAGTTATTGGTACAAGTATAGTGCACACAGTCACTTTCGCTTTCATGTTCATTCTATCGCACCTTTTGCAAGGCAGGTCAAAATTGTATCGGGCAGGTGTAGAAATTAAAGTTTTCCTGCCCTACTTGGCAATTGCCTTCAAAAGTTAATGTTTAGCTCTGTGCTTCAGGACTGTAGCAGCAATGATTTATATGGCAGAGGTTCTGAATTATTACCTGTATTTAAAGCAGGACACTTGTATGTCACTTGTATACAGGATCTGTGTGATTAATGATGGCTCTAAGAGGTACTGCACATGCACAGCAAGAGGGTACAGGCCTGTTCAGACATGTCCACAGTACAGGGTCTTGAACAGGATTTCGAAACGGGGTACCCAAAATTGTTATGATAAAAAGCAGGATTTTAGATGTGTAGTATATGTATGTATCTTTGACTGCACATGCTATTTGCAAAAATAAGTAGATAAACATAGAATGTATGAGCTAGTCTCTCTAGCTGTGATACTAGCTGCTGGTGGAATTTATGTTGTGTGCCTTGTTTATGCAGCCATCAATGAGTGCTTTAAGTGCTCCTGGCATGAATGGCTAAAAAGGAGATTCCAGTATTGACTTTCTCCGCAGTGGCCCTTTGATGTGCACTGCCTCGACTACACTGTGCTCATTGATAGTTTTATTTTCATGAGGTTCTGAATCGTAGAGTAAAACCCAACACCCTAGCACAATAGGTAGTATTGCATGATTGGAATGAACTTGGAATCACTAATTGGCTGCCATTGATCTACATAACCTATTCAGGAGTCCCCCATAGATCATGATTGTTTGGCTCTAGAATATAAAAAAAACAAACTTTGCAATAGAGTGATACATTTTTGTTCCTTTGAACATTCCCCCTTGAAATATTTTCAAAGAATAGACTTTTATATCAGAGAAATATCATAAAGATTATGATATCAGATATTTTTTGGTCAACACTTCTATACAGGCATGACCAGGTAAAAGTAACTAATGTTCAGAGTACTAGGTAAATTTGTTGTATGGATACCGTTATACCTTTGATTATGAATAAGGCATTAGTCAACATTTCTCTTCCCAATATTTTTGAGAGAAGATGGTTCAGTATTATATATTAGCTGAATATCTATGGAGAATTGTAGATTGAGTTCTGATCAGCATTTTTCTTTCGAATATTTTCAAGAGAAGATGGTTATGCCATAAAGATATCACCGACACAATGAGGCGCTAAGCGAGTGCTGCTGGCGGGAACGCGTTATGAATAGACATACTTGTGGTGGAAGGAAATACTTGAAGGATGCGAAAGAGCATTGGAGTTAATCTTCAGATAATCCTGTCGTGTATAATCAGCATGGAGATATTGATGGGGAGCAGATGGGTTCTCCTGAAGAACAATTTTGAACTCTGTGGTCTGAAGCATGAAAGGTTAAATCCTTAAATCTGAGGGCCACAGCGAAAATCTGTGTTACCCTAGTGAATTAAAGATTATTATTATTAGTAGAAGTGGTTGTGGTGGTGGTGGTGGTGGTGGTCAAATTCTTTAAAAAAGATGCGTTCATCACAAAAATTTCACCAAAATATCCAGGTATTTTTCTTCTAAGGTTATCTAGGGATGAAGGGGTTAATTATTTTATCTCCCCCTAGCGTCTCCAATCAAGGTCTCCAGTCTCCGTTCTTATCAAGGCCTATCCCAGGCTTCGATCTCAGACCGTGACATCACTCTCACACTATTCTCTGAGCGTGGGTGGGCGGGGAGGGGTGTGTGTGTGTGGGAACTAGGGCAGAAGATATCCTTTACTCTGTCAGGGCTCAAAAAACAAGAATGCATTTTAGGATGAAGATTGAAAAAATGACTTCTCATGGCTCAATGCTAACAGTGAACCGCTGTCCCCAGGCAAGTAAAAAAAATCCCAAAAACGGCTATGGGCCAGTAAAAAAATACCTCAAAATAAATGTTGTCAGTAAATTTTATGCTATATTTTTTCTTGTGGTAAAGAGAAATTTGTAGGACCCCTAAAAGGTTTGCAGGATCATTGATCCTAGGTGTTACTGGTCCTACGGGGCCAGTAACATTTTGAGTAAAGCATTGAGGCCTGCTGCATAAAAACAAGAGGGGGGGGGGGGAGAGAGAGAGGGGGAGAGAGAGACAGAGAGGGACAGCGAAAGAGAGAGAGACAGAGAGAAACAGAGAAAGAGGGAGATAGACAGAGAGAGAGGGAGAGAGACAGAGAGAGAGGGAGATAGACAGAGAGAGAGGGAGATAGACAGAGAGAGAGGGAGATAGACAGGGAGAGAGAGGGAGAGAGACAGAGAAGGAGATATATAACGATAGACATAGGGAATTGCTGTATATGTTGTGTATGCGTGAGTGGGTCATTGTGGTGCACATAGCCTCGATACCAGGCTGAATACATTTGGTTTTCTGTATATTGCTTGCTCTCTTATAATGCTCGCTGTCTTTATAACTGAGTCCAGTTTAGTTCTTAATTTCCACACCAGATGTCTGTTCTTGGTATTCAGCCTGGACACATTGCCTGGGTGTCTTGTGGCTCATTATCTGTGGTGAGTGTGCATACATTAGAATGCACGTGGCTTCATACCACGCCTATCTCCAAGGAAGGTGGCTGGGGTATTCATAGCCAAACCACTTGAAGATCACTTCCTCAAACTTAATCACCTCTATAGAAATGAATTGCAGAAGTGTCAAGCCCTCTGGTTAATATTCTGTCCACTAAAGAAAAAGATGTTTGTATCTCTGTTTTAAACACGTACATACGTCTGTTTTTGCCTATTTGATTGCAATTTCTATAGTTTATGAAAAAAAGATTTGACTTGATTTAGACAAATTTTCTGCTTTAAACTGGGTGATGGGGGTATGGGAACAATGAATACAAGTATGGCATTTATGGTCCGTATCTAGTTCTGTAGTCATTTCTCTCCATGGATCAGCACACAGCACATATATTTCACTCAAGGAAAGGATAGTAGGGATAAAACTCAAGACCAGTTTGAATGCTTTATGCCAACCTTATAGGCTTTTTGTTCACCACAAATAGCTAGTAAGGGAGGGGCAGGGGGGATATAGGTGTCCATTATTATGCCTATTCAGGCATATTGGTGGAACTATTGAGTGTGTTTGATAATCTGGATTTATGGTTTGAATGTTCCCTGTGGACAATGTGTGTTGGTCTTTGTGAGTTACCAGGGCTCGAAATATTAGGAGGTGCCAGGAGGCCAGGGCTCGCTGCAGCTCCCTCAAATGTCTTCAGGGAGCCAAAAGATGTACTGGTTTCTATACGCAACACGTTTAGATACAATTGGGCTCCCTGGAAAAAAATAACTTAATTCCAAGCCCTGGTTAAAATAACAATTTATGGCACAAAACTGTCCTATGTGGCACAAAAATGTCCTTCTAATAATGGATAGGGCTCTCTCACATATGGCCTAATGGTCAACATCATTATGCAAGAAGAATGCAAGCAACAGGGAAACAGCATCATGTCACAAGAGGTCTAGTATTGCACTTAAGGGTCACTTTCTCATAATCACTTGACTTATGACACTCAAGTTTAGATTTGAAGCAATTTTTAATAAAATTCAATAGTCCCGGGCAACTGGGCTACCAAGTTGATAAGCCACAGCAGGTTAAGCCCCAACAGCAGTCTATCCTGATCTTCTGACCCTGTTAAAACCACACACCTGCATTGACTTACTATATTAATTGTGGTAAAACTACATTTTGAGACCTTTGGCTTTCTAGATTTTCTTCTGAATAGGGGTGAACTGAAATAAAACAATTGATATGTATCCAGCTATGACTAATTTCAATTGTAGAACACCTACCGTCTCACATAATAGCTTTAAATACCTTTTCAGTAGTTGTAATGTTATTCAAACTCTGATTTCTAGCCTAAAACTGGATTTTTAGCAAGTTTTGGTAAAACTAAGTTGTCTCAGGCAGCTGGGCAATCCATTTTTTAAATGAACGTTTTAGATAAAAAAAAAAAAAATTTCACCATTTTAAGCTATATTTCAGCTATTTTTTCTACATAGGGATAGGGGAAAAAAGTCCTGTAAACACCAATGTCGACCCACTAATGGAGCTCATTTTTATTTTATTAAGCAGATAAGAGGTTGCTTGTAATTTAGGTATATAATAGTGGCTGGTTTTGTACTCATTTAACCACTAAAGACTTAAAGTTTGTGAAAAATTAAAAAAAAAACTGAATAAAAAAGGCATTTTTGGTATTGATCACTTGACTAGCATAGCGAATTTGGAGTATTCAAGAGATTTGCAAGTGTCCATACCACCCCCACTTAGAAGGAGGTTTGCGAACGTCAGCTCGTGGACTATGAGGTGAGGGAGGCTTCGAGAACTTTTGACCCCCTCCCCTGCTTGTCACTTGTAAAGACAATGACATTCAGTAGATTGTCACAATGTACTGTTTTTTAATCATATGTCATTCACTTAAATATTCACCTCTCCACTCATCTTTTTCTAACTGAGTTGTCTACTAATTAACATTATCATTAACCTCAGGCAGGTAAAATTATGCATTGAAATTAAGTTATTAGGATACATAGAACTAGACATCCACTGATTATGGAAGATTAGGTTCTAACTTTTTTTCTATCCTTAAAACTGGGCCTAGCCCCTGGATTAAGAATGAAAATATATTTACCATTTTGATATAAATGACTTTCATCAATGTACGCAGCTTTCAGGCGCTGATAAAATGCCCTAGATTTTAATATAGCCCGTCATACCTGTAGTATTGCTAGTAAATACGAAGCTGGGTTTGCTAATCAGACATTTCTCTGTAATTCCCACTCATATCAAGGTGAAGGGCCGAGAGATGTTTGCTGTTTAATTTCTTTGTTTGCTCCTCCATTAGAGATATTAGTGGTGATATTACTAGCACAGCAGACAGTTGAGACGGATGTCCAGGACCACTTCCCTTGGCTAAATATGCATCCATAGCTAGTGGGAGCGGCTCATACACTGCAGATTACCCATTCCAGTTTGTTGAGATAAGAATAAAGCTATTTATAAGGGTATTCACACATACAGTTTGAAAAACTTTTAATTCACTGTATCCTATTCTATCTTTTGCAGACATAATATACTCAGTATAATCCATTTTAGGTCAAGCTGGCATTTAAAATGTTATCCTGAAGTTACTATCCTGACTGGTGAATCTGTTAAGATGTAGCAGGTCAACTGTGTTTGTGCTACACAATCACAGTCCAGCATATGTTACAAATTAGTCACACCTAATCAAGGACTTCCCTCTGTGAGCCCAGCTCATGTTGGTATCATAAAAATGCCCGTCACTGCTCAATGGGCTGGTCTGAAATGTGCTTACAAGAAATGAAGGTCTGTGGTTGGAGGGTATTAATAGACTATGAATATTCGACAGAAGACTTTTTCCTGCTGTCAGCTTAACAGGTTCGAAGCTGATTCTATTGATAGGTACAACTGTGACACTAGGCTGGCTTAACAACCACAAGAGAATTCAGCAGTGCTGCCATCTGGCAAATCTGAAAGGTACTATAATGACTTGACTAGTAACAAAATAATGACTAGTTAATGAAGAATAAGCCAGCACTAGTAAGCTAGGCTAGCATCTGCCAAACCCATTTGGCAGCACCACTAAGTCAGGAACAAGTGTTAGCTTAATTGGCCCGAGAAAATGAGATGAGCACATGCTTATTTTGACATATATAGTGTCCCGCCCCCCCCCCCCCCCCCCATACCTAGTAGTAAGAAGAAATAAAAACCTTGGAAGAAAAGGTATCACCTGCCCCTCTCCATTCACTTGACTTCCTACCTGTACCTGGGTTCACCAGGTACTGTTGAACCCTGTATAAGGAAATTCTGTTTTGGCTTCAAACAAAATACACCCCCCCCCCCCAAAAAAAAAATTCTAACTATAAATTGAAACACATCATTAGTTCAAGTAAAGGCCTCTGAACACATAGCCATAGTACAATTGTAATATTGTGTTGGGTTAGTAAAGATGAGAGGAGGGCTAGTAGTTTCTTAGGGCTAGTAGCCTGTACCAGGGGACTGTACCACTTCTGTAATCGAAGCTCCTGTCAGGAGTTTATGTAATGCCTTCTCAAGACCTGCACTACTCCAAAAAAGATAAGACGCTAATTATCAGCCACAGTGACAAATTCTTGCCAGATAGCATTGATATTAGAGTGGTATTTATCTTATCTGACACATGCACTTAAACATTAGCACAGAGATATTAGACATTATAAACATAGCTTAGATCTTGACATAGGTAACAGGAATTTAAATGTTTATTTAACAAATGATATGATAAATTGTTGTTTTTAATTATAAAATTCCTTGTATTAGCAGTTTATACCGCGAAGGTATAAATGGCAAAAACAGTGTGTGCATAAGTAGTGGTATTTGTAAATACAATCCCTAAGTCTAGTTCGAGTGCGAAGTCTATTTCCTTCCAAAGGACGAGGGCGCAAAGTTTTTTGAAAACCATCTAAACCCTACATTTGTATTCATTCGATAGCTCGCACAGAATACATGCACTATCAAATGAGTACCCATGTGTCAGGGTTTCAGTCATTTTTCAGGTTTTTTGCATCATTTTGTAGTGGCCAAATTAACATGAGACTTATTAGAGCCAGTTAGACACCAGAAAACAGTCATAGGAGTCTTGTTAGTTAGTGCTTCATTTCATGTCAAGCTCCTTCAAGAGAGTGCAGCTTCCTCATGCTTAAGTACCATATGGCATGAGAAAAGTGAAATCTTCTCCTTCTTTTCCTCTAGAAGAAGTAGCAAACAGGAGGCCACCCCATGACTAGCAAGCTAGGAAGCCTGATTGCAAGAGACTCAAAGCACTTAGTACATCATGAAAGACATCCATCCCAAACAGTGATCCCAAGCGATCCACTAGGGTTAATATCCTGTGTCAAATACATTTAACATATAATCACTACAGCTAGAGGGGAGAAAGTTCTTCCTCAGAAGTTAACATTTCAACTGAAAAAACACACTCAAATTAACAGTGCGTCTATGGGTTGCAGGCGTATCGTTCCTGCGACTGGCCGCCTGATATCCATGCTACGCAGAGAGAGACTGGGAGGGGAGCCCGGGTACATCTCTCCACATGATGCGAGAGGCAGGGAGCTGCGGAGGGGAGCGTGCGTAATATCCTACAGGATAATGCTCACCATATGAACAACTGTTGCTACCTAGATAAATACTAAAACATCCAAATGCCACCAATTAATGGCGACTAACAGGAATGAGGGGGTCGCAGATCCACGTCCCAAACGTGTGGTCGGGTATCCTGCTCTCGGCAGCCAATCAGGACTGATCCCTGTATGGCTCATGTAAACACAGGGGTTTAACCAATCCATGTGCAGAGTTCAACAATGGATAAAGGATATTTATGAAAATATTGATTCACAATAAATTTGTAGGTTGGGTTCCAAACTGGTTTTTCTCCTTAAAATATTTTTCAAAAGATGCCTAAGCGAGAGAGATCATAAAAATAGTCAGAGGTTTTTTGATCTTTGATTTTTCAAAAATATGATCGAGAGCAGAAAATATAACCCATAATTCTCAAGTGCCATTTAAGGTGATAATTAGGTCTCTATAAAATAAAAATACAAAAGAATATTAGTAAAGAATGTATCACAAACATCAAAAATTTCTAAATTTAAATTGTGATTCATGTTTAATTTATTTATTTCTGTTGTTTTTTTAAAGAGAGGCAAGTGAACACATATGGTGTTCAGGCCAACTCCTTTAACATACATCATACTTGGAAACCCTGAGCACGGCCCAAAAATAACTGTCACAGGGCAAGATAAACAAACACACACTCAGGCACACACCACACATACAGCAAGATCCCGGCCTATTTCATGCCATGCTTTCATTAGAAGTTGGGTATCAACTTTCGCCCAGGAGAAATGACCAACAAGTGACCAGCTTGCAGACCATTAGTGCAAGGTCAGAGGTCATTTCCTGATTAAGAGCAAGCGTCGAGTGATAGAGCATGCTCTAGGAAATGGCTGTAACTTTTTTACCAACTTTATGGGCCTTTGTGTTGCATTTTGTATTTCTGAGTGTAAGGGTCAGGGTGTGGGGTATGGTAGGAAGAAGAGGGAGTATGTTGAGAAGGGTGAGAGGACATTGAGTCATCAGACAGGCATTTATAATTCCAAAGAGACTAATGAAACGGAGATTAATTATTTTACATTTTTATACTGAACAAGTTATAGATAGATAGATAGAAATAAATCTGTATTTCAGGTTGATAATAGTTTTACTTATTTTTTTTAAATGTAAATCTATTACCCCCCTCACCAGCAGTATCTCCCACTCCCACTATCATATTCCCCATCTACCAGCTGTGTTTTGTTTTTCTATATTGCCAGTATATACAAGCAGGAGTCAGCACAGGGGCCAGTTTCTGGCACGTTCTGCGAGGACGACGGGAATATCACCCCGCTAACTTGGCTACTGTTACGGACGCCCTGCTGGGGGTCAGTGATCAGACTTCCCATCCCGTACCGGTGATGATACACTCTACTCTGTGATTGGATCTCCCCAGCGGTGGTGATAATGGCGAGCGCTATAACCTCACCGTTATGGGATCACATCCCGGCTTCTCAACTTCTCCCACAGCTTCCCTTCGTTGTCTCGAGATCTGCAGGTGTTTCGTTGGTCCCTGGCAGAGAGAATGGTAAAACTATGAATCACGCTGACTGCAGTGAAGGAGCCTGTCTCCTCACGCTCCCAGCGAGGCTCTGAGTCGGCACATGCTTTTCTAACCTCCGCCAAGCGGGTCACAAGAGTTTAGCAAAGTCTGTTTGCATAGGCGATACTTATCCGGATGCTGCACGTGCAGTTTTGTTGGCCACCCCGAGGGAGTACCCCCTGGGGGTGGCATGATGCCGGGGCAGTGGGGCTGAGGCAGGGGGCGTGGGGGTCGCGCGGATGACGAGGAGGAACCCTGGCATGTGCAGACCAGTCAGAATGTCACTGCCCGCTGCTACTGGACAATGTCACCCTCCCTACAGCCTAACATTGCTCAAGCAACAGCTGGCCGGATATTATAAGCTCTTTTCATATCTCCAGCATTGGAGAGTTCCCATTTTTATTGTTCAACATACATTTGTTTTCTATCACAAAATGACAAGTGCCTGTAAGAATGAAATATGCCTGTAAGTCTGGGATTAGGGTTGATTTCTTCCACAACTTCTTCAAGTGAGTGAGTCAAGATGCAAGACTGCAGCATTAACACGTTTGAACAGATGCAAATTGGCTGATAAGGAAGATTACATGCTTTTTCATTTTTTTTACTGACCCTTTTGTATCAGAGATCTTCACAATTTCTAGAAACAGAAATATCTTAACAGGAAATCTTTGGTAGAAAGTCGAGAAAAAATTCAAGGTTGGCTATAATGAAGGAATTTTCTTTTACTATATTTAGTTTATTTCTCATAGTGTATTTAAGCTTCTGAAGTATACACATATACACCCAGATCATCAGGGTCTCCTAAACATCAATGTTTAGGTTTAATCCTCATTTGTCACGGGGAATCTAGGTATATTTTCCTCATCATCACATCATCACACCTGAACTCAACTAAACACCATATTGACCTTGAGCTCAAAGTTGACCTTGGTGAGTTGATTAGCTGTTAGCTCGTTAGCTCATTAAAGGCTTACAGGCTTAGCGGGATTAGCCAGATAGCTTTGAGTAGTGGTGTAGCTGGCTGAAAGGGGATTAGCAGTCACAACAATGGGAAGGATTATGTGTATTGTCAACCCATTAATCTGAAAATGAGCAGTAGGTCCAATGAAAGGGCAGCATTTCTATAGCTCCCTTACAAGCTGATATATTAGGTAATATCTGATGAATCATTGTTTGGAAACCCTCCGAGAGTTATTTGCAAAATGCTTGACTCTGTGAATTTAGCTTCAGGTATATGTGTATGTGAATGACCAACAAAAGGTAAATTGAAGGAAAGGTGTTGGGTCTCGTTGTAATAATAAATTTTCCTTTAAATATTTTTCCCCAAAAATTTCAATGAAAGGTGTTGCAATAATCATTTTCTTCAGACATTTTCCTAATGCTTCTCACATGAGAATGATATACTGAGAACCATATGGTCAGTAAAACTGGGAAGCTCTGGTGCTGATTAATAGGTGAAGAATGAGGCGTAGTATTGGCAGTAATGTATCAGTCCTACCTGTACCACTGCCTTATGCAGCAACAGTACTAAGAGTGTAGGCCACATCATATGCCAGCCTCCCAGACCATAGAGGGATGTCATCCCTTATATAAATGTAAAAATGTAAATGTAATCTTTATTTTAAGTCGATATATCTATTACAAGACACACAAGCTACCAAGGCTCTTGTCCTTGTGGATAGATGGCACTGTGGTATGAAAAATAGGTAGTTGTGAAAAAGCACTTAATGCATGAACCAACCCCTTCATGTGGCAATTCTAAATGTCCGACCAACTAGTATGCCACAAACCCTTGTATTGTTTAGATGCGGGGTTTGATTTGTACATATGAATAGGGTAAAACCCTATGAGGCCTAGTAGGTAGGCTAGTCACATGGCATGCTAGCCCGCCTCCGCACCTGCCTCGCCGGACGATCAGCGACCACGGGGAGCAGACGGGATCGGACAGGCAGAAACAGTTACCACTGTTATAGCATTACCTACTGCCTCTTCTTCCTCATGTCAAGCAGAAGGAACTAAACAACAACTCCAACTGACGTAATATGCGACTTTTTCAAATACCTTCCATGCTTACATCACAGGCAACCTGACTCGGTATTTCTAGCCCAATGTAAAGTAGAGAAAATATCACAAACTTATCTACTATTGATCTTTTTTCAGATGAAGTGTCAAGTGTGGTCACAAATCAATTGAAATCATATCTTGTATTCAATGTTTTGCCATTGTCACAGTTATCACTATCATTATTATAATTATCAAAATAATCATCGCCATCATATTATCATTATTATCATCATTATTATAAGCAAAACTTTCATGAACTTTACTTGAATGATCACTTAACTGATCCTAGAAAGTGTAAATTGAATTATAGTAGATTCCAAATCATGTTGTTTTAGCAAGCACTAGCATGTGTTGGTATCTCACCTGCAATTAATTTCAAAAGAAATTGGAAAGTATATAGTTATATAGTTATAACTTACATGCTCCTTAAGGTGATCTAAAATAAACACCATTCTATTTTTTTAGAACAAAAACACTATCTGTATTATTTATAATGCCTTATAAGTGCATGTGCTCAAGCAATTTCCTAATCATCTTATGGCCCCTTAAATCTCTCATTATCTTGAGTTTTATCACCCATGAATTGTTCCAAATCATAAATCGCAGCACTTCAGTGAAGTAGATAATGTGATATTTACCCAGCCTAGGATAATCCTATAACGAGCTTTGTTCTTACCTGGGCAGTTAAGTCATAGGTAAAGATTGTCATACTGATTATCATAGCACTTGTAAGGCTACAGGTTTATGGCAACCTCTTAAACTACACCTGGCATTGATGGAGGTACTGAGACCTATATTCTAGGCTCACATCATGGATGATAGGATTATACTGCTGTAAGAAGGCCCTCTCAACTCATATTAGACTCTACAGGTAAATGCCAAGAGACAAAGTTGCACCAAGTTGTACAACTACCTAAGCAAGGGAATTTACTGTGTTTCTATTGAACCAAGGCAGGCAGAATTTACATATAGTCTGAAAGAGACATAAAAGCTACTTATGTAGTGTAGTAATGACAAGTAGTGGCATTACACCTATCTTACTCAGTTTGAGAAGGAGGCTTTCTATAGACTTACTCACTCACTACGGAGCAGCCTGAGAACTGTGCTGCCCTCTATAGTATACCATGTGGTCTAGAAGTGCACCTATCTTACTCAGTCTGAGAACCAGGCCTCATCCCAGGACCTGCTCTCTCTCTCACTCACTACTGCGGAGGAGGAGCAGAGCTGTAATCATTTCAAGCACCCCTAAATGACATGATGCTATTTGCAGCTGTGGGCATCCCTCATCCCGCCCGCTGCCACCCCAGGAAAGGGCGTCCCTACCCACCCGCCCGCGCGGGCAGCCAGCGTGTGCCCTGCCAGGTATACAGTTCATGAACACTCAACGCTAAGTACACCAGTGTTTTAAAATGCATTACATATGTAGACTCAGTTGCAAAGTTTGCCATGAATTCTGTTTCACAGTGTTTAATGAGTTTGCCATCTGCGAAGGAGAAGATGACTTCAAGCCGCCGCTCCTGCTCCTCTGGCGGCGTATATTTCCATGCCATGATGACAGAGAGGCTACTTAACGGCGGTGGGTACTACCGAGTGGTCCTCTTAAATAAGACCCACTGCGCACTCCACCCCAAACCACAGAAACAAACGCAAACAACATCTTCCTTTTCTCCTTTTCTGATCATCACTGTTGTAAGAAGCAACACTTTCTGAAAAGTAGTAAACTATTTCTGTATGATATTTGCTTAGCTAGCCTAGCTACTAGGCTTTACTGTTTTTTACCAGGCTATCATATATAAACCAATGCCCACATCTAGATTAGGGTGTGTGGCCTACTAGTTAATCATTAAGTTCATGGATTTGCATCTTAATCTGGCTTGGGAGGCAGGCATATATTCATAATGCAGAGATGTTTTAAAATGTTGGCCTGGTACATTTCACCCTGTTTGAATATTAATTTCAGTATTTAAACGAAGTGTAATTCACAGACTGACTTGAAGAAAAGCTAAGAGACAATTTTGCAGGACTAAGGTCAACAGAAAATTAACCACGCTATTGCACATTGCACTACACAAAATACCTGCAGGAAAATCCCCATGATAAAGGATAAATATTGTTAACCATCAGATAAAACATATTAGATATGACATAGAAGTAGTTGTGGGTTTAGGTTTTCAGCTGCTGGAAACCCTTAAGGTTTTTATCATTGCCTCTTTACCCGGCCTTTAATATGTGCCTAGCACAACACTTATGGTCAATAAAACCTGCTCATCTTGTCATGCAGGGAAATAACACAGTTGGAAATGCTCACTTAAAGACACCTTTGCTGGCAATAAGTGGATATTAACTCACTTTTCACACAGAGACCCAGCTGGTTTACAAATGCATGTGTAGTGATCTTTTTTATTATCTGTAGCTGTTTTCTGCAATATAAGGGTTCAATAGTGATAAGTCAGTCATCAATGGTGTCCATGAAAACAACAGCAAGTCACTGAGAACTTACTCACATGCCTTGAGCTGGATTCAAACCAGGGAAACAAACAGGACAGCACGTAGAAAGTGGCAACAATGTAATTTATTCAGCCTTTGGGGCTGGCCCTGTGCAAATATTAAAACCAAGTTAAATTTCAGGTATTTGACAACAAACATATCCTGTTTTAAATACCTTTGAAATATTGCAATCATTTTTTTATGGGTGGTGAAGGATTTTTTTCAAAAAATATTAGACCAATCGACGCACAAAGAAATGCAAATCAAATCAAAATAGGTATCCCTAAGGTGTAGTGAAGTATAAATCATTCTAAATTTACATAAAAGTACATAGATTGCAATGTTATGTTCAAATTCTTTTTTTGGTTGCTGTTATCATCCATGTCTCTAGATAAGCATGCTAGGGAAATTAAGTACAACTGAATATGCTTATAATTTCAGCTCTTTCTTACTAATTTGAGAAGTTCAAAGGTACCTAGATGGACAAGATGGTAGTGATTTAAAAAAGCAGATTAAAGTTGTCAGATACTTCAACCCAGATGTGTCCCGTTTATGACTCAGGCAATGCAAAAAAACATCAAATAGTTTCACAGTTGACAAGAGCCGCAGCGAGTCAAGCGTAGGTGCCTGGCATTAGCTCCGCAATTCCACACAATTTCCCCCAGCCAGAGATTGTGATTTTCTGAGGCATGTGTTTTTGAGTGTGGGCATGGAGCGCTGTAGGGGCCGGGGTTTTGTTTGTAACAAATCCCCTGAATAGGCTAATTACAGCACATATTGAGGGGGGAGCAACTATAAATCTTTTCTGCTTCCCTTGTTCCCACCAGAAGCCAGAGCTAATGAAACAAGTGTTACGATCATGCTCCAATAATTCCTGGCGGATCTGTAACCACTCAAAAGCACTCATATTGCGGAAACCTTACCATGCTACCAAACAATACTGCAAATTAGCACAATGTCACCAAACCGTCTTTTTTTGATATATTTTTTTGATGTTGGTGAAGAGGTTTTGGGTAATCATGTATCATGCGTGTCATCTCTCAGGAGGGGATTATCTGGCTGTGGATTAGCACAACAATAGGCTTGACTGGCATAGCTGGTACAATAGGATTAGCCAATTTGGCTCAGAAAAAACTAGCAACATCTGGTCCAATACACTCATATGGCCACTATACGCATATCTTTATTCTTTCATCTCTATTTCATGCTCTCTATGTTATCTTTATCCTGCTTATCCAATAGTTACATTCATGAAATATGAGGAATTTAGGCCAATGTCAACTTTTAGTAGATTAGAAAGGAGATCACTGGTTGTGGGGGAGGGAGGAAATGAGTACCCCAATATTTTGTTATCCTTTTATCAAGTCTTTGTTCACAGTTTTATTTCATTGGATCATGACTAGACAGTTGATGATGGTGGAGTTCAAACTAATTCTAAGTCATTGGCTACTTTCTAACATGCCTCAAACTGGATTCAATCCTGGACATATGGCGGATATCAGCAGAGAGTAGTACGTGCCCAACGCCTTAGACTTCTCAGCTTTTGGGGCACCCCCCCTTTGTTCTGAGTCATACTAGTACAAATTAAAGAATGAAGAAAGAATGGCAAAAACAGAGCCACCAGGAGGTTGACCCGGAAATTGGTTAGAGATAAGTTATCTTTGTGTCTTGAGGGTGAACTCACTCCTTGCTCTAGTTGAAGGCAAACATGACAAGCCTGCCACACAAGTTGACAAGCCAACGGATCCGCCAGCAAGTCGCGTTCCATAGCCACATGTTTATGACAGAATGTATATTTTTTCTTCAGTCAAGTGAAAAGTGTCATTATAACTAGGTACAAATTAGAAATTGAATGAGGATCGCTTTACTAATTTCTCTGTTGTGGAAAAGGTCTGCCACAAAGTATCTCTATAAATCTGTTGTATGGAAAAGATTTTTTTTAAATCTAAAAAACAATAACAGTGTCAATGTGCTACTAGAGTGTGTCAAGTCTTGCAGTGTACCAGGGGTCTATAGCTGCTGGGGATGTGGGTACAGGGTACGACAGGTGTGAGGTGGTGTACCCTAGGCATGGGGTGATACCCTATAAAAATAGTCTGACACAATGTGTCAGATCCCAATAATAGATTAGCAAATGCCACCATTTTTCATTCGCGGAAATGTTTTTGACATGTTTTATCAGAAGTCCCAGTAGATCTTGGGGGGAAGGGGAATAAGTTCATTACATAAGGATCATTGCTGAGGTTTTAAGTAACTGCGTATACAGAGCTGTAAAATAGCTCCACCTGATGGCCAACTCTTGAACTACACAATTTTAAATTTCAGCACCATCTAATGTTCAAGCAATGAGCTTCACATTGAGTAATGCCTAACCGCATATAAGGATCTTGGGATTCAGATGCCATCTAGTGGCAAATCGATTAACTATATACAACCCTATGATCCCGCTGATATGATCTTGTGTGTGGGTATCTGGAATATAGCGCCATCTATTGACAAACTCATTAATTACCCATGATCCTGGGATGCAGTTGATTTGAACCTGAATTGTGATATGTATGGTAAGGTCATCTAATGGCAGAATCATAAGTCCCCCATAATCCTGTGTACCGGCTGATCATGGCCCTGCGTAGCAAAGATCTGGTCTGGAGCGCCATCTAATGGCTAACTGATTAATCAGCCATAATCCCGAGCTCCAGCTGATCTCGGCGGCAGTGGCGGGCCTGTGCAGGGGTATCTGGCTTGTGTAGGGCTAGTTAAGAGTTGCCAGATGCACCTATCTTACCATAGGTACCATTAAGCTCGACTTTGATCTTATCCAAACAGCCAGCAGAGGCAAACACATGCCTGCCCTTCACAGCGAGCCTGAGCCTGGGTGTTCTGCTCCGACCAGGTGGCTGGGGGGAGGGGGAGGCCACCAGCCCCAGATATCATTCCGTGTGGATCATAGATGGCACTGTACAGTAGTGGGAAGAATCATTAGTGCATAAACAATCCCCACATTTTGCAAGAGTATGAACTAAATAGCCAGTAGGAATCGCTAAATATGGAACGATTTTACATACTATTTGAAGGGGAGTTGCTATTTAAGTTCTGGATAACACGTTTCCTTTAAATAATTCCTCAACTTTGCTTCTGCCAACAAATATCATTATAATTGTCAGGCTGCTTTGGGCTGCTTTGAGCATTAATAAGTTAAACTATAGATGGACGCACAGTTATCAGGTGTACCATATAACGTCATCCACTGCAGCTCTAGTGGCTCCCCCTTAGGGATAAAAAGAGAACTAAATATGAGTTGATGCATCTCGATTCTTGAGATCATTGAAACTCATGATTGAGGCAGCCAATTAATCCATTTATGCTTTGACAGTGTTGCCCTTGAAATAGTTGTCAGAGTTTTGATTCCTCAGTCTGACAATAACTCTGGAACAGTCAGAAAGAACTCATGAAGTCAAGTAATTCATGAAAAGTTAATAGTTTAATCATGATTAAGAGGTTTCCGACAAATATTTTCTGAAAGATGCTTTTGTTTGCTAAGTATCATAAAATAGTCAGGTCTTTTTGACTGCAACAGACTGGGGCATAGATGGGGAAAGACCTGACTAATACAGCAAGGCTAGCAGGGAGAACGCCGCCCTTGGGTGATTTGGCCTTGCCAGGTGGCCGAATAGAGGGGGAGCATGAAGGGGGAAGAGGGGCAGCTGGCAGGGAGATCTAGGCTTTGATGCCAGCTAATTAACTAGTAGGGGAACCCCTAGGCCAGAACTGCCCCAAAAACTGACCGATTAGCTGGACCACAAAGGCCTGAAGCCGACTGGGACCTACATCCATCGCTTCACCTCGCTCTGCGCCTCAGGCAGCCGGACAGCCAAATTAGCATCACAATCCATGTTCCAGATGATCAGGATAAATATATGGCCCCAGAATCTGAATTATGGCAGAAATTGAACACCACTCTCATCATCATCATATCAGAGAGACCTGTGGAGATTTCACCTCAGTATTTTGTGACAAGGTGTAGATAGTGTTGGTTTATGGAGGGTTCCATGTACAGGGTACCTCAAATTCCTGCACTGAGACTCACCTCTCAAGATAAACCTCCACGGGTTATAAATACCAGCCACCCCTGGCATGTCCTCCCTGATAAAGCTGTCTCCCTGGTTCCCAGAACTGGCCAGACATTCTGGCACCATGCTGAGCCACCTATTGCAAAACTTGAGAACTATTACAGCTGTACAGTGAAGCTGTCTCCCTGGTTCCACGAACTGGCCAGACATCCTGGCACCATACTCAGCCACCTATTGGAAGACTTGAGAACTAATAACTACAGCTATAGAGGGAAACTGTCTCCCTGATTCCCACAACTGGCCAGACATGCTGGCGTCATGCTCAGCCACCTATTGGAAGACTTGAGAACTACTACAGCTGTACAGGGAAGCAGTCTCCCTGTTTAAAAACATAGAACTGGCCAGACATGGAGCTGTCATTGCAGGGTATTCCTGTGAGTGAAAATGGAGTGGATGAGGGCACTGTTATGGCAGAAAGCAGGCTTACGAGGAGTATAGATACTAACTCACCCTAGTGGCTAAATGAGGAAAATAATCAATTGGAATTTGGAATTTCATTGATCTTCACTTTTCCATTTTTTTGTGGCTAATTCATGGCTTAAGCCAGTGAAAGTGGTGAAGAAAGGCACCACCCTGTGTGGTGGCCCAAAAAGTTCTTATACTTTGGTTGAAGCACTACTCCCTATACATGAAGTTCCAACTGCTAAAGGTTTTCAACCTCACTTATACACATGGTGTTAAAATCACCACTAACAACACGCAGCTATTTTGTTAACCGGCAACCAACCAGCCCTTGTTGACTTGGTAAACAACCCTAGACAAATATAAACAAATTAGGGGCTAATGTTCTTAAATGCGCGGGCCTGGAGCTGGTTTCTGTGCAGGCGCTGTGTGACGTGACGCATGCTGCATGTGTTGTTCTGGGCGCCCACTCAGGGGTAGACTTTCTACGAGTCTGTGTAGAATAGACTTTCTACAAGTTTTAACCAATTCTTGCCATCTCAGGTTCTCCTTGCCATAGAGCGTAAGGCCTACATTACCTTCGCAAATAACTTTGAAAAGAAGCATAAATTAGAAAATATATGAGGAAGAGTTATCATTAGTTTCTGGTCAATATTTCAACTTCAAATTATTTCTGATAATTGCTTTTGTTAGAGATATCACCAAACTTGTCCGGCAGATTTGGATGCTACAGGCATGAAAGGGTTAAAAGGCCATCTCCTGAGTTTCAATGATCTACCCTGAGTTGGTTTCAGTCTAGGTTTAGTTCTAAATTAATCCCCAAGGGAGAGCCACTAGAGCTGTTTATTTTTCAATCCACAGGAACTGTGCTGCCATCTATAGTTTGACAGAGACATCAAACCTGCTTACCATCTAATACAGTGGTGGCATTTTACCTATCTGTCTTAGCCTGAGAACCAGGCTAGCGGAGTAGGTATGCTGGTGTAGCAGTGGTGAGGGGGGAGGGGGGAGGGGGGGGGGACGATGTTTGTACAGCAGGATTCCTGCATGTGGCCGTGGTTAGACTCCCGATGAAAACACCGGCATGATTAGGTATGTACCGCTACATTTCCCACCGGGGAGATATACTAGATACACCACTTTATTAGCACTCTACTGGCAAAGGAGAGAACTGACAGCATTTCTAATGTCCACCCCTCCAGCCTTTCACTGTGGAATAGAAGTTTTCAAGTAAAAACCATTGCCTTCAAGTTTGGCTTTTAACTATCCCTTCCTCCTAAATCTAACCCACTGCATCTAAAGTTAACCCCTATGTCTGATATCAAGCCAATCCACAACATGGAGAAAAGAGCATACATAATACATTACCATGACAATTCTAAAAATATTTGAATTTAACATGTGTCAGTTATATTGCAAAATGTGTGTCTGTTATAATGTAGGAATTAAAATAATCCTGTGGGAGAACATCTTTTTTAAGCTTTAAGATAAATGTTGAGCATACAGCAATGATCTTTAAATCCCTAACACTGTCTTTAGATCAACAAGGACTTTCTATTCATGCCTCTAGTGCCTTAGAACACTGACTACTTAGGTGTAATTTTTCTGACTAGAACGTTGATGGAAAACATTAGATGGATAAATGTCAATCAGAAGCCAACAGAACTCTCCTTCATATTTTGTTCAATTTTGCTTAATTTCAAATTCATTTTTCAAAAGTGTCATAAATCCAGAATACACTTGTCATGGAGAGTTCCAGACATGAATCCCTTCTGCTTAACGAAAACTTCGGAACTACCCCTGCTGTGAGGGTAGATACCAGCACTACTACACATAAACTCACAGCATTTCTGCCGAGATGTGAGAGATATCGACAGAAAGGGGAGCATTATTCTTGCTGGAAAATGAAAACAGCAGAGGAAAATCTGAAACCAATGGAATCGGCTTCAGCATCCGCTCGTGTTGGTTTAACCTTCCTGCGCAATTTGGCCTTTGGATTAGCAGAATGCTCGTGTTATTGAGCAAAATATCACTCCAGCGATGGGGGCGTCATTAAGTGGGGTAAAGGCAATATTCTGGGTGAAACACCCCTCAACCCTACCCTGGGTACCAGGGTGGGGGTTTGGTTATTAAGTGGGGTAAAGGCAATATTCTACAGATTCTAGGTGAAACACCCCTCAACCCTACCCTAGGTAGTAGGATGGGGGTTGGGTCATTAAGTGGGGTAAAGGCAATATTCCTATTGAATTTCCGACACCCCTACACAAAATTCTTGATACCGGAGGGGGTTGTGGTCTTTCTAAATAGCTAATCCTATGACCATATGCTAGCCTCCTTACCCACTTGACTTTTCAGGGTAGACAAGAGAAATTATAGAAAATTCAGAATATCTTATTTGAGCTCCACTGAAGATGCAAGGGGGTAGGGATGGGGAAGGGGGTGTGGGAAATCCCTTAGTTATCTATACCTACTTGTAGTACACTCAACAAGCTACTTATGACATGTAAGTATGCTATAATCTGCAAAAAGTCTGCTCGTGTTGAAATGCACACCCCTCCAGTAAAGAGCATCTAAACAAGGGTCCCTTCAGGTTAAACTGAGACATCTGGAAGTTTGGATGATTATCGTAGGGAAAGAGCAAAGCTTCCGCTTCATCGCTGACCAGGTATGTCTGCAATCAAAGGCAATGATTGTCAGGTGCTCACAGCCAGTGCCAAGAATAACTCAGCAACTCAAAGCAAGGGAATGATTGCTTCACAACATGATAAGGGAAATATACCAGCACTAGACTTCATTGTTAAAATACTAAGTATGGAGTTTTTCTTCAAAAAAAATTGCAACTTAAGAATACCTTTCTGTTAAAAATTGGGATTGTTTGATTTCACGAGTAGTAAACTAAGAGATCTTATTGTACATGAAAATAGTTAAACAAGTTAAAATCTGATATATCAAAGCAGTGCTGAAAACAGTTGATTGAAATTAACATTACGAAAACCTTCTATTCTATTTTCACAACTTCTGTAACCATTTGAACCCCTTTGGAATGGACTTTGAGTAGTATCAAATAATGTACTTCAGTAAAAGGGTACCTGATATTTGGTTCATTAATACATGTATTGGTAAATATCCCGGATGAAATAAGAGGCTGCATTGGTAAACATTGGATGTATGAAGGTGTAACATAAACGCCATTTCACCTGGCAACCTCACACCTTGCTCCGCCACAACATTGACTTATCAGGGTTTAATAAACTAGCCAAGTCAGCAATCAGCGCAACAAGGCAATACCTGCATGGATCTACCAGATCCTATAGGCACCCCACTTCCCTCGTTCACCTGCTACCATTAATACCAGAAATTAAACTCCCTTGAAGCGATTGATCCCCAATACCCAAAGGAAGATGCATGTAGGTTTGTGTTTATCAAGGCGTGCTGTTTCGCTGGAAAGGGCTGTGAATTACGCAGGTAAGTGCAGGTAGCCCTATCGCTGTATTACTTACCTGCCAGGTAAACAGCTAATTAGGCGATGCTGCTATGCAGGCGCAGGCCCCTTGTTGTAATCCAGCGTACCTCAATAAGAGGACTTACCTGCCAGGTAAACAGCTAATTAGGCGATGCTGCTATGCAGGCGCAGGCCCCTTGCTGTAATCCAGCGTACCTCAATAAGAGGAGAGTCCACACCACAGCGAGACGCCTTATTTCCAATAACGCAATTATCGATTCCTCTCAATGATTCCAGCGCAATCGCCAGCTAGGGTTTCCTTCCTGACATTAATTTTAATACTGGGCGACGTATAGTGTTCACAGGTAGACAAATAAATCCCACCAAAGATCTTTACCGACCAAATATGGTCTGCTCATTGCTCTAGATTCTGTTAATGGTGCATCAGGTGTTCTATTCATACTTAACACGAATCAACAGTGGCGGGATAGCTGAACTGTATGTTGTTTAGTTAGCCATCAACACTTCCAAGAGATGGACATTGAGTCCACTGACCTAAGGGTAGTAGGCCAAATGGCTGTGGATGTTTCCACAATTATTGAAATATTGCTGCAGCATAGATAACACCGGATTCAATGTAAGCCACCAGGATATGTAACTACATACTTTGATATTCATTCCTTACAAGATGTTTTTACAAATAGTCATTGGGGAAATCAGTGAAGTCACTATACAAAATTTCAGGGTAGAGTTGTTTCTTGTCTTTCTTTTTTTGATAAACAATTTGACAGGCAACATTCTGTAAACATATGAAGAGTTGGGTTCACTTTCAGTTAAAATATTAGAGATAAGAGTCAACCTATAAAGCCCTCTAGCTAATTAACATTTGTAGGGTTTTTTATACAGACATTTTTACCCCCCACTCCCATTATCAATGAGTAGCATAAGCAAGAAGCATCAGAGAATTCATGACATTAAGGATTTAGTTCAATCAACGTTTGGACCACTATGGAAATAAGTTTCTAACTTTTAGTGTATATATCCTGTGTCTGGTTAGAATTATATTGCATAGCAGTTAATGACTCCAACTAGTCACCTTTATATATGATTTGTCTGTGTGCCAAATGCTATGTAATATACATCGTACTAGACCGAATAAACCAAACCAAACAACATGAGCTTTTTCTTTTCCTTTTCTGCTAAATGTTTGAGCAAAATCCCAAAGAGCACGTTATTCTTTCTTGATCTTCATATGAATCCCCATTGGTGCATCTTAAGTGCATGCCACAAGGATGTCTCATACCGAATCTTCTTGAAGAAAAATGAACATTTTTTTCCCATTCTCCCCACAAAACAGAACTCATCCTCAACCCCCAAGTGTGGTTTCACAAGAAGGTCAGAGCATCATGACGGCTCTCGTCGCTAACTGGTATCCATGTAGCGAAGGAGATCAAGCGGACTGATTAAATCATAACTCCGGCAAGGGAGCATGTAAGTACTATTACCCTGTTCACGCAGGGTAACCCGGCAACAGTATCACAGTGTATCGGCAGCAGCAGCCATCATAAATTCATGCAAGTTTGCGGTGGGATGAGTGAATGGGAGGATCATTCATTATGTATAGAGGTTAATGCTCCCTGGCAGAACAATTGAAACACTACAGACATCAAATCATAAATGCTCGATGACTTGTGCCTGTAAGCCTCAAGCAACTGTCCTATTCACTCTGTACAACTCTGCCAGGGTTCAGAGGGACAAAGTATGTGTTATATATCAGCTGGGCCATTGTTCAACAAAAACAATGGGAAGAATTTTTATCATCTAAATAGCAGACCCTAAAATTTCCTTAACTACCCTCTATAAGGGTTTAGAGGTAAGCCACTACCTACTCCCACTCCTCTGTAGCCAACATTTCTAGCCTGTCATGTGTTTCTTTTGCATCAGTTTTTCTTTTACCAGGCACCAAGTGGTCAAAACAGCTAGGGGGGGGGGGGGGGGGGGGGGCAAATTAGTTCACATTCATATCACCCTGTGAATAGAGGACTCAGCTTTGAGTATGACAACCATTAGAGCATGACCCAATAATGGATAATTTCAGTTTATGTTTAGTTCTCCTTTTGGCCACAAGGGGAGCAGTGGGTGCTCTCCTGTGTGACATAGAGACACACTCTGCATAAGGCCTAAAAAATTAATAGTTTGTTTCCTGTAACAGCCCGAAAAAAAATAGGGTAGGTAGGTCGATAAAAAAAAGAATTTGCAGTATTTTTTTTTGTCAAAAGCGCGTGTTTTATGCATGTTTTACGTTGACTGGGAGTTGGGAGGGCGATAAAAACTTAAGGGTAGGGATTTTATTGAATAAAAACTTGTTAGGGTAGGGTTACAGGAAACAAACAACTTTTTTTTTTAGGCCTAATCACTATTTGAATTCTAATGAGCATTTCTTCTTGAATTTCTGAGACAGATACGAGCTAAACGCCAGGCCGTCTTCGGGGAAATTGAGGCATAAGCAGGGTAAAGTGAGACAGTAGACTCTGTCAATGAGTATAACCAGAGGAAAAACCCTAGAGACAGGATCTCTCTGAGCAGGTGTCTCCAATCCACCTGTATCCAGCTCTCGCTTGATGCAGGAGAAAAAGAAAATGTTGGAGTAGCTGACAGCTTGATCCGCCAGACCTGAAGGTCACCACAGGTTAACATGCTGTCTTTAACTAGTAAGTAATAATCCTCTGCGACAGCTTCAACTGCTACTCTTCAGAGGTAGGACAGTTTCATTAACTAACCTGAAGGCATCCCCTAGTATAGTGAGAAGGCATCTCGACAACTATGCAGGTATTTAAATTCAGAAAAAGAAGAAATACCTCATATTGAGTTTATTCCAGTGCTATTTACATGTGTGTGTGTGTGTGTGTGTGTGTGTGCGTGTGTGTGTGTGTGTGTAATGTACCTATTCATACTAATAGTGCACCCAAATGCAGTACATTAGCCATGACTGAGTATTTAGTTTTTGAAACAGAAATATATTTCAGAACTCAACAATCACATCTTCATAAAATATTTCTTCAATCATTCATACTTTGTTCACAAAATATTTTCTAAATTATGATATAATCCATGACAAGTATCAACACTCTATGAATATATGGGTTAATTTTAGGGGCATGGCACCTCATTACTTGGTGGCCATAACAGTTCTGGTCTGTGTGGGCGTATGGAGTTGAGGAAAAGTGGACCGTTTGTTTAGGTAGCCGCAATCTTGGCACAAGGTGATCTCTATTCTGTGGACTTTTTGGCAGAAGTCCGTGGCAGGAACTTTGCCTTGAGGTTTAAGGTCAGTTGAAGGTTGAGATTTTATCAGAGGGAAGAAGTCAGCAGGTCTCAGTTTATCCTCTCTCTAGACAAAATAAATACTAACTATTTTGGTATCATTTAATTGATTTTTCTAACACAATTTACTCCTGGCAAAACTAAAGAACAGGCCTTTCCAACTTCATGATGAAGAGAAAAAGGGCCAAGAAAAGATCGAAGTTCATCGAAAGGCTGAGAAGTCAAAACGGGATAAGCACTGCAGTTGATATGGTTAACCCATTCATACCTAGACATCTCTTTGATAAATATCACCCGTATTTATGATATTTTTGAAAATAATTTAGATATTTGGGAAATTTTTTGAAGGAGAATTGATGTTTCTTATTACCATTTCTACTTTAAGTATTTTCTTTAAAATGCCGTTGTTAGACTTAGAGGGATATCACCAAGCATAGTAATTAGCTGGTGTTGGTCCCTACCTGCATGCTGACTCAATATCAGGCAAAAAAGTGCTTGATGACTATTTTGGTGATATATTACTTAAGAAAGCATCTTTTCAAAGTGTGAAGGTGCTATATGAAACCTACCAACAACTCTGCTTTGAACAGTTTGCCTATTGGTGCTTTACTCCTAAGTTAATATCAAAAGCATGATAGAACCCAGATGACATACTATTCATGAGAAACTCTAAAAGGCATGAAAGAGTTAAAACAATGAACAGCTCTTACGCCGACATTCTCCTGATTTTTGTGTAAGCAGGGTTGACTTGTAGGAGCCCGGAGCCTTAAGAGACAGGTGCTTTAAGCAGGCCCAGGAAGCACATGTCACCACTACCTGCCCGTGATGGGCACTGCATAAAATATAAGCCAAAAACAATATGGATGTCGAGGAACGATTTCTCGAGTAGGTCTGCATGTCTTTTGTGTCAGCGGAGATGAATTTTCAACCCACAGAAAAAAAATTCAGCGACTAATTAAAAACCAGTTAGTGATTAAATGTATTGCCCCATCGACTGGTATCTGGACTCTGAGCCGTCTCAAGGCCCCTCGCGTCATAAATCAAAATGTTCGTAGACTAGCGACAGCAGCGTGGAAGTGACTAAGGGCAGGGGAGTGCCTGCAACAGGTGTCAAAAAGTCAGGTGACTTATCGTCCTGAACTTAACACTTAATGCCCTACGGCGGCACATTTGATACATGCAAAAATGTACGGTGAAAAACCTCTTCTGGGAAAATATTTTAATTGTAATTTAATCCTTTTTTGATCAAGGGAAACTTTCTATTTCATGAAAATCCTCTAATATCATGTTCTAAATGTTGTATTTTATCAAAACTACTAAGAGATCACTAGTTACTTAAAGACCACCAACCTATATCAAACAGTCCCAAAATTCCCCCAGTGAAATTACATTATATTTCACCAGTTAGTGAAGGCCGCCTCTCTTTGAAGACTGCTCTTCAGATTTGCCAACAGTGGACTTTCTTCACCAATTTGACTGTACCTTTATCTTACCCTTCCAAGATACAGTGAAAGAAATCACCTCAGTGTCATTTTTTAGGATGTAATGTTTTACAGTAGTATGAAGGTTGTGATATAACTTTTACTAGAAATCGAAAGCAGCAGTAGCCTCCTGGTCTTAAGACTCCAGGTATTAATGGGTTAAATATTGATATCTCTTGACAAATAAAGAGGGCATCTCTGCTGAGACCAAAGAAGATCAGCCAATCCCAATCCTCCGCCAAGAGAAACCCCTTAACCCATTCATCCCAACAGAGGACCAAAATGTCTGACTATTTTAAAAAGAAGGCCATTTTTGAAAAATGGAAATGTTAATCAGAAGCCAATCAACAACTCTCCTTCAAAATTTTAGGGAATCAAAGTTTTAGTACAAAGTTAACTATGGAAGTATCATAGATGCAGCAGGCACTTTTTAAGGGGAATTCCTGGCATGAATAGGTTAAAGAATAAGTGCTACAAGTAGTTGGGAGTGATCCATTTCGACCTTGTCACACTCCCCTAGGTGTTCCATCAAAGGACTCTGACAGATACAAATGTCGCTCTGACCTCCCCCCAGCTGGGGGTGTTTTGTTTTACAAATGGAACCAATAATTTACCAGGTGTTGTGGGTTCGCCCCGGGGTAGTACCCTACTTCTCTCGGCACAGTGTTAGTAGTTACCCACTCAGCACATAAAACATCACAAACTGTCCGCAAACATTATGTAACGCGGCCCTGTGAAGTTGTGGATTTTGTACTGGTTCATGTACCAGGTGTGTGAATTATATGTTTATGTGTAAGAAGACTAGTCAACATAATACCTTACACACGCTGTAACATCTACATCTAAACATTAACCCAATAATACTCAAGAGTTCCTCCAGCATTTGTTGTCTGGATCTATGATACTTAGGACGATAACTACAGAATTGGCAATCACTTTACAAAATATTTGAAGGAGAGTTGTTGGAAATGTCCTTCTTGATTAGCATTTTTCCATCAAATATTTTCGTAACTATCCTGTTGCCTAGAAGATTTTATCAGAATAAGTGGGTCAAATTTAGGGAGTATTTACTACCAGTATACCATATATACTAATTCAGCCTTAGATGATTATTACAAATAAATAGGTGTTGCGACCTGTATATGCCTCTTTTCTCCCCCTGAACCATATATACTGAATGCCTTATATGGGTACTTCCCCTACTATATAGGCAATGCTACCTGTGAACCATATACCAGATACCTCGTTACTACCTTAATGTATACTAACAGCCTTTGTACTACCTGTGGAATACATAATATATACCTCGTTACTGCTTCTATAGTACCTGGCTACTATTTACTAGCTGTCTCTTTACTTCTTTTACTAGTTTACGTTAAGATGCATAGCCCCATCACTTTAATTTATACCTATATCATGCTACAGGTATATACTGCCTCCCGTCTAGCCCTGGATGTGGCTGGGTCTATATGTCAAGTGGTCTCTGGGAGCTGCTGGCCATTAAGCAGGTATCTTTCTTTATTGATCGGCCTGGAATGGGCTGCACAAGGTAAAGAGGTACTTGTCAAGATTTACACCCAGGCTGGTGGCTTAAGCAGGTTCCCTACTACTACACAAGTACTGTAGACTTACTACAGGTCGGTCTTATCTGGTTGTTTAGTTCATACTACTGCCACATTAGGGAGTACTGCTATAAGTTAACCACTTCCTACTCTAGCTAACGACAGCGCCATCTATCGAGAGGGGATGTCAATTATCTTAATTAGGCTAATAATGAGTTAGTTAAGATAACTGTGCTTCACTGCTGTTATAATATGCCTGCAAGGTATGTGTGCTGAAAAGTGATTATAACAATGCTTGTTGTATCCATCTGCTCCAACCGAATCATTTAATCATCTTAAGCCTAAAAGTAGTGTAAGTTTTCATGAGGTTTCTTATAACAATCAATTACAGGGGCCAAGTTTCTCATTGAAAAAGGTATTGTTAAGAGTGTAAATGATATAAGAAACCTAGTGAACATCAAAGTATAAAGGTAATGAATAAGTAAATAGAAAAACAGGTAAATGGGTAATGACTGAGTGGACCAAAAAACTCAGTGAGAAGTAGGTGTTATCTTGATTAAATCCTGTACTTAAACCTGCCACTTACGGATGTGTTAACGTTCACAGGTCACTGCAGGAAAAAGCTACAAGGTAACGACTGTTATCAAGCTTTAGGTAATTAGTCTGACTCAGGTAAGAATGCACTCAAAGCTCCATTATAACAATATCAAATAAAACATTCATCATAAAAACAGTGACATATTCTTAATGAGGACTTAAAGGTGTACATTAGTAGAGGGTTAGAGTTCTCGGGGTTGACTATTACTTTTTGAATAAGAGTCAGCCACATCTTCAGTGTAAGAAAACTAGGAGCACAAACATATTGAAAGGACTCACTTTTAAAAAACTAATCTTCAAAAGATATTACCAAAAATATGCCTGTATTGATACTCTTACATGGTGGAAAATGGTACCATTTGATGCATTGACGCAATGATAGAATAAAACAATTACAGTATTTTCATGAAGTCGCAACCATTGAAAAAGTGGATTCAGGAAGAAGGGTTCAAAGAAATCAAGAAATCAAAGAAAGGTTAACCTGTGATGTTTCATTGGTTCTAAAATTACATATATTATTATCTAAACCCTATAAATCCTGAGAAAATTGAACTTTTTCTTTAGACAAAGACACTGCGCATGAGGGAAAAGTTTAAGTGCACTTTCCATCCCCCCCCCCCCCCCCCCTCTCTGGTAGAAGGAATGTGTTATCTATGAGGAGATCCTGCTATCAGGAAACATGCACCCTGCCCATACAAACACAGCCCACAGAGTGCAGGCTGAAAAGTGAGGAGTTTTGTAAATGAAATGGGGCCCGCGATCGCCATCGATTCCTGATGCAGGGGCTATCAAGTGTCTTTGTGTTGGTGTTGGATCAATGGAACTATTGGCCCCCAATCACCAGAGAACAGTACCCAGCCTGGCATTGCCAAACACATGCTGGACAAATGTTGGTTGTATGGTGTTGTATAGTGTAAGTGGGAGAGATTAGGTTGGCTTCTAAGAATAGTGTGTAATAGCCCGTGGATACATTGACCTCCCCTGACACACTTACTCTACTACTACCTTAACCCTTGACAGCCAATAGGAGACTCTGCATCTTAGATACTTTTGAAACGCAAAATAGAGCATAACAGCCAAATATGACTCCAATCAATGATAATAACTTATTATGGTTGAGGTTATTAAGTTGAGGATAATGTGAGTGAGAAGGGTATGTATAATAATGTGGCAAATCATCATTCCCGGGAAAACCAATCCCTAATCACAAGTCACTGGCAACTTCCACACTTACCCTGAGTTGAATTCTGTAAGCGGTAGCAAGCAGTCTGTGGCAATACCTTAGACCATCTGCAATCTGGACAGGTACAGGCCCATGATATTGATATTGATGATGATAATGATGGTGAAAACTAAAAAATTCTTAAAATAGCTGATGACTATAAAAATGAGAATTAAAATCATTGGCCAAATCTGAGCATACAATGAAATTATAGATTTCTTGATTTCATCATTGCTGTTTGTGATTCTCCAAGGTTAGTGGTTGTGAGAGAGTGTGACGCCTCCCTCCCTAAGATGCCCACGACAACACACCTCACCTGCAGCTGTGCCTACACCAATCAACAGCCAGCTAATTGCAAAACAACGGAACACGGCGAAATACCCCACAAGGAAGAACAACTGTGGGCAGCAGGGGAATAGAAGAGAAAACATACACAGAAAAAGGTCTAAGCATGGAATACATGTTAATCATTGCAATGATGAGTCACAATGATGTAATAATGATGATGATGATGATGATGATGATGATGATGATGATGATGATGATGATGATGATGATGATGATGATGATTAAAACAATCAAAATTGATAATCATAATATCATGGTGATGATGGTAAAGATCATGATAAGATGATGTTTGTCAGAAATTAGGATGAGGATCATTATGGTGACAGCCGACACTGATAACTAAAATGATGATGATGATGACGACGATGATGATGATGATGATGATGATGATGATAATGATTGTTAAGGATGAGGATGAAAGCAATGATTATAAAAATGACGTTTGGCATCAGCACAAACATTATTTCACAATGGAACTATTAGTAATCACAGCACATTGATGTAGCAGAGATGAATATTGTTGTTGGATTCCACCGTGCACTGAGTCATCCCCTCATCCTACATTCCTCCAGTGGACAGGAGGAAGCCTTTATTGCCGCCGCTGCCAGGCAGGCCAGGCAGGAATTCAGTTAGGGCACTATCAGTGCACTCAGGCCCACAATATTAGTAATAGTGTAAAACTACATTACTTCTTATCAGATTGTGTGTCCCTCAAATTACATGGCTTCTTACTTTTATCATGGCATCAAAGAGCGCGCCTGAATCACTGCCATTACCAGGGATGGCCAGGATATATTGGGAGCTTTTCACTGGGATCAATACAAACTTATTATCTTCTACAATAGCACCCTGACAGTAGGTCTTACCAGCCAAACTACCATCATACCCTAACAGTAGGTCCTCCAAGAAAACAAGATATATTGATATATTGGGAGAATTTTTCACTAGGATCAATACCAACTCATTATGATCTACGATTCAACCCAAACAGTAGGTTATCCTACAAAACATCATAATACCTTAAAGGTTCATCCTTAATCATTTATATTGCTGTTAAACCCTGTATGTTATATTTTGAATTGTTATTTTGTAGTCGGCCAAGAGCCCTGGCAGCTCGTGTTTACTATATAAAATTATTACCGACTTGAAATAAAGATTATCTATATCTATCTATAACCCAGCAAAACAACAATTACTACCTAAGCGGTAAGGTCAAACAATTTGTGCTTAATATGATACAAAATATTTCCAATGAAAAATTTAGAAATTTAAAATAGTAATTGAACGTGAAAGTGAAAATTTCCCTTTTAGTTAGGGAGAAATGAGCAAAACAGTTGTGCTGTTTTGGGGTGCTGAAGTCATGAATGGGTTAATGCCTAATTAGGTCTTTAAAAAGGGGGTTTCAGAGGACAGCCCCTGCTGAGAGGGTAGTAGTAGGGTAAGCCTTGGATGCTGCCTCGTAATAAGCTGGGCAATTGAGGGTCCCAAGCCTAGAGCATTACCCAGATAAGATCAGCAATATCCCTACTCCCTCTTCTCGGGCTGCCTGGCCATCCACCCTCACTCCATCACCCAACCGCCACCCATTCCGCCCGCTCGCCCGACGGCCCGCGATCACCACCGATCACTGCACACCAGAAAATGACTTCCTTATAATTGCCTGCACAACTGATCTCCAATTGTGATCAAGAGCATCCAATTTAGATACCGCCTCGAAGATGACAAGAAGACTAAGTAAAATTATCAACCCGCGGCTCTGTCAACCGCCTCTTATCTTGGCGAGATAGGGGGTAAAAAATGGCAGTTCCATCAAGATACGGGATAAGGGGAGAGGAATTTGGTTAATTTGTCCCATGGATATTGATGGCTTCCATTGACAAATTAGCCGCAATAAGACATTGTTCAAACCAACTGACAGTGTTTCTTAACTTGTGTCTTGTAATGCCGTACACTATTATACATTGTGTTATAACTTGTACAAGTCATTGTCATTAAATCATGCATAGAAATAAATGATTAGGCGTATATGTTCATTCTTACTTATACATTTCAGGGATATGGGTTGGCAAAGAATGTAAGAAAATTCCTAGATGGAAAGAATGAAAAGAATCTTGATTTCACCAACCCCCTTTTATCACTTCCCAATAAAAGGTGCCTACATTTTTCTAGAATTGAAACTTCCCAGCTTTCCCCTTTTCCAATATACACTCCCTTCATTCATCCCACATCTATCAGGCAGATATATACAAATCCAGCACTTCTTATCTGAGAATTAGGTTGGAATTTTGTGCAAGGAATAAACAGACTTTAGGACTAATTGAGGAATTCAACTTTGACAAACAAAGCATTCTTTTCTAGATAATCAAGTAATACGAGACAGACTAACTTGACCCTTTTCTGAAAGCCCTGCAAACAAAAATACGAGATTTTTTCTTCATGGGTATGGAATCTAAATTGAAAAGGAATCAACTGGCATAAATAAAAATTGCAGATAGAAATAGATGTAATTGGTCACTTAAGACATCAATCTTCACGCTTACCACGAGGATTAACTAGACTTGCATGTGATGTGTGTTTTATGAAGACACCAGAAGCCTACGGCCAGTTAATGTATATCAAATAGCCCCCAAGAAAAACAGCAGCATAGAATAGCTCAAATTGGGCATGGTCTAACTAGCATTCACCCTGCCCGCTTGCTTTGTACCCTTTTCTGCCGACCCTGTTCATTTACTGTTGGCCCCTTTCACCCTCCAGTTTGACTGTGGGCACCACAAAGGTGGGCTTTTCCACTCCAAAGGAACTATAGATTACCTGGCCTTTGTGGCAGTTAGCTAAAGAGCTCTTCACTCCACTTGGGCTGAAGTGGGTATTATTCGGGTACAATACCCATACAACCCTCTCCTCCACCCCTTTCACAGCCCGCTATAGGGAGACTGACCTTGAACAAAACCTACTGAATATCGCTGAATACCTGTCCATCTTCCCACTCTGGCCAGGTGTAGGAAGCTCAGTATCTTTTATCATCGCTACCTCTATTGATTGAACATCCACTGAATACCTGTCCATCTTCCCACTCTGGCCAGGTGTAGGAAGCTCAGTATCTTTTATCATCGCTACCTCTATTGATTGAACATCCACTGAATACCTGTCCATTTTCCCACCTTGGCCACTAAATACCTTCTCTAAAAGTATCGTCTACTGGTCTCATACTTTTGAATATAATTTGGTAATCAAGCATAAGTTCACAAAATATTTGAATTAGAGTTGTTGTATGGTCTCTAATCAACATTTCGCATTCAAAGGTTTTCCAGAAAATGCTATTGTTAGTAAAATATTTCCAAAATTGTCGGGCATGTTTTGGCCGGTCTAAGTGTGAATGGGTTAAACTAAGTTAAACTCCCAGGAGGGCTTGCAATCACAGAAGCAATTCCAGGACAAGTCGCATAATGACCATATGCCAGATGCCGATATCACAACTCAAGTGCATTGAGGCAATTGAAGGTAAACTGTTCTGCCCATGGACAGACTCTACTGCCCTGGTTAACGATCGTACTTCCCATGATGACAGGCTGTGGGAGGTACCCGGTGTTGTTATTCAGAGCCCTGGGTTTTCAAAACATTTCCCACCGTTACACAATACCATCATAAAACTCCATTTATCCCACCACAGGATGAGTACCAACTAATGAATATGCTAATCACATGCAAAACAGATCATGATATCAAATACTAATTAGCCCTAAGTATGCCCTACCTGTGTTAATTACCACACATGTGAGGGAGTGGCTTGGGGAGATTTGTGCAAGTGTGTGATTGGTAAGTAATTTATTTCGCCCACATGTGCTATCTGCTGGACACTAATATTTCAGTTGTAGAGAGATTAATTCACAGCGCATCAAATGAAAGGAAATTGATAGACATCTGAGAGAAAGAACACTCTAAATAGGGTATTGTTCTTAGACAGGAAAAGCTTTTTTGAAAATGAATAATTTTAAAACTTAACTGTTTCTTTCTTTCTCTCATCAACATCATCATCATCATCATCATCATCATCAACATAATCACAAGAATACTTAACAAGTTGTAAGTTTTGGATTATTTCTACCTTCATCATCAGTATTCATCTATTTACACAATAGTAATCAATTTATTGCAACAGGTAGATTAACTCCTTTCATCATCATTATCATCATCTTCACCATCAGCATTTATATATTCTTCATCACATCCACCTGACATTCTCACATTCTGCGGTGATGACAGGGAGCGTGGTGGCCGTTTGACCTTCTCCGCATGCAGATTCACAAACCACAATTGGTTTGCTTGTTGATGCACACGGAAACACATCAAAGAAACAATGCGCCTCTCAACATTTCTCTGATTTCTCTCGGGGCTCCAAACAACAGTTGCTGGCTCCATCCCGCGTGGTGATCTATCCCCCTGAAAACCCGCCGCATGATTGTGAGCCAAACAGCCTGTTGCTGGTTAGTTGGTGGGGAAACGACCAGGGTAGAAGACTACCATCCTGGTGGATCCTACTGTAAACAGTCACCATCCCGGACAGTTCACCGACTGGCAAGAGCAGAAAACTCTATTCAAGAAGTTTTGCTACTTTCTTTACCACTTTCTTAATCAATTTCTTTGGTCCTTTGGCTACTACCAACATGGCGAGAATAGAAAATTCTATTCAAGCAGTTTTCTTACTCCGTGTTTCCTACTTTAGAAATTTTTCTCTTTTTTTTCATGATTTGAAGCTGCCTCAATAGCAGAGAGATCTAAGGTATGGCATACCAACTCTTTATGGTCTCTCACCACTCCAATTTAGGTCCCAGTTTCAAATCCAGATACAAAGGTCCCAGAGTTAAATTCCGATCAAGCATGTAAGAATATCATGACTACTTCATAATAATGAGGGGAGGGTACAGACATTGCCATTTTTTCACTTTTTCATTTACACATTCATGATGAGAGACGGGGTACAGCAGAAGGGGAGAAGGGGTATGAGAGGGGATAATGGGGCGCACGTCAGGAGGAATGGTAAGGGTTGGGCGGTACAGTAGTTATGGAGGGGTATGGTACATGTACCAAATAGGAAAGGGCAGAGGTTTGGGCAGGAGTGCTCATTAATTATGTTAGCCTGTCAGAAGAAAGACTTGCTTAAGGCTACTGATGACCAAGAAACCTTACAAGTCACTTCCAAAACCTCCCAATCTCTACTCTTTTTCTCTTGGCTTAAGACTAGCCACCGGGTGGGCACCCCAAAACTCGCTCAAATCACTCAGCTCCTGCCAAGTCAGTCAACTGTCCTGAATATAGATAAAACCAACAAACAACCTAAAAGCGTGTCTGTGGTGTGTAGATACAAAACCCTGGCCCGAAGGCACGGCCATGACAACTCTCCTCTTCCCTGGCTACAGGGTTGTTGTCATGGTGATTACCATGGCGACCCAATCAGCTGCCAGGGCGGGCAACAATGTAGCAGGGGTGGAGGATGATGATAGGGCAGCAGTTGGGGTGTCACGGGCACAATTTGGGGTATCAGGCCCAGACTACCCCAGTGTACACAAGTCAACAAGTGGCCACAATCAAAATAAACAAGCAGTAAATCTTCCTGACACGGGTGACACTGATTTACCTCGAAGGGACCTATTAACACGGAAACTACAGAAGACCCGCTTCTAACATTGCCAAATTCATTTATCAAACCAAAATTAATGACCAGTTATTTACCAACAGGAAAGCTTAATTGAGGGGAGGAGTAGAGAGAGAAGTTGTGTTTGATGCTAGTTTCAGCATGGATAGCTTGGCATTGAAAAGTGACTTCTAATCAGGAGTCTCCCGCTATTCAGAAAGAGAAGGTAAGGGGTACTGAGGATGAAGAGGGGTCAGGGGACCTTTGTGTATTGGGGGTGGGGGGGGGGGGGAAGCAAAGAATAATGCACTTTTAGTGAAGCTAGAAATATTAGGAAGATGCTAACCATCCAATATCCTTGGACAAAGATAAGGACAGTATCTCACATTTTCTATGATTTTATGCTTACTTTTAACTGTTTCTTTTGTTTTGTGTTTTGTCAAAAAAAGGAACTGTCAAGGTATTTCCTACGCAGACTTGTCTTCTGCAAGTCTCAAAGAGCCTGGAGGGAGAGAGGGGAAGAGTAGAAACCGGGAAGAGAACAGGTTCTGCGAGCCGCTGTGATATTCCAAGAGGCGAGATATCTCCCCCCAGCAAGAGATCTCTTCCAAATCATGTGTAACACTAATATTTGGGTTACTAATGACTTACACATTGCAAAATACCAAGCACTACCAAATGTAGGATGTTGTTGCACTAACAGAGGCACTATCGCTTCCAGTAACCACAAAAAATACCCCAGTAACTCAATCTTCTGATAATGATGCAGAATTCTAAAAATGAGACAAATATAGATGCCCTCTGTAACTCTTACCTCTTATATAACATACATCCAAAGAGCTTCTTATATCTTTTTACATTCAACTATTATAAATCATGGCTGCATATATTCAAAGAGAGACTTTTAACAAACTTCTTTTTCCCCTTTTCATCCTTATAACCCTATCACGATTCAGGTTATCTTTTAAACAAAAATATTTAGATGTTTTACAACTTATGAAAATAACTTTTTTATGTAAGTGAATTAACATTAATTTAGAAATCAATCGTAGCAGTTGTAGGTTATTTATTTTGAAGGTGACACCTCTTCAATTTCCCAAGAATTCTTTAATCAGAATGAGTTTGCGATTCCTGCACATACTCTGGGCATAAATTGGTTTAGGTTTAACCCATTCATGTCAAGAACTGCCAATAAAAAGCACTGTCATAGTGTTAAGATACTTATGATAATTACTAGGAAATAAGCAAGATTTTTTCTTTAAAATATCTGATGAAAAGTTTTCATTTGTGATCTTAAAATCCATCACCAATATTTCTCCTCAAAATATTCTTTAAAGATGTTTTGATTCAACAGATATCCTCAAAATAGTCAGAGCGCTGGGGCACTCAAGGGATTAATAGGTTAACCAATGGTTTTCATTGATTTGACCCTGCGTACAGCCTTAGCCCCTCTCCATGGTAAAAGACACAGTCAGTGAGACATGCCAACTATTCTGGGATTATTTTTGTGGGGTCAACTTTTAATGAAAGCGTGCCATTCCTGAGAGAAGGTGCTAAATCTCCCATGAACTTATCCCGGCAGTGGCTGCGTGGAGAAAGAGCTACATTTGTGATACCAGATTCCCCAGCCCATCAGAGTTGCACAAGCCTCAAATTTAGGCAATTACCCAGGCACATGCCAAACCTCATCAAGTTGCAGATCCATGGAGATCCACTTCGCTAACCCGCAGATCTCATTCATGACAGACTGCACCTGCCCAAGCAGAAAACGGGATCAAAACCGTGCCACGGACTCCGACTTGGCAAGCACTCCACAGGACGGCTATCACGGTTTTCCACTTGCTTTCCAGATTATTTATGAGCCGAGCACACATAATGTGTCACACTCCGGGCCTATTCATTAATATGCAAGATTTATTTAAAATTTTAAGTTCTCGTCCCAGCGGTCACTGTTGTCCAGTGCATTTAACCCGTACCAGAGAGAAATGACCCTCCCGACAGGGGGACTCACTGGTGGCCAAGGATTTCAACCTTGATAACTCCCTAATAATTAGTGGCCTGCTCTACAGGAGGAGCCACTGTTGACACAAGGATTTTACCCCTTAATCCTTACTTAACTCCTTTGTTAAAAGTGACACACCACTTATGGGGAGCCACATGTCAACAAGAGGTTTTAATCCCCACTAGTTACCAACCTCAGTAATGCTAAAGAGATATGAACCCTCCCTGCAGGGGCTGCCATAAAACATTCAGCACTCTACCCTCAGAGTGATGGCATCAGGAGGGTGTTACATGGGATACCCTAATACCCAGCTGAGGGGTGTACCCCATAAGTACCCCCTCTCCACAGGGCAGCGACTAAGAATAGCCAGGTCAGGGTGGGAGGACACGTATATTAAGAGATAGGAGGCCAGGAATACTGAGCTCAGTTGACCAAGCAGTGTGGTGTAGTGCCAGCAATAGTAGATGGAGGGAACCACCTTGTCCTCCTATCTCTAGAGGTTTGTCATACTAAAACTGAGTTCTAAATTCACCTGGTGAGATAAATGTGAACTAATTTGGCCACTCTGGCCCCCTTGACCACTTGGTGCCTGGTAACAGAACTTGAAGACAGAACAAATACATATGGGTGCCTAGAACTCTAGGCTCTGTTCCTCCCTGCCTTGCAGTGGAGGAAGGCCCTAGTGTGAGAGTGAGAGGCTGTGGTTGAGATGTTGTGATGGTGGCGGTGATGGTGGTGAAGCCAAATGAGATTCTGATGAAAAACACAGGAGTAGGAGGAGGCTGTGCCTGTTTCAGTTGAGTAGCTCTCGCAGGGTGGTAGAGGCCTAACTAGCTTTTAAGTAGCTGCTCTTTGCTTGATCTACACTACACCGCCACATGCTTTCCCCACAGACACAACACACAACTTCCAGACACAATCACAACAGGAAATACAAAAACTATAGAACCTCAACACTGAGCATCTCAGGAAATTCTTCATCACTTGATGCTGTTGCTCTACAATGTTTACCATTCAAATGAGTGACTTTTCTATTGCTGTACAGTATATACATCACACACACGTAAAAGACAGAAACAGCACGTAAGAAACACTAAGTTAAGAACTAACACATCAACCCAGGGAAGGATTTTGTATTGCTTATTTGATTTTTTTGCTCTACTTTTTAGTATTCAATAAATGGATTTTCTATCGCTAGTTTAATTCAAATGTGTGGCCTTCACCTTTTTAGAATCTAATTGAATTTTTACCTCCTTACTAAAGTTAAAAATTAGAAAATAGAATGTGACTGATTGATGATGTTTTCACAATGAAGACAGAAAAAACACGTTGCTTTTCAGTAAAATAGCTGAAGTGTCACTATGTATGAACAATAAATACCATAAGTAAGTAATTGCAAAGTTGGTCAAGTACAAGTTATTCTTATCATTTACAATACTTTAAGCTTGATGTTTGATAAGTAGCTAGAGTGACTGAAAATTAATATTAGAGTAGATTTCTGGCAGGGATAAATAGGTTTGTTGAACAGCATGGACCCTGAGAACTCAGTTTCCCCTTTCTGCTTGGGGGTCTGTTGTTGGTTGGTGAGTCGTCAGTATGTGACCTGTTACTGGAGGGCCGTGTACAGGGCCGTGTAGGAGGGCCGTGTAGGAACCCCTGTCCTAGTTTCCCCTCGGCGGCTGCGAGCACAGAGCGCGGAGAGGAGAATCCTCGCTCACTGCGTCCAGGATCGGGTTTCACCAAGCTAGACACGGGAGCGCCAACCCGATAAACAAAGGATGTTCCCCAATTCTACATGAAAAACAACTAGAAACACACAGATTTCGACAAAAAGAACTTTTCAAAGCTTGCCTGACTGACAGAAATAAGTTGTTTTTTGAAGTTTGTGATCTTGCGTGATAGTTTTGCCGAGTTAGCTGTTTGCTGCCCAGTTTTGTTGATACAAGTGCCCGCCTGGAGGGGAAGACTGTTCGTTACCGTGGTAACCCTAGACAAGATGGCTGCAGTTGTTGGTTGATAACCCTGGCCGGGGAGCCGAGAGCGAAACCAAGCTTGACAGGGCCGGCCAGCGATAACCCCGATATTCTGGCCATAGAACGTACCAGCTCCGTTGATGCACCAGCCAGGCTCCGAAAACACATGTACGGAGCGCCATTCGGAGTGCCGCCACTCGCACCATGTGAACTTCCTGGCAGGGTCTCAACTTCTCTGAACATCCGCGCGGAATTCCCCCCACCTTGAACCCTCATGCCTTTTACAACATACCACACAACTTCTCCTCTCTCTAGAGTATCTCAAACATACCTATTTCCCCTTAACCCATTCACACCTGGAGCATACACACTGACAGGTCTGACAAATACGGAAGTATCTTGCTTACAAAGCAATATTCAAAGAAAAAATTCACTGACAATTGTTCTTTCAGTTTAGTTGAAGAATCCCCCTTCAAATGTTTATCTTATATTACTCTAATTGATGAGTTATGTTCAAACTTGTCAGACCATAGCACACTTCAAATACAGCCCAAATCATAATACTTCCAATTCTCCAGCTCACTCCAGGGTCTGGAGCCCAGGCAGGCAACATAAACTTTCAACGAGGAAAGAGAGACAGTAGTAGCACACATACAAAATACTACAAGACTTAGCTTCTTTTACCATGCATGCTGCGAGCGGCATAGTTATCCTGAATGACAGCATTCCTGCACCAACACCAACAGAATCTATCTACAATTTTTTCTTTTGTAGATCGACAACTTCTAAAGATGTTATATAATTGATATCATCCCTATTTGTGTCCCTTGTGTACTTAAGAGAAGTTCACATTTCTGGCTTGAAGGGTTTTTTGCCTATCAAAGTGAGACCATGACATTTGTCAGCCTACTGTATACAAATGACCAAAGAATTCTGTGTCCCATCACATTTACACCAGGTGCCAATAGTAACAGGTGGGGTCACAAAGTCTGAACTCTTATCACCCCTGATATTCATTTCATTTACATCCTAGGTAAGACTATTATGTGTATAGAGGTACGTGCATGTTGGACCCAGACAGAAAAAGACAGGACAGATGGAGTCCACACCTCAGCACTAGATAGTCCCCCCCCCCCCCCCCCCCCCCCAATCTTTAGTTCAGTAGCCTGCACCACACTTGCCTAGAGAGGAATGTGGGAACTCTTTAGAAACATGTTTGTGTCATCTTTGCCCCAGCAGCCGAGGAGCCACTCTCTTCTCCCCAACATCCCACTGCGCAACAGATGAGAAATGCGCAATTCTACATTTATGAGAAGACGGGTAATCCCGGCACTAACGACTACATGTCAACTTTTAGCCAGAAATGTCAACGCTTTTTAAACGGAGGAGGCCGTTCCACCATGCTGCTCCTGCTGCTGCAGCTCTCTCGTCTTAGAGGAGGAAAAGTTAATTGGTGTAACGAAGTGGGGTGGGACTTGTTGAAGTGTAACAACATGGTATGACTATACATACCATGCAATGACGAGGGACGGCCTGCTCCTTTCATGTCCCACTTCATGAAAGAAAACCCAAAATGTTAAAAGCATGGGAGTTTCATCCAAACTTGGCTAACCCCCTATCCCTCTCACCCCTCTAGATCGCCCCTTTAGTAGACTTCTACATGACTGCAAATCAAAACTCTGCTTCTGTGATGTAAACTTTTATTTCTTAAAATTCCATGTGAAAAATCTCAACTTCAATTTCTATTATCTGATATCATCATAGGAAAATATTTCAGCTCAATAGATATTATTTAATCAAAATGATATTTCTATTTCTGATATCTTGAATTCTCATACATTTTTTTTGAATATCATAATCTTATTTTCTTAGATAAGTATTCCAATATTTATAATCCGGTATTTTCAGATGAATATTTCAATTTCTATGTTTTTCTATCAATGCACACACCACGTGGCGGCTACTCATGAGATGACAGGGGATCGTTGTAATGCACATGCTAAGACTATCATACTTAAAACAAGTCATCCCGTCTTAAGTCTGTTCAAGAGAAGTCTGGTTACGTAGAGAGCCCAGCGGAGCGGCTCAACCAATCAGAGAGAGGCAGAGGTTCCTGTTAGCGCTCCTCGCAGCCACAGAAAAGACATGTGTGGGGGATTAGGAGCTGGTGACAGACCTGGAGTAATTGCGCTCATTACTCCACTCAAAATAAATATACAACAAAAACACCTAATGACGGAGTTTGTGTAAGCTTGCCCTCCCTGTAAAAACACAGGGAACAGACGTTGTAACTTCACACTGGGAACACAAACAGCTAAGCCAACTACAGGCTATACATCCCTGAGGATCGCTTCATAGGGCACCCAGAAATACATCCCTATTACCAAAACAATGCGGACAGGGTCTTGTAATAACACGGCCACTCTGCCCAGCATGGACACCACTAATGGGCAAGTCCCTGAGGACCAGAGAAGACACATGGTTATGGCAAACCCTTATGGTCAATGTTCATCACAGGGATGTCAACAACCATCCTCATGGATGGTGCACTAAAGCAGGGCTATCTTGTCCACTGTCTCTGAAGTGACCAGTGGTCAAATCCCTTGAGACCTCACAGATAGGCAGAACTCTCTGAAGTGACCAGTGGCCATATCTCTCCAGACCTCACTGACCATCATAGCTGAGTGCATAGCATAGTTACCCTGCCATTAGTGACCACCAACATGATGATCTTGACCACTGTTATTATACATGTGGTGACCACTGGCTTCTAGCTCTGCCGGGTGCGGGTTGTTCCAGCCATCCACACTAGACCCAGGAATTTGGAGTTTATCATTTGTCATCACTTTTTTCTGTTCATGAAGTTAGCCTGTTGTAAGTGGTGGCGGAAACCAGAGTACCCAGAAAAAAACTGTCTCCAAACCCCATGTCACTGGCAACTTTTTTCACACAGGGCAGCTGGGATTGGAAGTCCAGCAGTGGAGAGAGAGAGTGAGCAGTCATTGGCAACACGTAAAGACCACTTGGCTATCAGGGCAGGCCCTGTAAGGGTCAAATACAAAGACTGGCTTTCTGGCCAGGCCCTGCAAGGGTTAATATAGACGAGGTAACTAGTGATGAGACAGGAAGCCTACAGACCACTTGGCTATCAGGGCAGGCCCTGTAAGGGTCAAATATGAAGACGAGTTAACTAGTGATGAGACAGGAAGCCGCCTGTCTTTGCCTTTGGGAGGAGAAGTGAGCTAATAAGAGTTGCACAAGGCGGACAGCAGGGACCAACAATAGATGAAGATGACCGCCTGAATGGCCGAATACCTCCACCCCTTCCTGCATGCAACATCCACACAATGACCGCTGCTCTGAATGACTGACCAGTCAACATGGCTTCTTGATGAGCAATTTAGGTGTCAAGGTGATAATTATACCTTAGTAGTCCCCTTTCTGTATCTCTCTCTAACCTCTCTCCTACTGCACAGTGACTCTTATTGTTACACAAGCTGGGAATCCAGATACACTGAACTTCAGGTGGTGGGAATAGTGAGATGGGGTTGTTTAAAGTCTCAATCATGAAAGGGGATGGTATTCGTTGTCAGTTCATTGTCATACAAGCTTGAAATTTAGATGGACTTCACTTCAGGTGATGGAAATATTGGAATTAGGTTGTTCCTAGTCTTTATCCAGGAAAGGGATTAGTCGTTGTCAGTTGACCAATTCATGGCTGCAACAGCCTAGAATTATCTACTACAATGGAAATATCTTCCTCACAGAAGCATTTCCGTTAGAGATAGTTGGAGGAAGAGTAATAATCACAATTTTTCCTTTAGAAATATTTGAAGGGAAAATGTCAATCTCAGTACTATCTACAACTGTCTGAAAAATATTTAGAGATGTCATGCTTTATCATTAGGCTATAAGTAATTTTCAAAAATATCAAAACTTTAGATGGTTGGCTTCAGGTGGGATTGTGCACTTTTCTAGAACAATTGGCCACATCCGAGCAGAAGTCAGGCTTCTTTTCAAGCACATGTAATTACTACACAGAGACAGACACTATAGCACACAGTACAATACAATACAATACAATACAATACAAGTCGAGTAAATCTGATTGCCTGAGTCAATTGACTGTATAGCACTTCTTTGTGGAGATTGTTTTGACTTTAATGAGGCTATAAATCTTCAAATGTGAACAGTTATATTCATAAGTGGCTTGTAGTCCACACAAGGCTATAATCTGACACGGCTGACCCCGACCCCTCAGCCTGTCCTGTCCATCTGTTAGGCAAATTAGGCATTTTTTTCCTCCTCCTGACGCTACTGACACGGCCCTATTAGTTAAATCATTGCACTCTACTCACCATCAACGCTCAACAGCTTCCTGGCCAACTTATAGGGAGGATATGATGAAAGATATTTACCTGCAAAAAATAAGAGAAATATCAGTAAACTATGCAAATATGAATACAAAAAACATTACAATTTGTAAATATCCATTAAGACAGCAAGTGCTGAAATCTTCATCTATACATGGAGTAGAGCTTTTTTTTTATAAATCTCAATCAATATAAAATCTTAGTTTTCAACAAAATCTTAATTTTGAATTAACTCTGCTCTGCATCTGAATTTTACTACAGAGACTGTAAAAAGTACATCATTTAAGTGTTAACAATCTGTAACTTCCAGCATATTTACTACATTGTTGTACCCTCAACTCTTTAAACTTTCAACTCAGATATACTCATGGTGATTACACAATAGGGGGTCTCAGAAATTCATTTCTGACAAAAATAACGAAGGGCTTTGATTCCAGTTTCTATGTCACTGAGGTGTAACACACAAAAGGTGAGGTATTGTACAGTGACAGACACTGTCTAAACTGCGTCCTGATTGGTTAATCCAATCAGAGTCAATCACAGACAGCCTCCTCCTCCTCCTCCTCAGACCCAATCTAATTAGAGCATCTCTTAATTAGGCTAATGAGCCACGTCTGCTGCTGCTGCCTGGGCTTTGATTCCAGACAATGGGATTATTGGATTAATGAGCCTGTGAGCCTGTAAGCACTTAAAACAAGGCACTTAATACCAGCAGGAGACACAATCACAGAAAACAACTAAGAAAGGTTAGGATAACCTACCACTGCCACTTTCTTATCCCTTAACAACCATCAAATCTTATAGTTACTTATTAGATAACAACCTCTCCTTAAATAAGACACAAACCTGAATCAATAATTGTGCTAGCATTCAGGAAGCAAAACTGCAGGTTGTTTCAATCCCCCTCCCCCTCCCGGTTTGGAACAAATTCATCCCGCCAATACAAAGCTACTCAGAAGTAGGTAATTGGGTTATTTCGATACCTTATGAGTTTGCTAGAGTAAAACATTAATAATAATCAGAACTTGGTTCTTAAGATATCATTTCATTAGTATATGGGTCAAGAGTGAAGATGCTCCAGTTGAATTGTGATGGTATTGTTTGTGTGTATGTCATAGCTATCAGCCCTCCAGCAAGGACGACTTTGTGACAGGCGAAATTAAGACTCACTCTGCAAGGCGGCAACTATTCTATACAACTATTCCTGCAATGTGTCTCTTGTGTAATCTTTCTGCGCTGACCGAGGGGCGACCAGAGAGCCGACCCCTCCCCCACTTGACCAGTTATGCAAAGGTAAAATAATACCCTTCACAGTGAGGCGGGGACAGAGTTGAACCTGGTGTCAGTAGAGAGATAGGCAGATACCCCCTGCTGGTAAGCCATAGAAACCCCAGAAACAGACACCCCATACCCTATACCCCATACCCATACTGTGTACCAGTTGACACCCCAATACCCTATACCCACACTGTGGTACCAGCCTGGTAAAGGCAGTTCTCAACACATAGCAGCTGTTTATTAGTAAAGATATAAGTTGATAAAGGGTGGGAAGATGATGGGGTGATATGTGAATAAGTAACCCCACTACCAGGGGTGTTAGGGTGCCCATTAGGCATGGGTTCAGTTGGTATCATGAGCCTTTGTTAGTACAATATGGGTACCGGACGCTGAAAGGAAGCCTACACAAAACTCAAGAAAATCTTAAAACTGAACATCACAAATCGTTGCAAATTCAATAAAAAGTTACAAAACTAATGGCTGTAATTTATACTTATAGGTACATAAACATGATAACTTTCTTTGAGTTGAATAACTGAATTTGTAACCCGCTACTTTAAATTTACAGCCCTGCCATCAAGCCAGTCTGGACAGCGGGCATCCTGAATGTAAGGCCTACTACAACTTGTTTAGAAAAAGTGCACAAATACCTGATTTAAGTAGAGAAATGTGTGTAGGTATTTTAGGAGCTGAGCAGTAGATCACAGAGAGAGAGTGTGTAATGAATGCGAGTTGAGAGAGACAGTTATATTTGTTTCAGATTGTCAGCACACTTGTATCCCTAACCCTGCCAGTGATAAACCACCCATCAGCAAGACATGTTTTCACCCAGCTGATGAGATCAACAACTCATCTCTACCCTACCCAACACCCTAAAACCAACAACTCATCTCTACCCTACCCAACACCCTAAAACCAACAACTCGTCTCTACCCTACCCAACACCCTAAAACCAACAACTCATCTCTACCCTACCCAACACCCTAAAACCAACAACTCGTCTCTACCCTACCCAACACCCTAAAACCAACAACTCATCTCTACCCTACCCAACACCCTAAAACCAACAACTCATCTCTACCCTACCCAACACCCTAAAACCAACAACTCATCTCTACCCTACCCAACACCCTAAAACCCTAAAACCAACAACTCATCTCTACCCTACCCAACACCCTAAAACCAACAACTCGTCTCTACCCTACCCAACACCCTAAAACCAACAACTCATCTCTACCCTACCCAACACCCTAAAACCAACAACTCGTCTCTACCCTACCCAACACCCTAAAACCAACAACTCATCTCTACCCTACCCAACACCCTAAAACCAACAACTCATCTCTACCCTACCCAACACCCTAAAACCAACAACTCATCTCTACCCTACCCAACATCCTAAAACCCTAAAACCAACAACCCATCTCTACCCTACCCAACACCCTAAAACCAACAACTTATCTCTACCCTACCCAATACCCTAAAACCAACAACTCATCTCTACCCTACCCAATACCCTAAAACCAACAACTCATCTCTACCCTACCCAACACCCTAAAACCAACAACTCATCTCTACCCTACCCAACACCCTAAAACCCTAAAACCAACAACTCGTCTCTACCCTACCCAACACCCTAAAACCAACAACTCATCTCTACCCTACCCAGCACCCTAAAACCAACAACTTATCTCTACCCTACCCAATACCCTAAAACCAACAACTCATCTCTACCCTACCCAGCACCCTAAAACCAACAACTTATCTCTACCCTACCCAATAACCTAAAACCAACAACTCATCTCTACCCTACCCAACACCCTAAAACCAACAACTCATCTCTACCCTACCCAATACCCTAAAACCAACAACTCATCTCTACCCTAACCAACACCCTAAAACCAACAACTCATCTCTACCCTACCCAACACCCTAAAACCAACAACTCATCTCTACCCTACCCAACACCCTAAAACCAACAACTCATCTCTACCCTACCCAATACCCTAAAACCAACAACTCATCTCTACCCTACCCAACACCCTAAAACCAACAACTCATCTCTACACTACCCAATACCCCAACACCCTAAAACCAACAACTCATCTCTACCCTACCCAATACCCTAAAACCAACAACTCATCTCTACCCTACCCAATACCCTAAAACCAACAACTCATCTCTACCCTAACCAACACCCTAAAACCAACAACTCATCTCTACCCTACCCAACACCCTAAAACCAACAACTCATCTCTACACTACCCAATACCCTAAAACCAACAACTCATCTCTACCCTACCCAATACCCTAAAACCAACAACTCATTTCTAACCTACCCAACACCCTAAAACCAACAACTCATCTCTACCCTACCCAATACCCTAAAACCAACAACTCATCTCTACCCTACCCAGCACCCTAAAACCAACAACTCATCTCTAACCTACCCAATACCCTAAAACCAACAACTCATTTCTACCCTACCCAACACCCTAAAACCAACAACTCATCTCTACACTACCCAATACCCCAACACCCTAAAACCAACAACTCATCTCTACCCTACCCAACACCCTAACACCCTACAACCACCTTGCATCCAACACTCGACTCCCATCCTTCTTCAAGACATATCAAGTATTCTCAAAGATTTTTTTCTTCTTTTTTTCATCTTTTATCAAGGCTTTACTTTAGTTGAACGAAACAGTTCCAAACATTTTGCTTATTTCTACTTTCATCTTCAATTTTAAATAATTAACAAAAAACTTACTAATTCAATTTTTCTCTTTCTATTTTATGTTTACATCTATTTTCATTGAACTTATACTAGGATTTCAAGGTATACTCTATTTATCCGAGTATAACATTGTCCCCCTTCAACTAGTCACCCAAAATACAAATATAACTCTTTTTATTTGAATTCATATAAGGAAAGCGTGGTTGCATTTTAAAGCCAATTTTACATATCCGTCAGATGTAGTGTCGGATTCTCCAGGTATAACAGGTGAATATATAAAACTCTATAAGTCTCTAGTAGAACCCGGATTTTACATATCCCTCAGATGTAGTTTGAGATTCTCCAGGTATAACAGGTGAATATATAAAACTCCATGAGTCTCTAGTAGAACCCAGATTTTACATATCCCTCCGATGTAGTTTGAGATTCTCCAGGTATAACAGGTGAATATATAAAACTCTATGAGTCTCTAGTAGAACCCAGATTTTTGGGTGGTCCTTTAAAAGTGAAGCATGCTGTCCGGGTTAGCTCATAAACTCACAAATACTTGTTGTGCCATCGCTGTAAAAACACGACAGGCAAGTGAAATTCACTGCAGTCATTTATCTACTGCTCTGCAAACTGTTTACCAGAACAGGCACATGTGTTTAACTATCATCTCTTCTTGCTGCTCAGTTTCACTTTTTTTCTCAACAAGACCTTTCACGAGTGGGTATGAATTAAGGGGTACATGTAGCAGAAAATAACAGAGCAAAAAGTTGAAGTGTGAAGGAAGGTCAAGAGAATTAGCAATTTTATCACCATATATTTGCTACTGACTTTTGTTGGAAATAGATGCAGTTTACCTATTGTACTAAACACCATGATAAGGGGAACAGAACCATCGGCATGCCATAGTTTTATACTACAGCAAATAGGTTTTTATGTATGAAATAAACAATATTTAATTGGACATGTCATCAAGTCTTTGGGTAAGACACATTGTATCTCCCAGCACAAAGACCCTATGTCGCTAGGTTGGTAAATATAAATTGTGAAAATTCAGCCCCTTTATATTGTCAGGTGAAATGACTTATAACATATAGATTTGGAATAATGGATTTCATCTTTAAGTACTATGAAACTTGACTTCAAAAAAATATTTGTGGATTTTGGAATTTCGTATATTGTCACTCATATTTCAGCCCTATATATCATGAAACTTGACTTCTAACAAATAAATTTGGAATTTCTTATACTATCATTCATAGTTTAGACATGTTATATCTCCAGGTGACTTGAATTCAAAGTTTAGCCCTGTATATCTTCAAGTGACTTGAAGCCACACAGATAGTTTTGGAATGTAGAATTTCTTTTATAGTCACTTTATCCACAACATTTCTTTCAGATGTATATCATTCAGAAATACTTAAGATTCATTATGAGAGGGTGGAATCGGGTGTAAAATATGCCCACAGTCTGTGCTCCCGATCTTCTAGTGGTCATAACCATATATCACCCCTCCTGGAATGAGAGTGTTATTTCCTACGGTGCTGTGCCAACAACATACCGAAAATCCCAGCAAAAACATCCAAGCAAGAAACGCTGTAAAATCCATAGCTGCATTCATATCATATCATAACAGGGCTTAATCAATGTCACTACAGGGTCGGGAGAGGGGAGCTTAGGAATGAGTGGATCTATGACGGGATCAATATCTTATAACGCGTATTTACACAACAAAATTACTTTATTGACTTGTGCATTACCATTAGGGTGTAGTCTGTTCTGGGTGTTGGGGAGGGGGTGAATTACGCCCTGATGATAGCTGCTATCTCGCTAAATTACCACGAGGGGTCAGGTCAGGTGCGAATCTACTTTTGGTAAACCCTGTCCTCATTTCTGCTGGCTCCTCTGCACAGGGCGTGGTCCTTTCTAGGGTATGCTTAACAAGGACGGAATAAAGATTTCCCACTTTACGGCCATATTGGATCCAATGTATTTATGCTGTGCAGAGACGATAACTTAACTGCTATTGGAAATAGATAGATGTTGTCTGAGGTTCATGGGGACTTTCCATGCAATCATTGCCATGTGAGAAAGATGTCAGTTACTCATGTGACTAAATATGGCAGAAAAGTGACTTTTACCAGTAATTTCCACAGTACAGCTCACTGACAGGAAGACTAGGACGGATGCACAGCACTGCAGAGTAGGGGTCTGGGAAACAAATCCAAGTGGATTAGGTCGATGTTTTGATCAAACCTATCCACTAGCTTATTAGAACCTGGTGTGCCCCTTTAAGACCTTGTTGTCATAGGGTGGTTCATTGACGGGTAGGGATCTGCATAGCACTGCAGAGGTAGGTCAAGGAATACCTGGAGTGGTCCTTTAAGAACTTGTTTCCAAAGAGCAGCCATTGACTGGTATTTGAACCTTGCATGCATCTTTAAGACCTTGTTTCCAAAGTGTAGCGTATTCACAGGGGGAAAGGCTGTCCGCCTGGCAAGGCCAGTAATCGAGCAAATTTGAATTCTGTACCAGTAATCGAGCGATACTCTAACGGTTTTTACATTCAACAGCTTATAAATCACAGATTTAGTGTTTAAACATTTAAGAATCATTCATAAACCATTTGTTGTCAGTAAACCATCCTCCATGTGAAAAATGGCAACAAAATACCCAGCAGTATTTTTTTAATGGTCAATTATGTCCTAGTCTTTTGTAGGTTCCACACAAATTGCTCCCTTATTCAAATTTACCTATCATTTGAAGACAAATAGCTATACCACTAATTAGAGAAGGTTCTTAGGAACTAAAATATGTAAGAATATCTAAACAAACTGAAGCTTAGAATTTATAATATTTTTTTGAAAGTTGTACAACCATTTCTTCACTGTACGCCCACCGCGCGAGCGACTTCGAGGCACTGTACGCCTACTCTGCGAGCACAGTACGCCCACTCCTCGAGCAAAACCAAACTGAACTCAACTTAAACAGTCATTTATTACTGTTTTAAGCAACAGATCTATATAATTCCGCCTAAATTCATCACTTTGGTTATTGTGGACCACTCTTCAACAAATCTTGCATGAATTAAATTTTCTTAAAAATTTATCACAAAAGGGTAGAGATGCACTCACCACTCAAGAATGTGAGTGGCTCTATAACTGAAGCCAGATGACAAGCCTGAAGTGGTCAACTCATCTATGTAGGGAACACAGACCTAACACAGAACACCTAACACACACCCTCTTATGAATGCTTATCACTGTCAAGTCTTCTTTACAATCCTCAATGTATACAGGCATTGTTGAGTGTTATACTGACCTTTGTATCTCTACAGCACATTTTAAAAATAAATAAACATGTAAATGTTAATAAATTTCCATCAGTAAGTATTTATTCTTAATTGTTGGGCTGGATAATACATTTTTATCTTTAAAAACCCTGTGTCCCTGAGCAAGCTGAGCTCATCTGAGTTTATCTCCCTCTGTGAGTGCAGCTCTACAAAATAGTGAAATCATTTGAGTTATGGGTTTGGTTATGGTTTTCAATACTACCAGTGTTAAGTCTGCTGAATTTTGTTAGCTGTTGTACAGCCAGCTACCACTTATCTCATCAGAAGAGTGACCCACTGTTTTCATATTCCTAGTGTGAGGTCTAGAGGGTATTACCCTGGACAATTGTGTGACTTTTACTTACTAAAAATGTTCGCAATAACTCTACCGCTAAATACAGTTACTAATTCACAAAATCTTTCATGGCACCACTCCTTTATTTTGGTTTGGATTCCTCCCAGATTCTGATCTGTGTTCTCAAAAAATGCTATCAAATCTTTTATCATTTGAATTTCAGCTTCTTGTTGTAGATCATTCTCTTTTTTTGTCGGTGGACCTTTATGACCGAATAAGTCTATCTTAGCCTGGTCGCCTCTTTTGCTATTGTTTATCTTCTTCCCATCAACACATACTTCATACGTTTTAGAAGCTTAATAGCTTCAGGCCCAGCACTTTTGATGTACTTGTTCAAAAAATCAATTATAACACCGGGATTGATGAAATCTGAGTCACTTTTTTTAGTCCTCAAAGAGGGAACAATGAAGTTCACCTTTGCATCTTTAAGCATTGTATCACTATCGGCATCATCTTGTACCCTAGGTCCACCCATTAGGCGGAGAAACTTTCCACAAAAAAGGCGCCAACCTAGCCTCCAAAACATCTTGACCTTATCATTATACCTCATTGCTGCCCTGTTTTCAAGAGAAAACCATTCTATAACATCAAGAAATAGCAAGTGTGCTATATTATCCATTGAGAACCTGTCATAAGCTATCATTTCCATGAACTTGGCATTGAGTTTTCCCACTTGCTTCAGATTTTTAAGGACTGCAGGAAGTAACTCAACAAACTGGGCATATATTTCTTCCAAGTCCATTGCGAGTCCCTGTGGTGACACTTGACAGGAGGCATCACTGGTGAGAAGAGATATGTCTTCAAAGTTTTCATCGTGTTCCACATCATCTCCTGTGAAATCCAAGTGTTTAGACACCTTCCCATCATGTATCATATCATCTTGAACCTTTCGTAATCTCTTTGGTGTTGGGCTCATAACCTCCTCTTGGTCAAAAACTTGGTCAGCATCCTCATAATCTGCTATCCATACTTTCAAACTGTTGGGTGAAATCCATATTGCTTGATGTTTCTCCTAAATTTTTCTAGAAATTTGTCGATAGTGTATTGAAAGAGGCTTATCTGGATGGTTAGTGATAGTATGTGCCAGTAACACAGCTGAATCAGTACTCTCAGCATCACAACTGTAGCACTTATATTCTGTCATGTTTACCGACACCTGGAACATATTTTGTTGCAGTTAGATAGTGGTAAATGAACAAAACTTTACTTAGAATTAAGTCATTTGCTCGAGGTGTGGGCGTACAGTTGCTGAAATGTGCTCGAAGAGTAGGCGTACACGCTCGCAGGGTGGGCGTACAGTGAAACCCACCAGAAAGCAACAGGAACTAAAACATTGTGTAATATTTGTATCTATTTATCATTCATGGAAAGACACCATAATTGGTAGGTAATGAGGAAAGACTCTTAAGATTACTCTAAAAATTACTAAAACTTTGTAGTACTAACATTTAAGGGTTAAGAAGTATTTAAAGTAGCACTTGTCAGCATTTGAGGGTACTACATCACATGAAATCGCTCTAGTATACTCCTTTATCTCATAAGCTTGACACTAAAAACTTGACTGTAGCAGGTTAAGATACTTGTCTAACTGGAGGTCTTATCAAATAGTGATTAAATGTTGTACTTATTAGGAATTTCCAAGCAAATATGACAGCAAATTTCACTCAACCACATGGTTTGCTCGATTATTGGCGTGATATGCTAATTTCGCTCGATTACTGGCCTTGCCAGGCGGACAGCCTTTCCCCCTGTGGTATTGACTGGCATTTGAACAAGGAGTGGCCCTTTAAGAACTTGTTTCCAAAGTGTAGCGTATTGACTGGCATTTGAACAAGGAGTGGCCCTTTAAGAACGTGTTTCCACAGGCAGCTCACTGACTAGAAGGAATCTGCCTCCAGACAAATGGTATCCTTAGCATGAGGACAGTATCATTCATCAGGGCAATGTCAGGCTGGGGCTAATGGTAACACATCTAATGAGGCTATTGTGTAATGCCTGAACAGGCCTCCATCAGCCCTGCTAAGAGCTGTGCCCCGTTACACAATCTGTGGGGGACAACACGGCATAGGCCGGCCAGCAAAATACCTCTTACCACCACCCACATCAACAACACAATCAAACGCCTATTACAGATACTAAATGACTTTTATTCAGAACCTGGGAGTTACACAGGTGAGTTACATAGGTGATTTGCACAGAGGTAACCAGTGCAGGTGTGCTTCCACCTTTTATAGAGGGCCACCAACACAACAGTATGTTTTTGTCCAAAATCTTTCTTTTCCCTACCCCCCCCCCCCCCCCCCCCCCTCCAAACTTACATAATATTGATAACACTGTTGCTTTGAGGCCGTAAGTCATCACATGTACACATCTCCCTTTCAAAACATATAGGTTGCACTTAGTCAAAAGGTAGGTTTGGATATAGTCACTTTTTAATCTCATCCCATTTCAAGATGCCTCACTGTCTACCTGTGATCCCTGTAGCGAATTTAGGGCCTTACTCTGATAATGCATACCTAGTCTTTCCTACCACATACAAATCCCAAAGCCTTGACCCAACCCTGGTCTAAGTACAAATTAAGCAGCCCCAAGCAAATTGTTTCGATGCCCTCCACACCTTGCTTGTCAACTTATTTAAGATTTATTGCGGCACCTTGATTGTGTTTGTTGAAGAGAGACGAATGAGGGTCTACGATCGGTATTACCCGATACCCAGCTGGGCAACAGACACATATCTCAACAAACAGTACATAAAAAACCTACGCTATACCCATCACATATAAAACAACATGATGCAAAGGGAAGCAATTTGATTCTCGTAGACATTAAGTTTAAGTATTAAGTCCTCAGTATAAGTCAATTAAATGACTTTCTGTGAATATCCAATCACAGCTAAGTGTAATGACACCAGGTTTCCCAGAACCAATCAACTAACAAACCAACCATACATTTTGGGGAACACATTAAGGAGCTATGATGCACACCTTCAGCATTGTGGCGTAGCACTGCCACTGATGGCTAGCTGTCTCTAACCACTGCTCCAGTTAGCATCCCGGCCAGGGCATGCAAGAAGGTTGCCAGTGACTTGGTGGTAGGCGGTGGTTTTGTCCAGGTACTCACTAACACATGGCTAGTAACCATTAAGCTTAAATATAGCAGAAAAAGTGACGGTAATCAAATTTCCACAGCAGCCTGGCTTGGGAGGGGAGGGGGGGGTGGCCATGATGAAATCATAGCCAAGCATTTCGGGGATAAAAGGATTGAAAGATGTGATTGGTTCTCCGGTAAATAAGCGGGGGCAGTCGGGGTAAGAAAGGGACAGGTGTGCCCCATACATCCAGCCCCCTATTCACCCCGCTAACTCACACAACAACAAGACTATCAGTTTACCTGCCTCCATTCAGAAGGGGGGTATTTACCTACTCTTAATTTCCAGCAGCCACCCTGGTAAAACCCTTATGCTGCTGCTGCTGCGGCTGCTGTTGCTATGGCTGCTGGACTTTCTTCTTCTTCTTCTTGACAAGCAATCTCAGCTCAATGACTTTCCCCATCTGACTTACAGGTAGTGGCCTCTCTCAAGTTTGAATGTTTTCCCGTCAATGATCATTGCACAATGCAGCCAAAAGCAGTCTGACAATTTTGATGAAAAATCTCAGGTGAAAGCATAATTTGAAGATGAAGAAGAGCCTGGCTGGCCAATCTAAAAGACCCCCTACATAGCTTGAAAATCAGCCAAATCATTGAGCTTGGTTCATGGTCCATTTATATGTCATATATAAGATCATCAAACATGAGCAACCTGGCAATGGCTTTTGGCCAATAATCCCCCATTACAATTTGGCATCGGACATTTGTGGGGAAAATTATGATGAAACTCCTGCTTCTAAAGTTTTAAAATCCAGGTAAATACAGGTTTGACGAATCTCACATGGAGAGAGCGGCGAGTTCCTGCTTACTTCCTCTCGTCTGGCGGGTACGTGTGCTAACACTCGCACAGGTAAACAAGCCTCTAAAAGGAAGCTGTACAGCTCGTATTCCCGCATCAATTACAGGTAGAACACACCTGACCATTCTCCCACCTCACCTAAGCAACAAGCCCGGGCAATTAGCAGATAGTATTGCTGTGGTTTAATGATAGGGATTACACGCAATGTGCAGGTCAAGTTCACGCCCCCGGGGCAGGTACTGTGCCCAATTCTTTGGTATCATATAAGAGTTTGCTTGTACGGGTCTTCAGTCTTGGCACGATCATCATATGACTCATAGCCATACCTTAAAGGGGAACTTGGGGAAAAACACATCATAGGTTTATATGAAAGTTCATGAACATAGCTCAACATCTGTCATAAACAGAGAAGCCCTAGAGCTCCACACAAAGAGAAATCTCAAATTGCAATTAGTGAATAGCACCTCCATTGAGGCAGGGCAGCCGCCATCTTGGATCTGAGTCAACTCATGCTGCTGTAGTCTATGTAAATGGGTGGCAAGCAGCTTAGTGGGTGTATTAGATAAAGCCAGTAGCTCTGTCTAGGAGGTAGATATTTCACTGCTCTGAAGCACATTCAAGATGTTTAGGTATGCAAATCCCTACGACTTTGAACCAAGAGTGGCTGAAGGTGATCAGGTGGATTATATGGACATAGTTCAAGGTGTTGATGAATTTGATGGTCAAGATGTGGAAACAGAGGGCTGGCGCTTAAATAGCATGTTGTGGTGCACCTGTCAGACTTCTTTCCTTCTTTAAATTATCAGGCCCCTTCCAAAGGTATTCTTGACATCTTTTCTATAATCTTCATGAATATGTACACAATTACTAAAGGAAATGAAGATGATTGCTGTTCCCAGTACTGCTAGTCACTTCCTGTGTTTACTACCTTGTGTCCCATGGGGTCTAGATGTGTAATGCCAATTGGACAAGGTCAATTACCCTGTGTGTCCCTTTCCTTTACTTACTTTTGTTATTACCCTAGGGACCTAGACATAAGACAAAACCTCAGTTGTAAGACAACTAACAAAATCCTGCACAGTCTATTCTCAGTGGATTAATAAAGACCATGTTGAGGTACCTATGAAAATTGCCATTCACCCTGAAAGTTAGCTGTTAGGGTTGATAAAGTCTGTACATCAGATCATAATAATGAAGAGTATGATTATTAATCATAAGTCATTAAGAGAAGGTTGGTAATGAGTAAATGAAAATGTCATTTATTCTATCATAAATAAAAGAAAGGGTCATTTGCAATTTGAGATATTTTGATTTCAACCTTCCTCTATAATTGCAGTACTATTTAGAAATGTATTTCTTCCCAGTGAAAATGGGGTCATGACTGACTATAACCTTAGCTGTTTCAATTTTGTAAGTTAGGGAATGATATTTACCCTTCTCATGCTGGCTTAATATCAAACATTTAATGCATACACCTGTGCTTATATTCGTTGAGCAATTGAATGAAGGTAAATCATGTTGAGACTAGTAAATGTATACCAATAAAGTAAATAAATCCCGAAATTGATAAATTGCAAGATCACTTCTGCTTGAAATAAGAGATTTATGAAAATTGGTTACCAGATATTATATCCTTGAGGAAAGTAAGACTAGATGCAAAAGGAGTCGCATGGAGCATGATAAAAGGTGTATCAATTGTGACTGTTTCTTTTTTTGAAGAAGTGTGAGAGATTATGCACACCTATTTCACAAGTACCCAAACCTTCTAAAAAAGCATCCCTCTTCAGAACCTTGTTAACTGTACTCTGAAGTAATCCTGACTGCAGTGTGTGATTCCTGACGTAATCCTCGTCAGTGAAGTGGTCTGAACATACATATGCATACTTCAGGACAGGTGGTTTTAAAAGTTTCATGGATGCTAACCACTGTTTTTGTCTAAATTTACTACTAGGAAATCTATGAAAGCTTTCTCCACTACCGTGTCTTTTTTACAGCCAATTGCTGCACATGATTTCACCATTTTCTTGTTTGATATATACGTTTTTATGCAACTTGTGCAGAGAGCTCTTGTCAGGAGCACTGCTGTTAGATACACTACCCAGAGGTAGCTTGGAGACAGGATATGATCCCTGCCACCCGATTGTGTCACAGCTGATAGCACTTGAAAAACATGGCCGCACCCAGTGGCTGGCAGAGGCTGTCTAGGAGGATGACAATACGCAAAAATCTCCCCTCACGGGCTCACTGAGAGAAAAAGAATGGTAGCATCCTGTTCTTGAAGTGTATAACTTTCATATAAGCTGATATGTTTGTGAGCCTTTAGGGCCCCTTTAAACCTCAATCTCATTTCTCACTTTTTTTTTTGGTAACCTGGTTGGGAAAATTTATGGCATTGCCCTCAACCTGAAAAGAGTGCTGGAGACACTTGGCATCCACATCATCATCATCATCATCACAGGGGAGTCACTGTATGCACTACAAATGACAGAGAACTTCCTTCACATAAAATTCCTCATTCAGGTGATGAACCAGTAACGCACTTCCCTTACCCCCCCCCCCCCCCCTCCTTACTTCTTCCTACCTACTGGCCCAGGAAGGACCAAGGAGGGAGGAATTTTACTGAGAGTAATTTATTGATAGTGCAAAACAATAAAACAATCGAAAAGAAAAAAATTGACTTCTACTAAGGGAGAATAGTTGAATAGGTAAATGTATTTTCTTTTCATATCCATAATGCTCATTTAAGCTTTCTGTCAGTATAAGGGCAATATCTTTAAAACAAATGCAAAAGACCAAAAATATTTGGAATGCAATTATTTCTCAGATTAATTGGCCCTAACATTTCATTTATAAACTACTCAAAATCCAACTTTGATTACAAGGAATGCGAATTCATACATAGAAGTTAATGCTTTGAAAATACATGTACCTTCAAAATCTGAATGAGCTGACAGGAAGTATAATCTGTACCCTAAAAAAAGTTGGATTTATATTGCTAAGTTGGAACACTTGGTATTTAATAATGATGAACTTTGAAGTTAAAGTTAGTATACTTAAAAGTTGACTTCGAGCCCTGTAGGAGTTGACGGAAAGGACAATCTGTAGCCTAAATTGGGAGAAGAGTCAACCTGCCAATCAGGATTTCCTCAATGTGGCCGACTGCTAAGTGCAGGCTTTCAATATTCATGAGTAAAAACTAAAGATGCTCTCCCTGCAGGAAATTACGGCAATTAAATATTCAGGCTGATTCGGCTCACTGCTATATGAAACATTTGGCCAAATATTTCTACTGTTTTTAATTGAGAAATAAGAAAAAAGTGTATTTGAATCTGTTTCCAATAGAGAAATGGAGGAAAAAGTGTAACAGTCTAAATTTATGATATTATGACAATGATGATGATATAAATGATGAAGATGATGATGATAATGATGATTTCGACTTGAGTGCAAAGTTAAAATCAATGCAAATTACATTTCAAAAAATGAAATCCAAGGAAACAATGAGGATTACTTCTTTTAAGAGAATTACAGGCTTAGAGGGTATCATAATACCACCTATGGATTGTGTGATTTTGTCATGTGGTTGAATGCCTTTTTAGTATAGGGTGGCATATGTATCTTTTTAGTGCGAATCCCGCTCGTGTCCCATAGCCCCCATTTAGAGGCAATTATGCGCAATCACGCTAAAGCCTGTAGCATATGTTGGCTCCCGAGTCGCTCTACTCCAATTAGCAAATTAGCAGAGGGGCTAGCGAGTGTGTAGGTTTCACTGTGGAAACCAACACAGGTGGACCTGGCACTTTGTTTTCATTCCATGCCCTCGTCACATTTCAACCGCTTTGTTCTTGACCAATTTTGTCTTTAAAGTTTGTCTGAATTAGCATAAGCCTGATTAGAGGGGGCTTAGCCCCGACAGCTCCTAACCAGAACAAACACAGCACTCCCAGTTTATCCTTGTGTGCAGGTTTGTTTGGGGGGTACACGTCCATTACACATTTCTTTGTTGTAAGTTTCCGTGTACTACACATCTTAACAGGTGATGAATTCTCCTCGTCATAGAGTCACACTGAGCCACGTGCAGCATGCAACATTGCATGATAATGTTCCTGACTTGTCAAGAACTTTTTATTCTTCATTCCCATCAATTCGTCTTATTCATTTCAGCGCTGAGACGAGCTGAGACGGGCTAAGATGACGAGGACGAGAATGAAAATCCCAGCTGCCTACCTACTACATTCCTTTATCTACGGCAATGACAACTGTCAAGATAATGGCCAGATACGAACCTCACTCAGCAAACAATCTCAGCAATTTATAATCACCAGCCAAAGACAAAGATTCATTTGCCCTAACCTGTAACTCATGATTAATCTATATAATTCATGGGTGGGGAAAGAAATATGCAATGCACCTATTCTTTCTGAAGGTTATGACTGTGCTTATTCAATGTTCATTTTGGCGCGAGTATACAAAATGCATATTTAGGGCTAGTATTTCCTCTAACCAAAGGAAACTAAAACAATTCAAAATTTAACATTTATCAAAAATTCTAATCAAGAAAATGACATCATTTACAGGATTTGTGTCAAAAAAGCAGCTTATATTGGGTGGTTGTTTGAGAAGTTTAAAATATTTTACTAATGCCACTTTTAAACAGCTTACTGAACAAATACTTCTTTAAAACCCTGAAATCTTTTTTCTAACCAGCCTGTCAAGTCAGTACTTCACTATGAAAATGTGAAACCCAAACACCTTTAATTGCATTTTCTTTGAAATCAGCACTATGTACAGTACAGGTAGACTGTATTGGTGAGAGCATTCATTGTGTATTGAACACGTACCAGCCTTCTGGCCTGGATCTCCCCAGCGCTTATCATACTTTAAGTAGAAACGTCAACTCAGAGTAGATAATGGCTTGCACAAAAGTGCAAACATTCATTATAGAATGATTTAGGACAGTGGTTATCAGGGGGTACACGGTCCGTAATCAGATTCAGCTTTCAAACACATCTCCTTGCCATGATGTATCGCTAACCTATGTTAGATAGATTTAGTTGGATATTAATGAAGGTCGCGGCGCGGGTGACATTTATTTGTCAGCCGCGCACACTTGTAGCTACCAGGTGAGGTAGACTTTGACTGCCACCGCTACTTGCCTGCGCCCGGATCAGTGGCAGGTGACAACACTATGGGTGACGGGTGACGCTGACACTGAGGATGGCGGGCCACCTACCTACCAGCTACCGTTAACTTAACGCTAAATAAACACAACACCAAGGTACATCTACACAGCTCTTTGAACTCCAGTGCCTCTCAGAAGCTACTCAAAACATCAACTTAACATTCCTCGTCTTTGTTCTAAATGATTTCCTTGGCCCAGAAAACCTTCCCAAAGATCTTCAAGCACTTGCGAGAGTCCTGAACAAATATTACAATTGATATGTCATACTTAGAGCTGCCCGCCTAAAAGTTTTTTAAGTGTTTACAACTTGTGCCGGGTAAACAAAAAGTCAATTTATCTTATAGTAATTTAAAAGGAATCCACTTATAATGGAGACATGGGTTGGAGTAGATAGGTTGAAGTTCTTGTTTTGTTCCTTCAGGTATCAACTACGACTCAAACAAAGACAGTTTTGTTCTCAAGTAGACTAGGGTTAATTCTGTGTCAACAGGGGCATGTTTTATATGACTTAAAACAGTTCCTCCCATGGATGCGGAGGTTCTCAAGTGTTGTTTCAGGTCTAAAAGAAGTTAGCGACAACAAAGGCGAGAGAAGTGCTCGAGACTCCTCGGCCGCCTCTTACAAGATGGCTGACAAATGAGATCAGCACAAGGGGACGTCGAGTGCATTTTTCATCATTTCTAAAAGAGACGGATGATAAAAACCCTGCGACCTTCGAACCGGGTGTTATCTTACTCATACTTATGCATTCAGCTCTGGGAAGTCAAATAGTGTAATTGACGTTAAGCAGCGATTGAGAGAGCCAGCGGTCCACGATGTCAAGCGGCGAGGAAATACTCAGTCACAAACAGACTCCAGTCTGGAGACACGCTACTCAAGAGTCAACTGCCAGCCGACTCAAAATGCTGCGCAAATCTTATAATAACAGCCCTCAGTATTGTAATCCTACTTGAGGGTGCGATTGAATATTCGCCACAGCCGCCCCCTCTAAGTACCCCCTCGAGTGGGCACCCCCTGAAAAGCACAAGGGCTACCCCTCCTTTGTTACCTTACCACACCTTGCAGGTAAATCTGCCACTTGATTTCATAAGACCCCTTAAGCCATGACACTTATGGCCGCCGACCAAGAGCAGCGCACACCATAAGATCAATGTATAGTGGAGAATTCATAGACAATCACATAATAACGTTCCGCGTATGAACAAGAAGCATTCCACTCTGAATGAAGAATATTTGAGCAATATTTAACATTAAAATGAAATTTAAATTTAATGCTAGCTGACAGGTTGTGGGTTATGAAATGAGGCCAACGTGGCCTTTTGCACCTGGGAGTGTGGGCATTACTTATACATTATGACATGTTTGCTTAGCCGATAATTGATGTACTTTACAGACCCCGAGCCCTGGCCCTAGCCACAATGAGTGCTAGGAGGAGGCCATAATACAGGAGCGAGGAAAACTCAACATCAAGCCGACTGATATTGAACTTTTACTACAGATCTGCAAATCAACTGAATTAAGTGTTGGCTTGTACATAGTGGTCATCTGTATCTACCGGTCACCTGTGTACAGTGGGAAACTGGCAACTTGTACAAAATGGCCATACATAATGGCCGTATGTGCATAATGGTCAAACATATGTAGTGGTCATATCTAAAGGTCATCACTAGATAGTGGTCCTGTGCAGAGTGGTCTAACACAGAGTTCATCTGAACATAGTGGTCCTACACAGAGGTCATTTGTACATACATAGTGGTCCCTATATGCGCAGAGCAGTTTATACAGAGTTCATAGGGGCCACCTAAAAGTTGCATAAAGGTCATCTGTATAAAACAGTCCCATTTAGTGGTCATCTCCAAAAAGTGCTCATACTAAGAAGTAGATTGGGAATCTAGTTTATTGTCACTTTTTTCTGCCACATAGCACCTGAGTTGTGATTGGTCAGTTGTAGGTGGTGGAGGAAAGTGTTGTACCTGGCCAAAACCACCGCTTAACTCCAAGTCACTGCCAACTTTATCACATACCCATGCGAGGATTCAAACCCAGGCAGTAGTCAATCTGCATATAGATGTCTTATTTTAAGACAAGAACTTCACCACAAAATGTCACCAAAGCCAAATGATCACCTAACCATACCAATCAGTGTCTCTAATCATCTGCTGGAGGATTACATACAGGTTCTGAATGGTTGAGTGAACATGGGTGACCCAAGTCATAAAATAAATGCTACCAGGAGGTACCATAAAGTAACTAAGATTTCATCACCAATCCTGAGTCTCATTTCAGGGGTTCATTGTGATTGTGCCCAGTTTTTAATAATAAGAGCCTTTTTGGGCCACAGTAGTCAATTAGGTAGTGCTTGAGAAGGCAGATGCAAGAGATAGCACCCCATATCATACAAAGGGCCAGTGTTTCTTCCTGACCCGAATTACAGCTCTTTTTACACCATTAAATAACAACACAAACACCCCCCACATGCAATACCACCTGAAATAAGCAACCCGCATCTCATGCTGCCCAACAGGCGATTCCAAGATAAGCTAGGAAGGGAATGACAATGAGTTTCATTTCTCATGTTCCGGTTAGTATAGAAGACAGATCTTACCATGGGGTCTTGATCAATCATCTCATCACTCAACCTGCTCAATATGTCTAATATGCCCTTATATACAAATGATTTGTAAAATATGAAACATGGATATAAACTTGACTGAAAATTCACTTATATTATACCATTTTATAAGTCATTAGAAAAAGCCTGGCCCTAAAGCGTGCTATCACTGGTTCCAGTCCCATTGCATCCTTGTGAGTGGATGGAATGGTTGATATATAAATGTGCAGCCTTGTGAAGAGCTGTTTCTGGTGCCTTAGCAATCTAAAGACCCCTTGGCATCATTCCTAAAGAAAAGGGCATTTTTCTCAACTTCCAGAGTATCTTCTCTTTCTGATAGAACATAAGTTGTTAAAAACACAATCAATCCAAACAAATATACAAGTCATTGAACGAATGTCACAGTTTGGACTGTAAATGCCAATTGAAATCATACATGACCTCCATACAGTTCTGTCCAATATGTGCAATTACATACTTGTATCGCACATATTGTTAACGCCACCTGTTTGTTACTGAATACATTCATGAAGTAGGCAGATTGCATATACCTAAGCTTACTCAGGTTAACATGTTCCTTGCTTTAATTCCCATATGTTCCCAGAAGCTTTACAAATACGCCACTGATTCTCCACCAATTTATAGGGTATGTCATTCCAATACATAGCCACCACCCATTCTGTGTTAATTATTGTAGGTATAATTCTAGCAGCCAGCCCCCATCACTGACTCTCCCCCAGTTTATAGTGTATCGTGTAGGAGTACATAGCCACCACCACAGATTCTCCACCACTTAGTGCATGTTATTCTGATTCTCTACCGGGTGTTATTCCAGGTCTCTATTGACAATTAACACAGGCCAGTTGACAATTCACACTTTACTATTGCTGAGCAAATACACCGGATTCTCCACCGATTGCCAGAGTTGTTACAGGGGTTTATTTACAATTAGCTGAAGCTAGAGCGAAATCAATAAAGTCGTTATGGTCTTGGTCACCTGTGGTCAGTCGGCATACAGGTGATTTGACCGCTGCATCTCAAGAGTGACAGATGGGGTCGATATTACTACTTCTGTCCTGACCAACTAGACGCACGATAAGTTGGATGTCCATGTGCTGCAGATTTCAGTAGTGGATTAAAAACCAGTAAAAGTGCATTCGGTTAAAACTACCCTAACATCCTGAAATTCACATGTCAATACATATATCAAGGTGCAAACTAACTTGCGTTTTCTACATCTCAAAAAAGCCAACATCTTCATGTCTCACTCTCCCCCATTTCCTTGTTTCATAAGGAATAGAGGTAGAAACAGCAGGGTAATACATGAATAGGGCCTAATGGTACAATAATTGCACCCCATTCACAGACCCAGGAAAAATTCTTACACTCTTTCAAAGAAAGTGCGGTATCTAAGGTACATGAGTACATACAGGCATGGTATATACCTAGTACATGTGTATAGTATATAGTGAGGCATATTTGAATCAACAGGAAGTAGATGAATGCAGTGGAGAGATGATGAAGGGGGAGAGACATAAGATAGAAATCTTGAAAAAAAAGGTAAAACTGATCCCTTTCATCTTGCCCAGGTTATGGAGTACGACGGCTGGCAACTGCGCTCTCCTTTTCATACCTGTAGAGGCCAGAAAAAAAAGACCTGACAACTCCGATGGTATCTCGTTAACAAAAGCATCCATAGAAAGAAAAATGAGAGAAAAATGTCAATCAGGACCCAACGGACAAATCTCGGTCAAACATTTCTAGAATTCACGCTTTCTTATTAAGTTATTCAAAAGTATCGCTGAGGCTTTTCACAGGGTCCTCCATGCATGCGAGCTATGAAGGCTCTATTGCTCTTTTCACTGTCCTTTCACGATTGTCACAATGTCCTCCCAGCACGGCGCCCCCTGCTGGGAGACGACCAATACCCTCTCAGCATTCTGCTCTACAACGCTATGGGAAAGTGATCTAGTAATTTAAAGCACAGTTTCTTTGTATAGAGAGCTAACATGTCAATCAACATGCAAAATTCACTTTCGGGCCAAGCAGGCAAGCCGGCTGTCGGGCAGGTTTGGGAATGCTCCAGATTTTTGGGGGCAAGTTGCTTTGACAAGCAGTGATGGCTGGACTGTCAAGCTGAGCTAAGGGCCTTGAGTGGCAGTGTTCAGAATGCATTCCCTAAGCTTAAAAGACCCAATCATATTGGGGGGTCTACCCTAATAGCTAGTTGGTCTAGGGCATTTCGCTCCAAATGATCACTCCTCTTAAGAACCAAACTACTGCAATCCTTAAAGAAATTTCAAACCATAACTATATGCTTGTTATATTCATCGCCAGAGTGAAAATCTTTGAGCTCTTTATCCAAGCTTTCCAGTCCAAAAATATGATTATCATGTAAGTTTCATCCCCTCTATCACCACAGTATACTAGTTCACTGACCCTGGTATTATTTGGGGAGTGTAGGAGCTTTGTTGAGTTCCCAGAAAACACCTGTGAAGGTGTGGACAGGTATCTGGCCGTGAACCAATTCTCATGACACTTAACCAACCAATCAGTTGCCTATCTACCTGGCCGCCCTGACCGCTGCCAGCCGCCGGTCAGCAGGTCGTGATAACCCACAGTCAGGTAGGCAAGACATCTCTAGGCCCTGATAGGGTCCTAGCCTGTCTTCTAAGACAAAGCTATAGTGTTAAAAGCCTATTTTGACACTATAGGCTATCATTAAAAAAAATTCATAACTTTTGAAATCCATACTTAAGCAATATTTTGAAGCTGCAGAATCAGCCGTTTGTTGAGTGCAAGAATGGTTTAAATTAGGGGTTGCACAGGATAATTTAAAGCCCAAAAATTCATAAATATCTATTACTGAGGGCAATTACCACTCATAAAAGCCATGTCACCTCCTGAAAGCAAAGAGTTATTTTTCTTCGTTTTTTTTACCCAGCCTACCATCTTACTCCTGAGTGGTGATATATGCAAACAGAAGCTGTGGTTGGCCTGACTATTTGTGTTGAGCCCCTAGAGTTGATCTATTAGTTATGTAAGTAGAAATCCCTCAAGTTCCTCCCTGCGCTATGTACTTACTGTACCGTCTCCAGCAAATGGAACACATTTATTCTGCTAATGTTGCGTGTGTATGTTTGTATTAGTTTGCCGGCACATTAGGGCTGTCTTGCCAATAGCCGTGTTTAGTACCTTGTCACTTCTCATTGTAGTCAGCACTGGGGGCGAGGAGAGCTTCGCATGCAACGGCCCGACCATCCTGCGCTGATGACGCCCGACGCCCGCCTCGGCCATCATCTCTCATCATCACGGCTGGTCAGCATATGCTACATGCCGCCACTGCACGCAACACAGTGATTGGACACACAAGGGGAGGGACGCACACCCTTCTGGGGGCGGGGGAGGAATTTTTTATGAAATAAGCTGAAACTACTCCTCAACTTGTAACACAATGCCTAAACATACAGTCTACCCAAAACCTACAAAAGGTGCCCCACAAAAGGGTCAAATGTGTGGCCATGATTCCAAGTAGCCTTGACTACACCTCCAGGGACCTGAGACACAACACTGCCTGGACATACAGAAAAACTAGGAGATGACCGCTAGCTATTATAAGTAAGGGGTAGGAGGGAGGTGAGGGAGCCAGGGGGGAGGGGGGGGGGTGTAAATGGCCATAACTATGCCACATTTGGATATGAATTAAATCAGTGCTTTAATAATCTTCAACCGTGAACTCAGAATTAAAACGTTAACTTCAATCACAATTAATGTATGGGACTGGAAAGTGGTAGTAAATCTAGGTAGTGGCCAGGTGAGTAACAGCTATATCTCCCCCCTCCCCCCCCCCCCCCCCCCCCACCTAGATTGACCTCTTGATTCACAACTGTTACCCAAAAGGCCAACAGATATATGTGGGACTGATGAATAAAGTCAAAGTGTGAGGTGAATACTCCGAATAGATAGAGCAACGCACTACCTGGAAATGAGGCCATTCACTGCTTCAATGGGTCACTTCTAAAGGGACCTCTTAATCCATGACTCTCACCCACAGGATCAATTGATATGTGTGGGACAGGTAAATGATACATTATGGTGAGATTAAAGGGGTGGTCATATACAGAGTTGTGAAAGGTTCATGGGGGGTTCCCCTGTATTTAGGAGTCTACCACTAACCTACCCAACTTAATTAGATGGCTGACAGTTAATATCAGGGATACACTGTAATGAGGATTTCAAAACCCTGGCAAACCAGCAAACACCCCCCCCCCCCCCTCAAACTAACCACTAGTGTGTCCTCTAGTATCTATTATATCAAGTTTCAGGGTATATAGGGTTATGCCCCATTAAAGTTATAAGTCAATAATTCAACTCAATCATTTTCAGCGTTGTTTCTGTATCAGTAACTATTTCAAAGTGTTTCAGAACGTTCCAGAACTGTGGGCATTATAGTGTTAACACAAAAATAGAGCTTATAAATACAATTCAACTGTTGTTTAAGCTCTTGACTCCATCAGAAAGCGAAGGGGCACAAGATAGCACTGTTCAAACTAAATCAGCCATCAATTCCATTGATTTATATAACCTTTCCTTTCAACCTCTAAAAAAGTTGTCAAACAATGGTTTCCTCTTATTGTCTAGTAGGCATGACACTTGTCTCTAGGTACACAGTGAGACAGCCAGACCTAGGCGGCCATTTTCACCACAGGAGCAGCAGGGTTTATTACTGATAATTGTCTACCACATGCTACCATAGCTATTATCACCATCTCATTACACACAGGCTCCCTCACTCATTATTCCTAATTGTCTAGACTCAAGGTATTTATGACGATAAGCCAAAAGAAGCCATGCAAAAAATCAGAATAGCTTTACTTGAACCTTCGCTGCTGTTACATGTTACAAATGTTAACCCTCTCATGCTCAGCCATACTACAAGACAAAATATTTGGGTTGCTGAAACTTCCAATGAAGAGTTCAGATATTAAGGTAAAAATGAATGAAGATGATAAAAAATATTATAAGGAAAGTAAGTTGTGGTTAGTATTTTGATGAAATATTCCATTTCAAACATTTTTCTTGAGTAGCTTTGATAATGGTCAAGCTTTGTTGAGGTGCTTCAGGGTGTGAATGGGTTAGGTTAACAAGGGTACTGTCTGCATTCCTGAACTTAAAAAGATAATTGTTTTGGTAGAGAGCCAGTAAAAGTGTTCATTTCTGACAGCAATATCTACAAGCCCTGGCAAAGTGGTGAGAACTGCTTTTATTGGTCTCTTTCATCATCGGAGCACAAGCTCCCTGCCTAATAAGTCATAGAAGCTTTATTGACTTCCTACCAAAAGTGGATTTTTTTTGCACCCAGCAGTAAGTCTCAAGAACAATTTCTGATGTTGAATGAGATCAATAAGAAGAAATGTACATAATAACTAATCAAATTAATTCATTAACCTCCAGGAATATTCCAGGAAACTTTTCTCACACAAAATAACAGTTGTGTGTCTGACTATGAAAAGGGTGTAAGCCAGAAATTCAAAAATGCCTGTCCAAAAGAAGCGATTCCAAAAGTTCTGCCCTTCCTGATTTATCTATTAATCTACTTAAAATCCTTATACCAACTACATTCAATAGCCTAGTGTGTCAAACAGGGCAATTTACACTTCAGTCATGTCCTAGATGATGGTTATTAGTAAAGTATTTGGTTATTACCCAAAAAAAGTCAAAATTGGAAATTCTTCATAGAAACTTTTGCCTGTCCAAAAAGGAGATTTTCAGGAAACTGTCTGTCCAAAAGACAAGCAGGACAGGCCCTGGCTAACTCCCTGACTATGAAGATCCTTAGTTTGGTGGTTGAATGGTGCTGGGGGTATTGAAACTCTACATCTCTTCAATCTGGCCAACCATCTCGCCAGCATCTTGCCACAAACAGGAGCCCAATCTGCACACATACCAGCAGGCAGCCATAGAAACATACCTCTCTCTGTCGAGCTTATTTATCTCACACGAAAGTTTGTTTGAATTTTGGCCTGGGAGGGGAGCTGTCAAGGAATAGGGGCTGGCGCCTAATCATAGTTGATACAAACGGTAGCGGAGGTCGCAGAGTTCATCCCCCTCTCCGCTTCCTGGCTGTGGCGGCTCCTTGGCGACTCACAGTACCAACCTTCCCTTGTCACCACCACTGCAAAATCCCTTCATTTCAATACAAACCCTCTCACTGACATACATTCTGCATAAGTCTTGGCTAATAATACGATCCATCATTACTGAGTGTGTGTGGTAGGACTCCACTGCTTGATTTATGCATATCCGAAGGTCATAGGTCACTGTGCAGTGGGAGATGAAAGAAAAAGACACATCTTGCCATGGTAGACTAGCAGTCTCAGGGCGACTCTTATATGACTTAATCAGAAATGATGACAGGTTTTCATAAAAACTGCGACCCTTGAAGAGGAAACATTTATGAATTTGTCAGCGTGGGCCGTTAACCCTCCATGGTTCAAGCATTCTCTTAGTCCATAATACCCTCTCCTCCTCATCATCTCCTCATCATCATCATCCAACTCCTCTTCCTCATCATCAGAACACTTGCACCATGGTCTTAGCCAGCAGGGCGTATGGGTGTCTTTTTGGACACCCAAACCCTTAAAAAGCACCCATCAGGACACCCAAGTTTTTTTGTGAGGAATTTTTCAAAATGTCAATCTCAAGCATATAATTTGACTTTTTTCATCTCCATGTAACTCCCATGACATTCTATAGGGATATCATGCCTTATTTTGATAAATTTATACATGTTTATGGTTGGAAACTGAGAATATTGTGGTAGCCCCTAAAGATTTGGACACCCAAAAAATTAACAATTGCCAATTTTAGGCACCCAGTTACTAAATCCTGGCCAAGTCCCTGACTTGCACTATAAGCTCCCTTTGTAGACATTTGGAGTACATTTTTTGAGGGCTACTGGACAGTAAATTAGGCATTCAGAGAAGGTTAGAAAGGTGGAGAGAAAAACGACTTCTTTACAGCCTTCAAATTAAAGATGTTCATAATAAAATGACAATTCCTAGTGACTTAAGCTAAAGACAACCCCCTTTTGGAAAAAAAATCACCCTTCAATCCCATTTCCATCAATGAACTGTGCAAAAAGTTAACAAAACTTTTTTCAGTGTGATTTTCTAGTTTCCTTATTTAAGTGAAAGAAGTGAGAAACATTCAGTTACTAGTTACTAGCTGTACATACAAGAATTTTACAACTAAGCATTTCAGATGAGCTCTGGGACACATGAGAAAGGGAAAGGTTATTTGGTTCTCTACAGCACTGGTAAGGGTAAGATACTAGCAGGCAGAACCCGATACTATCAAGGCCACAGGGGGAGGGGGCAGCCAGGTCCCATGGAATCTCCCTTTGGCAAAGTCAGTGATCCACTTTCCCAACTTTTCAGGAGGACAACCAGTGGCTGAAGTGTCAAAATGAACTAAACAGTTCATCTGTCTCAAAACAAGCACCCTGCAGTTACTGATAAGCAGTTTCCATGGCGACTGCAACACCTCAGACTGGTAAAGTATATTTTGGTGGAACTTTGTCAGTCCACATATCACATGGCCAAAGATTAATTATTCCCTGAGCACATGGGAAAATACAGGTTCCTGTGGGGTTAATCTTACTGCAAGGCCCCGGAACCTGAATGTCTGATGTTTAGCCATCAGCTGCCTGTCACCACCAGCATTGGGGGCTCCCACCCTCACCCAACTGTCCTAACTGTCAAAAATTTAATTTACCTAACTGTCAGAGATTCCTGGCACAACTTTGGGATTCCAGTTGCCGCCTCTGTGTTACATGTCACTAAGATAACCCCCTTCACACCTCAATATCTGAACCCCTAACCCCCCCACCCCCAACCAACATTCTACCCGAAAAACAAAATCAAATCCCTTCAAAAATTACAATGAAAGCTAAAATGGAAATGGTAAAAGAAGGAAGTTTTTCGAAAGTGTGAATGCAAAAAATTCTCGGAATTAAGTTTCGAAATATTCTACTCCAAGTTGTAAATCAATCTAACAAATACAATTTTAAGTTGAAGAAAATATGGCATTTGTCAATTATCATGCAAATGTACACCAATAGCCTCAGAAAAATGGTGATCTTAATCTAAATTTCTCTGTGGGTTAATAAATCACATGTACCTTATATACAAAACCAAAGTTGGTCTAATTTTGTAGTGGTCAAGCTACCACCCTGGTTGATCTGACCAGGAATGACCGGTATGTCATATAGAGTATCTTAGTACAACGTAACGTAAACAACAATATGATATCATACCAACATGCATGGGAAGACCAGCAGTAATGCTCACTGACCCTACGGGACCAATCTGCCCTATATTCAAGTTGCGCCACAACTCCTACCCCCGGGCAACTTCTTCGCAAATAATCTCCCGCCCAAGAACATCAAACGTCAGCATGCACAGTAGCCGCAGAATTCGTTGAAAGGCGGATGATTTCAAAAGTAACCAGAGCAGATTTGCTGTTCCTCCATTATGGGAGATAATAAACAAATGGCTGGCATGGTTTGTAAACCTGCCAGCGTGTGAGATGACTGTGCTTGGAGAGGTTGCCACACATGAACAAGCGCAGAGTCGAAAACGTACACAATTCTTTCCTCACCCGAACAACACACTAGGAGAGAGGGATAGAGAGACTACTTCAACTTAATCTGTGATACCCAAGAAGCTAAGGTGGTTCTAAGACACATAAACATATACATGTGTTTTAATAAAATGGAAATTTTGAAAAGAAATTATTTCATGGAAAGTTTTGTACCTTCCTATCAGTATCAATTATTTTTAAAAGAGTAGTTTGAATTGTCCGAAAAGGTTATCACTCTGAGGTAGAATTTGACATCTGTATTAACTAGCCAATAGCTTACATTAGAAGTGACACATGACCTGGGGAGGCCTACTGCAATTCAATGGAAACATTCTTACATGCTGGCTGCTTTGAGAATGGTGGTTTTAATGTGAACCTCTGTTTTTGGTTAGTGGGTATGTGCTAGTAGGGCTTCACATCAAAGACACAGGGCAAGTCCTCACTGTCACTCACACCACAGACAACCAGACAGAGAGATAGACAGATAAGCAGACTGCTGGATCTATAGTAGTTATATCCCCTAGCTGCATACCCTAGGTCTAGCTAGGGAATATCACATGTGTCCTACATGGACAGAGAGTTTTCACCCTTCATGGATAGTCAGAAGATAGCAATGGGCCATGCTAGGGAATATCAAATACACCACCCCCCCCCCCCCCCCCCCCCCCCCCTCATGGACAGAGAGTTTTCAATCTTCATAGATAGTCAGGAGATGGGCCATGCTATGAACTAGTTCATCCGCCTTTCCATGGGTCCAGATAGGCACTATAAGATACATCCTACATGGACTGCCTTTCCACAGTTCACAGACTGATCCAGAGAGACATACTAGAAATGGTAGTGGTTCCTCCTAAGGAATATTGAGTACACAATCCCAGGTCATGAGTGCTACTGTTGGGTGGTGGCAGGTCCTACGACTGGGAACATGTGATAGCCCTGAGTGGGCCGAGCATTTTCACAGTTCACAGCTCTGCTCATCAGTAATTAGCATTCAGTTCAGCTGAGACCTTCTCTATTTCCCCAAACCCTATCAGTGTCCACCTCCACAGCTCTCTCAGATACCTGTCCCCATGTTCGTCAGTGAACTCAACAACCTCCAACAACCTCTATCTACTGACTGGTACTACCAGTAGAATCACCATAGATCTGCAAACTAATTCCATGCTCCCCCAATAAAATGAAAAATATTGGTGAAATTACTGAAATATTCTTCAAAAACTACTAAATAGCTTGGATTTTTTCCTTATAAGAGAAATTTTTATATGTTTGTCAGGTTTACTGGGCTGCTAGCCACAAAGAAGATTTAAAGGTTTAGACTAAACAACAATAGGTTTGAATAATAATTCATTATACAAGGCTAGATACAGCATTTGAAAAGGGATCTTTTCATAGGAGTGCCATATGATGATACCAATTAGTTTCATACATGTACATGTATCAGTAGGGAGGTAAGTCAACCCCCCCCCCCCCCTCTAGATCCTTGACAAACCTTTACTAGCCCCAATATTCAGCTGATAAGAAAACTATAGATATAACCAATAAAAACAGGTGTATGCAAAAAATGCATTCAGAAGAACCATATGCTATGCACATAACAGCACACAGCAAATATTTATCTTCTTCCTTACTCTACTACGTCCTTTTTTACCAGGGGCCCACAATGTGAGCTGTGGTTGGTGGTGGTATTATGGCTGAGAGGAGGCTGGGGAGGGTGGGAGTTGGGAGAAGTGTGCCGGGACCTACCCCCAGTGCTACCATAATATTTATCTAGTAAGGCATCAAGCGGGGGTGGTCTGGTGCTGCTGGATAGTGTGCGAGCAGGCGGGAGTCTGCTCTACCTCGCTCAATCTGCTACTAATCTACTACTGGCTAGTCTCACAGCCACCATCACACAACTATTCTCACAGCTCTGAGAACCCCCCCCCCCCCCCCCCCCCCCCCCCCATATTTGCTGGCTAGTCTCACAGTGATCACTAGGGTATTCTACAAGATGTCAGAACCCCCCCCCCCCTCTTAGTTCTAACTAAGGTGGTTAAGTCATATCCGTCACAACCACCCCTCCCCTCAATGCACCCAGTGCACCTGCAGCGTAAGCACATGCCATATGTTTCATGAGATGTATGTTTCATGAGATGTATGTTTCATGAGATGCAAGCACATACAGCTTTAGAAAAACACAGGTCAGTTAAAACCGCTTACTTCTTAATTGATTACATCAATATTTTCACTAGAATTTAGATTAAGGGGGTCCCCTCTTGCCCCTACAGGTAAGGGGTGCTTTTACCTGTCCTATGACAGGTGGCTTGTTATATTTGGTTAAAAGGTTTTCCACTTGGAGGAATAAGTCATTCATGAATGCTAATCCCGTACCTGTCTCTAAACACGGGCAAGTACTAGTACAAGTCACCCCTAAGTCATGTAAGTAGCTTGAGGAGGCTCTTATCCCTTTTCCCGTGAAAAGACTTTGCACATCGGATCTCTCTCCTAGAGGAAGGGCAGACAAAGGGGACATAAACACTAACAAAACAGCACACTGCCGTGGACAAAAGCCTGCTAATATGTTTCCATAAAGGTGCTAAGACCATGGGTAAATAGCCATGGGTGTTTGTCTTGGTATGGGTGTCTACCTCCCCAAATCCCTTCCTCAAACCCTTGTGATGTCAGGTCCTCCAAAGGGCCGAGTTCTGATCTCGGCCTCAGCCACAGCTGACCCCGTGCATGTCGGTCAACTCGGTTCAGCGTTCAGGCGTGACCGGCACAGACAAAGACTGGGGCGAAACTGGCATAATTGTCTCTTTAGTCCCCTAGGGTGTAAGGTAGCCTGCTGCGCAGGGATGAGCAGGGATGAGGTGTCCGGCATAGAGACCATCATCTACTAAAGGTTATCTATAAAAGGGAGACTACCCAGAATGTGCTCGATGCTTACATGGCAGAACAGATTATTACTTAGATAATTTCTGGACATCTGCCCTAAACCATTTGAACCTGAATGAACAAAGAAATTTTTAGGATTATCCTATGAAATCCCACGATTATCAGATACGATAAGAGTAAATAAAAATATTTTTCGGACTGATAATTTGCTTGCCCAAAAACAGAATCATTGGTTGTCATTATCATATCATAATCCATCAGAATATTGTTGGTTATCAATTTGAATGTTAACACAATAACTTGAACCTTAAATAATCAGGAAAAGGATAATCATACTGAATACTGAAAATAAATCAATAGAATGGTTGAGGGCTGGTTTAAAGCAGTGTTTCTTGCCTCATTTTCATTTTACTTGTCCATTATTTCCCTCAATGGGATAATTTTATAAGATAAGCTCACAAGTTTCCCTGGTCACAGCCGGAGTGAGTTTCACAATAAGACTCATGATTATGGGGCAGAAATATCAAATACTAGTAGCACTCCCAGGGCTTAATCAAGGTGTTAGTCACACATACTGCCACAACCACATCCTGTTGACACTTAGGGATGCCTTCATCCCAGTATGTAGCCTGACAACTTGGGAAAAACTTCCGCTACAAGCAGAGATAGCATTAGAGCTTAGAATTTCTTTTAAAAAGTGGTCTGTTTAAACTAAACCAACTTCATACAGAAGCCCCAGTAAGTAGGATAGATTGCTTATCATGTAGCAGCCCTGCAGGGTGGGTACAGCATAAAAATTCACCTGAACTATAAACAGTGATAAGTTATCACATCATCACCTCTTATCATAAGGGATAATCACACCTGAACCCTTATCACCTTATCCAGCACAATAACACCTGATAATCAACAATTACCAGACCCCTAATAAAAAAGTCACAGTTCAATCAGCAATAAACATATCCATTGGAAGTTCAATAAAGGTGATGATTATCCTGATAATTATTATCAGGACTGATTATATAGTAAAGCATCCTCTTTAACAACCCAAACATAAGGATACTAGGATATAAAGTTATAAACCCTTAGAGAGATACCGGAGGTGGTTGTGGTGCTCAGTATATGGGTTTAAATCCTACTCCCTTGTTTTTGTGACACATTTTTTGGAACTAGAAGGGAGGATGAGGGGTTTAAATGATACAATTTATATTCATTTACAACTATTTATTTTTAGGAACAACCCCCCTCTAACTAACTAACAGCATTCACAAACAAAGCCTAGGAGTTTTAATGACACATGTCACACTGACATACTCTTACCCTCTAACAGACAGATCAATAAATCAGAATCTTGTGCACTACCCCCCCCCCCCCCCCCCCCCCCAAAAAAAAAATACCAACGATGAGAAATCACTGCACTGAGGATGATAATCTTCAGCCATACTTTTCTCCTCCTCTCACCCCATCCCAAACTCCTTGTGGTCATGCCTTGAAGTTTCCACGGAAACCGCCTCCAGATTTCATCTATAACTGCCACTTCCTTCTAAAGCTTCCTCTCTGATCGGCAAATTGCCGTTTCTGCTCAAACTCGATTGCGATCAATCTTTGCTCTGATGGAATGAAGTTTGTAACAAGCAATACCATGTAGATTAACTATACATAACGCTCCAATCCAATCACCAACAAATCTGATTAGACCCAAACCGTTCAATACCCCGGCACACACGCGCTATTTGGCTTGCCCGTAAATGATGCTAGATTTGAAATTAGCTAAATTTATCTAATAATTTTCATTAGCCACTATTCATCCTGATACACTTGATTGGCTAATGGTTGGTGAATTGTGTGCAGCCCTGGCGTTCCATTGATGGGAGACAGCGCTATGTAATCACGGCCATCGTCATCAGTTGTCTATTCACATTTCACGTCCTCTTTCATATATGCTCCCTCACAGCTGGAGGTTTGAGAAAAAATCACTCTCTCATTCTGGAGGGAAGAAAAGACCACTGATCCCGTCCTACAGTTACAACTCCTCATGTAGCGAAAAACTTCAACGCGGCGCTAGATGCAGACGCTGATGGCTTCCGTTCTCCACAGAGCCAGACTGGTACCACTAAGTTACCTCTGCCTCAGATCAACATACCAACTCAAATTGGTTAAAAGAAGCACTCAACTTGAGTCAGAATGATTGCTTTAATACCATAGCAAGGCATGAGTACAAAACAGTTATTTCAAGCAAAATCACTCAGTATGAGTGGCGATTGGAAAAATAACATTAATCATAGCTTCATACAAACCTTTTTTTCATGGTTTCGCAAGGAATTGCAAATTAGCTAACAATCCAAAATATCAAAAATAAATTTGAAAATTATTTTGAATCTTTATCAACTAATCCAAATTGGGAGTTTTAATGTTACAATTTAATGTTGATTTGTGAAGGGATGTTACCGAGAGTTGGGTAACCACCACCACTGGCACTTGGTGTTAAAAAATTTTTTTTTTTTAGAAAATACACACTCAGTATTTTCCATAGTCTAAATGGGATGACTACTCTAAAATATGTGTGCATTTTTTTTTCTGAAGAGAGCAAATAAAGCCATGCCACAAACAACTGGTGTTCCCCACTGCCAGCATGGTGTTAACCCCCTGCTGCCTAAAGCTGGGAGTTGTACAAACAGCAGTCTATTCCACACAGTGTGTGCACAGTCGGCCTGGAATCACACAGGGCTGACTCCACTGAGTCTCCCGCAAACAGGGAACACTCAACACCACAAAGTCTGGCACTGCTGCAAACGGGAATACTCGCCAGCTGACATATCACAGGCTGAAATCAACTCACACCGACTTCATACAAATCCTCCTGATTTCACCGATATCAACTCCAGACCCTTATCAACCAGGCCATCAAAACAATTTTCTTCACAATTACCTATAATCTTCTATGCATATTCAATGAGATCTTTTAACCACTTGCGCCCCAGAGAGTCAAGTTGACCACGTGACTTGGGGCCAGTAGCTGTGTCAGTATTCTGTATTTAGGACAATAGTGGCCATCCCCCTAGGGTATGAGTGGACCCTGAACCTATGATAAATAGCTCTCCGTTCATTCAATGACAAATCAGGATAATATTACCTAATTAAAGAGAAAGTGACCTAATTATGATCTGCAATGCCCTCCTTATGGGCATGCAGGAATGCTTTAATTGATGTTGATTTCCTCGCTACTGCATCAGAGAAGAGCGACTAGGGTTACTGACTTCATGCTTGTTTAAAACAAGCCCAGTTCTCGAGCGATGATCAAAAGCTAATTCTCAGCGCTGAAAAATGATCTTGTCGATAGAAATAACAGAGAAACAGGCATAGGGGCTGCGATCAGAGCTTGTTATGATAACAGAGTCAAATCTGTGGAAAACAACCCTGCACCACACCGCATACCTAAACACCCTGGACATACCAGATGCCCTCTTGGAGCAAAAGATAACCCACTATCAGATATGAGATCAGGGTTTATTGACCAGAACCGAAGCTGCACTCCCCAGGGTACTTTTCCAAAGACATCAGCCTTGGTTGGTGACTCTGAGCTGTGGGCCGGTCTCTGATGGGTTCTGCTGATAGCAGGATGAGGGGGATAAGCTTTACTAGGGAGCCCTGCACTGTCTCCAGACACTATCCCCATGGGCCAGGAATACACACTCTCTCATAGACATATCTCCCATTGAAGCACTGCCCTATGCGGTCCCACCACAACATCCCCTAAGCCAGGAAGGTATTTCCCATTGAGATACCACCAACCCATTCTCTCCAAAAACAATCCCCAGGGCCAGACACTCAAATTCTCTTATAATGATAGCTCCCATTGAAATACTGCCCTATATGTTCTCCAGATACCAGCCTGTGAGCAAAAAAGCCAGATTCTTGTATGCAGATATCTCCCACTAAAATAGTCTACTGTATAAAAAACAACAGATATATCCAACTGAAATACTGCACTTAATTTTCTCCAGATATATTCCTCTGAAGTACCATACTTAATTCTCTCCAAATTACAATACATCAGCAGGCCAGAAATTCATACTTGGTACAAACACATATATATCCCATATAAATATGGCCCTCTCTCCAAGTTCCATACACAGGGCCTGATACTCATTTTCTCACTTCTTGAGATACCTCCCAATGAAATACTGCCCCATGCTCCTTCCAGACAACCCCTCCGCCAACTTATTGAAACATACATCCTCCCCCCCCCCCCCAAAAAAAAAAAGAAATACTGCCATAAGGAACCAGAAATTATTTTCTGAAAACAATACTTTTGAATGAACTTCATGACATCGAGAAGAAACACCTGCCAGGATTTAAAACAAAGCTTCCTGTCAACAATCTATGATCATTGTGATCAAAATAAATCTGTTGATATCTCTTGTCTGAAAACCAAACCTGCCTAAATACACCCTCCTCTCAGACCAGGATCCAGTATCCCACTCCCCCAGAAACAAACTCTTCACCCAACTAAACAAAACTTGCTGCTCTCATGGCTTAACTTAACACCTTCCCTCCTATCGGCAGCTGGGTCTTCAAGCCGGCTGGGAATGCATGGTGAACGCCATTGATTTATTATGCACACAGACTCCCCACAGACCAGCCACACTTATAGAACAATCAAATTACTAAAAATAAATCTGCTGCTCATCTGACATGGGAATACACACCCTAGCTGAGCCAAGGCGAGGAGTTCATAAATATATTCTGAATTTCAATCAAGTATTAATCATTAATTGGATGTGTGGGTTCTGAGGAATGAAATCAGACAGGCAAGCTTTGGAGGAAAGAGTTAAAATGTTCAAAAATCAATTCGTGGAAAATACTTGGATATTTTGGTTAATTAGCTAATAAGCTAATTAATCAGTGGTTGGCACTGTGATTTGATTACCGTTTCTTGCCACAGTTCCAGGTCTAGACTTAAACAATGGGAGTTCAGTAATCAAAGTGTTAAGACAACACTCAATTATGCACAACCATTAACCCCCCATTTCCCTAATCCTTGCCTAACAGTAGCTTTCTTAATGTCAGTGGGCTGATAACAACACTAATCAGGAAATATTAACTGATGTAATTATGATTAGTTATCACCAGGCAGACGGGATCCAAACCCCTTGGTAATTCAGCCAACAATTGACTGTGGAAAGTCTATCAAAATCCAGAACCGAGCTTCTTAACCTAGCAAAACCCATCCACAACCTTAAAGAACATGAAGTTTGCTTTCCAATAACCAAGCACACTTTTCATGGGTTCTGTAAATGAAATTCTAAAAATGTAAATACTACTTTAATATAACCTGGATGAGCAAAATAAAACTAATGTCCTATTTGAGGAGGGAAGGAATTGGGGTTTTTTACGTCGCTTTCAACAACAGACATGAAGTTGATGTAACAACTACAATGTTGCTGTCTACAATGAGAAATCAACATATTTTAGTAGTTAGGCTGTATCTAACACATTTATCCCCACAACACAGCCCAGTAAGATCTGAATTTACCTGTGACATCTTTCTTTCCAAAGCATGTTTAGAAGATGTAAGAACACAGGCCTCAACGCTAACTCAAATTGATACTGGCCCTGTAGGACCAGTAACACCTAGCATCTACTGGTCCTGAAAAATGTTTACTGGCCCTACATTTCTTCTTTAATATAACAAGAAAGAACATTGCATAAGATTCACCACAACACTTATCTTTATAAATTTTATCTTCATTTATTTCAAAAACAATTGGGGACATTCTCAGGGGGTAACTTTTTAACAAGAATGTCTCCAAATGTTTACTGGCCCTGTAGGACCAGTTGAGGTCGTTTTTTACTGGCCCGAAGCTGTTTTTGGGAATTTTTACTGGCCTGGGGCCATAGGTTCACCCTTAGCGTCGAGCCCTGGAACAGTAGTACCTCTCCAGCAAATAAGTTGAAAATTCATGCTTTCTTTTTTCAAAAAAATACACACCAAGGTACCTTTGTAAGTTTGTACACTGACAACACTTTGGAAATGAACTCTTGGCATAAATCACACTGGGCATGAATAGGTTAAGAAGCCTCTGATTTTAGGGTACCAGCTTTAAGTGTGATGAGAAAACCGAGCCTTGTCCAAGAGTTCCATGTGACAGTCAAGTGTGGGTCAAAACTTCCCATATGTTGCGGGCAGAATCCTTCCAAGTGGGACGGGCCTGCTGCTGCCGCAACTGCTGAAGAGTTTTTCATAGAGTTACTGAAGTCAGCAGAAGCTTGCAGGCCGCCACAGGCTACAGGGTCTATGTACAGCGGCATGAAGCCATCGGTCCATTTCCAAGTGTCGCTGACTGAACCCTGAGAGTTCTACTCTACTATGGTAGGCATAGGAAGCTGGGGTACAGGGCTGTCCAGAACCATGGGTCTGGCCACCATGCTGCTTTAACTGACCATGGAAAAATTAGCAAAAGCAAGGCGGTAAATGAAATTTACATGCCCCTCCAGTGGCACGTTGGGTAGGCGGTCAGTTTATTATGGCCATAAGAGCAGGGGGCAGAACTGGACAAAAACAGTAATTACCGACCCACTCCCCATAGGCCCATACACAGTAGGATGGTGATGGAGAGGAGGGCAGACCCCAAAAAGCAAATAAGAAAGCGGCAGAGTTCTTAAATCTAGAGTCAACATGACTTGTGCAGAGAGCTAAGGATTAAGTCGCTCCCTTTGTGTAGGCCCCAAAGAAAAATGATAATACCCTAAGCTGCATTTTGTAAACCCATCAAATAAACATTTGGAGAAGAAAGCGGCTCTCCAAACACCCGTGAGTGAACAAACAGAGAGAAAAGCTTGGCGAAGGAAAAGTGAACCTTCTTGCTTGTATTTACACTTGCTGAGCAAATAGAGCTAATTGAATAGGTCTGAACTGATCCTCTGCATAGAGCACGCCGAGAGTCCTTTAGACCTCACAATTCCGCATGCTTAGCTGTGATCTCTTACGATCCCCACATTCCTACCGGATCAAAGACACCATCATGGCCAAGAAAGATCAAGTCGCTAAAAAAGCTGCCGCTCTCTCTCCCCTGTCACTGTGCCCGGCAATAGTCCTACTCAGGAGAATACACAACACCTTGCTTTTCACCCATGCTCAGCGGGGATACAATGTATCTTTAACACAGTTAAAAAGTAACAAAGTGAAGTTGGTGTTGAAAAGAATAAGCCCTATCATTTTTCATTTCTCAATCCCCTTCAGGCTATGAAATGGATACTTCAGAACAAAAGAAAAGACATTCTTTTTACAGATATCAAAAACATAATATGATAATATGACTAATGAGCAGATGCTGGAAACTAAGGTTGTATAAAAGAAATAAGTAAAAAGCAAAGTTTCAAAAAATGCTTGACAAGCAAGTTGAAAACTTAAAACTGCTTTTTAAAAAATATTTTAGGTTGAGAGATCCCTTTTAACAACCATTTTACTTATAATACTTTATTGAAAACAGGCATTGTTATTGACAAAACATTTACCTTTTAGAAAATAAGCGAAGATACTTGTTATTATTAAGTGTAAAAATAGTACACAGGGTGGTGACCATTCAAAATATTTTGAAAAAGATTTAATTCACTTCATTATACTTCAAAAAGGCTCATCAATGGGCACTTAAAATCTTCTTGATCATCAAACAGGCATAATTGCAAACATGTACTTTTCAGACTTGATCAAGCCGTGTTCGAAATGGTTCAAAGTTCATGAAAGTATTTGACAAGTAGCTAGGGTGATATGTCACCAACACAGGCTTGCTCTTTCACTGTTCTACCTGTGTCAGTGGGTGAGAACATCTCAGGCTACTCAGATAGCCTGTGTGCCTTGCCCCACTTTATCCAAACTGCCTACTTCTCTCCAACAGGGAAAGCCTTGGGACTAAGGTCGTGTTTATTATAAGCAGGTAACTATCTAAAGGGGGCATCCTGTTGTCAGGTATCAGCCATGTTGATCCGTCCCGTGCTAGCCCAACACCAATCAAGTAGATGATGAGGAAAAGTTGCTCCAAGTTGAATGGGAGCACTTCAACTAGTGTCGCGTTACACTCATGTCGACTTTCCGCATCAACTCCCTCTCGAAAGCCCTACTCTTGCTTTATAGACTCCCCCTCTCTAGCGGGACGTGCTCGACTTGTGAAGGGGGACAATAGAAGCGGGGGATAAATGACATAAAATGAGCATCATGAATATGGCTGCTTGGCCCTGGCAGCCTGCCTGCCTCAGTGACTGGGTCGGTGGATGCCCGCTTTATTTCGGGGCGCCTCTGGAGTAGCGGTGGCAGCCATGCGGGGCAGCGGGATGCCGCCAGGATGTCTAGCACGGACGGGGGAAGTAAGAAAAGGGGGTCTTACCTTGCGTTGCTCCAATACACAGCATGTAAACTCCGATCATCGCATAAACATATCCCCTCAACTTCAATGAAGACGGGCACAGTTTGATAGCCATCATCATAGCCACGAAGTTGTTTTCACACAAGCACATGAACTTTTCAGTAGTAGTTGGTAGTAGCCAGCTGTCACTCGTCCAAAACACTCCGCAAACTTAGTTTTCCGTGAGGGCACAGCGTTGAAATGTATAGCTATCCTCCGCAGTATGTGGACATCAGTTCCGTGGGACAATCCGCGACATGTCCATGCCCAGATCGCCGGGCCAGGTGACACAATTTGCCACTAAGATCGCCTCCGAAGTTCCCTTCCTCCAAACGGACCTGAAATGTGTGACATTATCGGTATCACTTTTCACTCTGTTGATTTCGTAGTGTGGTTTCAAGCTCCCCGCCAGGCCTACCATTCACTTGTAACAGCTGACTGGTTGGGGATCTTGAAACCGCATGATTGGGAAATGGCATAATGGACCACGTGGTTGGTTGGTAATTACAATGAAACAGATGCCACGATTGGCGCTTACTGGGATGTTAGCCGAAATACCATTGGATACCAGCGCGCCCAGGGCAAGAGATTGTAAATAGATAAGCACGGTTTACAATCACAAAGCTAATTTTGGAGGGTCCATAGGACGGTTTGCCGTTGTTTGAGAAAGATGGCTGTAAAATAGGCTAAGACTACAAACCGACTAGCGGCGGCCATGCGGCCCCCTCACACTCACCCGGCTGACTCAGTAAACATATTAGTAAATGATTACCAGAGCGGACCTGTCTAACGACAAAAACCTGTGTTGACTTAGCTATGTTTATTGTTTGTTTTACATATTAGCGGTGGTGACTCCACTTACGAGTGAACCCCGATGCCTTGGGCGACATAGGAGGTTCTTACAGCTGACGGGAATACATAGGACTTAAAACTCCAAAAGGATCTCAAAGAATTTTTTTTTGCTAATCGGCTTCTAGTTTTTTTTTGCCTTTTTAATGGAGTGAAGCTATTTAGCTAGACGGTTCAGTATGGAATCAACCCCCCTCCAAATAAGTGTGACCCCTTTCCCCCGAGACCATGATTATACCACATACTGCCTGATTAAGATGATATTAGTACGATGACGGGTCTCACCGCACTAACTGCTGGCCATGTGGGAAATAGCAACAGAAAGTCCTTTGACGGAGATAAAGAATGAGATAACTCCCCAGCGCATAGAATAAAGTGTGGAGTCAAGAAGTTCGTGTGGTAGTAAAAAGTAATGATGTTGAAATTGCTCATCGTTTGAAAATAGAAAACCAGATTCGCAGGTTTGTGGTTTATGCATGTATATTGAGAAGCTAATATTTCCAAAATATTACAAAGATATAAAATCCTCCTCTCAGGGCAGGAAAACACTCATAAAATACACAGAAAGTACACATTTTACGATTATGGATATGAAACAGTAAAGATAAACTATAGTGATCAGAGCAATCCTTAGCATAATCAATAACTCTCCACTCACCTATGATATTTAATAAACTTAAGAATGGACCCTGCTTACCCTTATCAAAGGCAAACCTCAATGCAGGTCCCCATTCCCTTGCGTGGCGGTGTAAATAGTTAGATTTGATTGAAACTTTCAAGTATTTTGTGATTTTTGAGATAAGAAGCGCGAATATGAAAACACTTTGAAGTGTATACCTTATAATTTCAAATACAATTAATGAAACGCGATATCATAAGGAAATATAATCATGTTCGGGCTTGTCCGGTTGAGTCTACCAAGAGAGCTATTACAATAATGTTATTTCTATCAATCAGAGCACTCGACTTTACAAAGGTGGCCCAAAACAAACTTCTAAGAGATCTATCTCCGGCCAATTAGCAAAACAAAACATCTTGATCAGAGTGCCCCGCCCACAATCATGATCCGCCAAATATCTAGAACCGCACTACAATAATACGTACAGAGCGCACTTACAATAATTTATGTGTTGTTTTATACATATATTTCAAAATATGTGTTAGGTGGTGCTACAGTACCATATAAACTCAGTATGTTTTTTCAATTTATGACTCTAAAGGCGGTACTGAGTTGGTGGCATGAGCGCGGTTTGGCAAACACAGAAGCTGGTTGCATCCATCAACACGAGCACGGAGTCGCGGTCGTGATCTTGTCGACAGTGGCATCTGGCGAGCAAAGAAGGAACTGATTCAGTGCTCGCGGGACGTGTAGGGCGCAATGCAGTTTGAAACTCAACAAGCATATTGCTGATGAATATGTAGGATTTGAACAAGGGACAGGTTCTCTGCCAAAAAATAAATAGAAACTTTGACACAAAATCGTGTTTCAGGCTTTTATCAAACCGACTAAAACATTTTTTCGAGAGGGAGTAGGGTCGGTGGACACCAAGTACATGCAGGAGACTGAAGCAGCATTCAGGCCTCTGGTACAAGAAAATATAAAATCAGTCGAAACCTGAAAATCAAAAACTTTCTTGCCTTTCAAGTTAGCACTCGGCGATAATTCACGATAAAGAAATGCGCGTTTTTGAAATGGGATATGGGCAAATGAGAATGAATTTGGGTTAACATTGAATTGATTTTACTTAATATAGAGCTTTCCTTGAACTGGGATATCTTAAAATAAGATTCAATCGATTCGATCTATGATTACTTGGATGCAGCATATCAAATGAGCCAAATGGTATCACACCAATATGAAAAATAATGGTGACTTATCATCACCACTAAATATTACTTCATGCCTAAATGTAGCTAGCATGCTGAATCTCAAAACAACCATAATGCGTTGAATATTTGTCTCTAGCGTCATTTTTTCAAAAAGCTGTTGAGGGTTCATGACAAGCATTTAAACCCCTGACTAGAAGTTTCCCGCTGTTAAGAAGGGGATAACGTTGTAATAAGCTCCGGGAATTAGCTCTGCTGTATCTAGTTTGCGGATGCAGCTTGCATATTTTTTTACTCATAACCAACTACCGCATGTCCAGTGTTAATAAGCACACGACTTCAAAGGTTACCTTTATGCTAGAAAATCCTGAAGTATACATTGTTTTGAAATAATTCTGCAGTGGTGATTATTTCCAGCTAATTCATGTTATATAACAAAGTAGATTCTGTATTGAGGGCTTCAAATCATTGTGCCAAATACGATTGTTGGGTTACTTTGATCTACATCACAAACACTTTCACATGTAATTATAACTCTAATACCTTAAGAGAATTTCAGGGTGACTAGGGTCAAGATCAAGCTATTCCACGGACGTCTCTAGGCCCGCAGGAAAGTTATGGTCAGTAACGTAGATATAACTCTTACAAGACTATAAACCGAGTACCTTTACCTTTTTACCTTTACAAAAAGTTTGGCCGTTGAGCCCTTGACTCTTGAGAAGACCCCTCTAGATCCATTATTATCATTATTATCATTATTATTATCATTATTATTATTATTATAATTATTATAATTATTGTTATTATTATTAATCATTATTATTATATTATTATTATTACTACTACTATTATTATTATTATTATTATTATTATTATTATTATTATTAATATTGTTATTATTATTATTATTATTATTATTATTATTATTATTATTATTATTATTATTATTATTATTATTATTACACGTCCGATATATATTTTCCCCCGTCCTTTGGCTACAAAAATCCCAATTTTGGCGACGAGGATTTTGGGTGTGGACAACCCTGTAAAATATTTTTGTTTTTCCGATGACCTTGGGTTCAATTTTTTACTCCACACATGTGCCGTTCAATCAACTCTGATTTCTACTTGAAACTCGATGACTTATTCCTAACATTAATGCAGACATATCACCATGTGTAACATTGCCTGGATAGGACAGTATCCTATCATAGTATCAATAAAAACAAAATATCTAGATAGCTCTTTATAGCTGCTTAGAATTTCTAGAACAATTATTAATACACCATCTGTGAAAATATCGAGCCGAATGTTCATTTGTGCACGTCTTTGGCAACCTGAAACCCGTACCGGACATTAGAGTAGTGTAAACTTTATGAGTGACCACACTGAAAATGCTCCGGTTGTCATGTGTAACCAATATAAGAAATGTAACATGTAGGACTGCCTCATATATGATCTCTTACTTGTGTCATTTAAACTATTACCATCCCAGCTGTCTGGTTATAAAGGTCGCGATGATCAGTACAGATGATTCACAACCGAAATGGTGACTTCATAGCCAGAGTGATTTACAACAGCGCACTACTTGTTGCGCAAACACACTCTCAAGTATTATTTATACTGTAGTTACATCCCCTACCTTAAAGAGATGTCTGGCTGTGGATGGCAGGGGTATCTGTCTCTCTAGACGCCTTAAATACCGCAGTCGATGTCGGGCAGACAGTTTCTTATTCTCAGTAAAATATTTTTACACCAAGTTGTCAAGTCACTACTGTAGGTATCAACCGGCACAGATCAAATGCTTATCGTGTACTCTGCCTGAATAGTATATTAACCAATCAATGCTCGCAGCCGCCAAAATTGTCCGGATTATTTTGGTGACATTTTTCCGACAACACCTTTGAAGACAACGCTAAGGAGAAAAATCAAACAGAACACTGCTTACAACTTTCTTGTAAATATTTTGTAAAATAATTCTCAATTCCCAAGTTATTAGTAAAAGTATCATAGTACCAGACGATAAGTTCTAGCGTATCTCCTAATCCTGAATGGGTTAACTGTATGCGTTGTGAGTGAGTTGATCAGCGAAGAGGGGATGTCAGAGTCCCCCGGGTTGTAGTGTTTGTCTCTAGAGGCAGGACGAGACAAGGGCCCCTTCAGACAGAGCCTCAGCCGCCGACAAGCAGATAAGCCAACTATTGCCAGGTGAAAAGATTTACACCAAAAGAAAACCCCATCCACCCACTTTTCTAGAGACCCACTGGAAAACTGTCCTTTTTTTGTAATATATCATATAAGGAGCTAACTATCAGCGTTACACCAGTGACTTACATTGTCTCTGGTGACACTGACTAAATTCGCTTCAAGGATTCAACCCAAATGGATTACTTTGCCGTCTTGAACCTAAGTTTTACATTTGCAAACGTTTACAAATGCTGAAGAGACTTGCTAAAAAGTAACACAATTTGTAAAACTCCCCTCATTTTGTGACAAAATGAGTGCAGTTTAACAGACTATTTTGGCAGATGTCTTAAATATTGCACAGATATCTGACCGAGAACTTGATAACTATAGATGATTGTCTCGCTACAGTTACTTTGAAGTTTATCGTTTAAAACCTAAAATGTTTATTTTATGATGTATTTAAGTCACTTGCCAAAATTGTACACTAGTCCTTTGGAACCTATCAGACAGATTCTTACAATCTAGTCACCGATAAGAGTTTTGCTGAGGTCGTAAATACACGATGTGGCTGGCGTGTTTGTCACTATATCAATCTATATTGACACGATCTAAGTTTGAAACGGTCAGTTTGTCGACTTAAACAGCTACTTGGACAGCTGTAACTTATGCATTCTTATTTAACGCAAACTCCGTATTTATGAACATCATACATTTAGGCCACTTCTTACACTTCCGTCCTACATAGAACAAATATAAACTTGTTGTTTCTCCACAAAAATAACACCCAGGCTAAACTGTACCTGGTATTTGCTTCAGAAGTACATTTCTACCGTTCTCGAATCCCATCTTACAGAATTGAAACGTGGTACGCAGTTTTCGTTATTGTTTCTACTGCTTAAATATGTAAGTTGCCAGTGACTTACGAATTGTCGGTGGTTTCCAATATGTTCTCCAGTTTCTTCTGCCACTGAATGGCCTGTTTAACCAGGAACTATATATTTGAAATAAATAGTTCCTGGTTTAACAAATAGACATGAGAATGGTAAAGGAGTGACAGAACATCTTAATTCAAATTTTAGCTGAAACAGCTAAGAGCCCTCTTCGGAGATCGCATTACACGTGTACATTTCGTATGGGGTGAGGGTGTTTCATTTTGAAATGTGTAGGCGATCCGGGGGGAGGGGGAGGGTGACATACATGCCGACATTGACCGGTGTTGTCCTGGCTGCTCAAGAGGACACTGATGGGTTTATGGACTGTTCCTGATCTCTGATTGGTCACCTCTCGACCATCGACCCACCACAGGTACAGCGCAATGACAGAGGCCGACCTGTCCGCCAGATAATCGTATTTTAAACGGTCCCATAACTGTACACTTGTGACCACTATTTAAATGTTATGTAGGGTTCAAAGTCACTACCCTCTAATCAGGGATTACACTACACATTTATAGTTCCTTAAGATTTCAGATAAATAAACTAACCCATTAATGCTTAAGAATTACTCCTGAAATTGCCATCTGGATCTGGATCTTTGATACTTTTGATGATCACTCGGAAATAAAGAATTATTTTACAAACTATTTGAAGAAGAGTTGTCAGTAGTGACCTGATGAACATTTTTTCTTTCAAATATTTCCACAAATATTCTTTTGGCAGAACGATTTCACCAACATTGTCTGGCTGCTTTTGGCTGCTGTGAGTATCAATGGGTTAAAGTCATGGAGATCTGGATATGCTAGTATCAATATCTATTAGAGGTTATAAAGAAAAATCTAGATATTTTTCTCTCTCATCATCATCATCAAAACTGCATGGGATAAGTAGGGTCTACACATAGGGGGATCGCAATATCAAAACCAGTGCAGGCACTGCACTAATTGAAACCTGTTAGTATTCCCAATACATGTATGTTCTTTGTGAGTTATGAGAGGGAAGGATAGGCGGAATTTCCTTAACCCATAATTTCCGACTGAAAGTACCAACCCAACTTCACAGGGTTTCGTTGATATCATTGTAAGGAAAAAGTGTTAAGGAGAAATGTTAGTCAGAATAGAACTTATAAATCTATGTTATATCTTCTTTCAAATCTGTATATGTTTGATAGTAACGCTTGTAGCTTATGATGAAGTTGCCAGTGACCACAGGGCAGTCGGTGGTTTTCCCGGTGTCCTCCGCGATCAACACCTGGCTAGTAAAGTGTTAACCCAAATATGGCTGCAAAAATGACGATAGACATTTTTTTTAATTGTAAATCAAATGAAAAGGCACTTTGTCGGAACTTTCTGTAAATAGCCACTGACAACGGAATCTGATGTGTAGGTGCGTTTAGCGTGACTCTGTTATAAGTAGGATTTCCCTACTTAAAATGGTTGCGCTTGTCTCAGTTATCAGATGTTAATCTACTGAAGCTTTTACTCGGCGTCGCCTCGGCAACACGTCTCCAGCAAATGGCTCGTTTATGGCGGCCATTTCCTCGAAAAGGAGGCGATAAAAGCACTCCTATACCACCATAAACTACAGTTCGCGCCTCCCCTGCTAGTTAAATATCATTCCATGGTTTTAATCTTTCTGGTGGATGTTTTACTCTAGTCCTACGTCTCTGCAAAAAGCTCGAACGGATCTGTGTTTAAACCATTTACTTCTGAGGTTTCCATCTGATCCGTCACCTTTGAACATAGCTTATCAAAAAGGCTAACATTTGAACACTATTTGAAGAGGGACAGTTAAACCAAGAACATACAGCCTGGGTCCGAAGCGTGAGGTGACAGGTTCGAGTCTCCTCTGGATACCTATTAGCTTTTGGCCTGGACGCTATGAAAATGTGCGGCGTTGTGGAGGGCTGTCTATGTTGTTACTGCAACTAAAAGACACTGTGGAACTATTTGTGAAGAGACGGGAATTTCTTCCCGGTTCCAGGTTTCTATCTCGTCTCAATATGCTGTTGAAATCTAATTAAAAACGATTTCCCTCCCTAGGCCCTCACCAAGAACATAGAAACATACACATTTGTCACATTTTCAGTTAAATATTTGCTCTAAACATTGCTTTGCTTTGCATATGTGTCGGATCGAGTATTGAAGCCCATTAGTAGATGGTAACATAAAAGCTTTAGAAGATCCATGCTTATGGCTGCAGGAAATCCTTTCTTTATGGCCGTAGATCCTTGCATAAGACGATTCTTCAGGCCAACTGATAGGTATGCAGTATTTTTGATAAGTAAGACCGAGCACTCAGATGTAAAAATGACCATTTGCTAGTTAAATCTAGCGGCATTTCCAACAGCGATGAATGTTCTTGAAATTGAGATATATAATGGTAAAAGGAAAACATCCACATATTTGCAGTACTCGTTCTAAAGAAAAGGCCTAATAGACACTCATCTCGTGCTAAATCGTACCAACATCTGAAGAAAAGCTGAAGAAAAGAGGTCTTTGCCAAGCACTAACACTGCTGTTGCTACTGTAGTGGTGCTATTGAGCTTATTAATATTTTAGCTTTAGCAAATGAAGACGGCTCTGATGTATGAAAAGTGCCTTGTATAAAAGTATAACTACACTGTAAGAAGGATGGGTAAAGATTCAACTAGTTTGGAGTTTCATTGATCTGAAGATGATAAACATTTGTCTAATTTGGATGAACATTGCACCAATTAGTTATTACTAGGTGAACATCTTCTCAAATATTGTTTATAGATAAATGATTACCCGCTTGAAATGTTAAGGTTCACCTCAACCAGAGAACCTACAACCTTTTTCAGTAAACCTCAACTTTTTAAGGCAAGGTTTACCTATTCCAGTGAATGTCATAGTAATACGTTTACCTTCTTGGGTTAGGGCTGTACTGAGAAGTTTTAGAGACGTTATGCAGGAATATTGTCTCTGTTTTTATACACATCTTCGAACCGTTAGTGACTAATGTTGTTTGTAACATTGGAATTCTTTGCAATTATACTTGGTGTGTTCTTCCGACGTAGAGAACATGCACTGCCATGAGTTAGTACACTTAACCACGCTTCAGCATTTACTGTAGAAGGATTTTATGTTGTAGAGATAATCTTAAAATCTCGTACAATTAAGATGAATTCATATCCATAGCATGTTTCAGTGTCTAAACGTAAAAGCAGAAGTAGTAAACCCAGCAACACCATTTTCAGGCATTTTGTAATATATGATCGAGAAGAAGAAGAGGAAGATAGAGAAGAAGACAACATGCAGGAAAAGAACTGTATGAGCCATGTTTAGACAACAAAGAATATACATATTGGTATAACTGGACTGCCGTGGCATTTTTTTTGTAGATGTATGTTTTATGTACCGCATAGCGTACTCGATATTAGTATGTTGTTAAGGTCATGCATCACAATAATGAACCCTCCCCCCGAAATAAATGTTAACCCCATCCGATATTATCAGGGTATTATCTAACCCTAGGCAGGAAAAGGTTTACCCACTGCACACAAGTAAAGGTTTACCTGCACAGCCATTGAAGTCGTAAATGTTAACCCGGTGCACATATGTCAGGGTTAAAGTTTACCCAAATCGGGTGCAGCTCAGTTGCACCCAAATAGGGTAAACGTTTACATATAATTTTTACAGTGTACGGTACACTAGATTAATTAGAATATCACATGTCTATATACACAAAAAGAGGTGTCATAAAAGATGTGTTTATTACATGACTATGGTCCCTCTAAAATGGCAGTTAGCTAGATACTAAATATGAAGTAGATAATTGGAGTTGTTAAATATCTTACGGTTGTTAGAGTGTCCAGAAGAGGAGGGAAGATACTCCCATTTTCCAACTTTACTTGAGTCGATAAAGAGAGGGGTTTAAGTATGCCCCTTAAATGGAGGGACTTCGATTCTGAAATGTACCACACTTAGGGGGGGGGGGGGGGGGTCGTAGCTCGGTGTCTGTGTTTGGGTATAGACACACGTACTATCAATCAGGGTTTGTACTCTAAATGACGAAGGGCATGTATTGCTATAACGAGTGGCCGTTGGTTCAAGTCCTGTTGGATGGAATACTATAAGCCTAACTATACTTCAGGGTCGATACAATGCGATCTTAGCAGCATGTATCATACCCGATGACCCGCTCAAACTCTCCCCAGCCCCCTAATGTCTTGAAGGAGTATAGGACTGATCTTAGCCCCAGAACCAATAAAGCCAGTCCACATTACGGCAAGAAGTCAAGCGGTATTAGTGTACGCTTAGCAAGACTTAGCCGCAATCGGATATTAACTGCTCTATGCATGTCCCTGACTTAAAGACGGACTAGCCATGCAGGAGATCAATGTGATACGGGTAAAGGCGAAATGGGGGTTTAAGGTCGCCTGGATCATGGTCCGGCTGGGACGATGTATGGCATTGACCATTTGATGACCGTGGTCAATAATTCCACTCATAGAATCGGGCGTAAGATTTGAATGAGAAAAACTAAGATATTACAACATGAAATGCTTGGGAACCCAAGGCACGAGCGTAAGATTCGAATGACAAACAAATGCCAAGATGTGTTAATATAAATGTGTTCAAGTAATACATCTCCGTATAACAACAATTCTGCATCCGATACTAGTATTTCTTCCTGGATGAAATTTGCCAAAGAGTTGATATATAGCAGTCAAAGGAGGTATTCGGCCAAAATTGATAGACAAGAAGTATACAATGCCGTGTACAGTATTCTCATTTATAACATGTATATGCTTTTTTAAACATTTTACAATACCCCGCTGTCTTTCACTTACTAGTATGTCTGGTTCGAATCAGGCTCAAGGCATTTCGAAAGTTGCTAGTGACGTGGGGTTCAACAATGGTTTTTCTCGGGTACTCTGACTTCGACCAACATTAATAACTAATACTAGTAACTGGCTAGTAAAAAATAAAATAATAAGTAAAAAACTGTAAAATTTCACAAAACGTGTTCATCCGCAATTAAATGGGGCATATAAGAAAGGTGCCAATGACTTGGGTTAGGCGTTTTTTATCTCCGCTTTTTCCGGTTTCCTCCACCACTTACAAATGGCTAGTCACGATCTAGTCTTAATATTACAAAATCTGTCAATACCGAAATTCTACAAATAACAAATCCAAGCCTCAAATTCCTCAAAACAGATAAAGTGTAGGCAAACGAAAAACCCAACTCAAAGAAACGAACTCCATAATTCTACACAATATGTTAATCCGCACACATGAGTTGTGGATATTGAGTATTCACAGTGGGAGTAAGCTGTTGGAAGAACCTGAGCATGTGGATTGTCTCGCTAACCCGCTCACTTACTCACGCCGCCGCCGCTGTGCAGTATCAACATTGATTTTATAATAACTGGTGCTGTAACCAATAAAGGAGAGATTATTTCTCCTCTGCTGCTGCTGCTGCTGCTGCTGCTGCTGCTGCTGCTCAGCTTAATGCCCCAGCAGGACTGGTTCAGGCAGTACGCTTGTTTGTGTTAGACAAGAGTTGTATTGGTTCGAACAGTCTAAGTCAAGACGTTATATGCTTTCAAAATCTATAAAAGTAATTGGCGTATTCAAAGGGCCTAAAGAATAACTTGACATTTGGCAAATTTATTGAACATTCTAACTCCCTGCCTAGCACTAGAGGTATAAATTGTCAAGCTTAACAAACGTATATCAGAAATAGTTTTGCAAGCTATTCTTTTTTCATATTCTTCCCAAGATAACCCTACACATCCATGTACACTGAGTGCTCGGCTGTCTCTCACCATTGACCGGGTTCGAATCCCGACAAGGACATGTGAGAAAGTTGCCAGTGACATGGGTTAGGCGGCGTTTTGCTGGGCATTCCGGTTTCCTCCACCTGGATAGTCACTACTAAGCATAGATATGACAGCAAAAAGTGGCGATGATCGAAATTCCATGTTTTCAACGCCTATATAGGCAGGGGCTGCCTCCATGGCTGTTTGTTCTAAAGCACTGCACAATAGCTGTTCATTGTGTCTCACTAATGCACCAGGACCGGATTTGATGCTCGTTTGACACATGTATAAAAACTGTCTATGGCCTGGGATTGTTCGATGATGGTTTTCCAGAGTACTCTAGTAGTTTTAATTGTAAATTGTTTATTATGAACAATAATGCCTAAAAGATAAAAAGTCTGACGAAAATTTACGTTACATTTGCAATACTACCTAGAGCCTTCTGTGTACACTGACCCCAGTCGACCTAAGTCATGAAAGTGACCAAGTGTGTCCACAAGCCCCCTCTCCCCTCTCCTTGTGGATACCTCTACTGCATAAAAACTCCTGGACACCAATGCCAAGAATAGTTGACTCCTCACTAACCCCAATTAGTCAGATTCTGGCGAGGGTGTCCTGCAACTTTCAACAAGAACACTTTATAACCAGAACAGACAGAGATTGTCAAATTATGCGTATTGATATCAGTTTCGCTGATGAATGGTGACCATGTATGATATTTACGTATGTCTCTTTATAACTCAAGCACAGAGTCATTTGAAAATGCACATTACAACTTTTACCCATAAGTCCTTCTCCATTTACCAGCCGTCTGTTCGTAGTGTAACTTACGACTATCTGCACCCAACCATGATAGGTTATCCATCCCATCAGGGTTCACCATAATCTATTCTTGTTGCATGATTGAAATGAACTGAGCTTATAAAATAAAATACCGATCCATGTCCCACCTTATTGCACAATCAAAATTAATTGAATTTAGTTAACTGAAACACTGCACTATGTCCCGCCTTAGACCTGATATTGGTTTCGTAACAAACTAAGTAACGAACTACCAAAAAGCGCTGAACGTGAGAAGGTAAGTATTGCGTAACATGTTTTATTTTTGAATAGAAACGGAATTCAGTGATCCGTACAGGAAAGAGCCTATGATTTAAGCAATGGATTTTAACGTATGTCTAGTGGAGTTGCACTATCTCTGGTCTGTGCGAGGGTGTATCTGGGACCAGTAGCCGAGCGCTCGCTATGAGACAGCCCAGTGACAGTCACCACTTCATATGTAAAACACTACACGAAAAGTGCATCAAGAAGGGTGCCTAGCTCACTGACCCTTCCTGTGTGGTACGAGATCTCACCACTCTATACACATCATACATCTATGATTTATACCTCCACAGCTCGTCTTACCAAATCTTGCGTGATTTTGGGTGTGGCGGGGAGACTGCACGGTAAATAAAAATCCACCTAGGAGAAGCGCACTAATTGAGCAACATGTCAAAACTGCGAGGGTTTAAATTGAAACCTTAAACCAGTTTAAGTGTGAGGGAGTCATGGCCCAGCAACTTAACAAGCCAATTAAGGGGCCGGTAGCTGAGCTACTGTCTGTCATAGAGGGATCTCACTGAGAGAGGAGTGGAGATAATCTTTAACAGTACACAATCCACATCTCAGGAAAACCAAGTTATACATATAACGTCAACGCTACACTTGGAAATGGACATTTCGTTTATCGTCACGTTTACTGCCATCATAGGCTAAATCATGAGCAGTTGTAAGAGCTGGAGGAAACTGGATACTCGGCGGGGAAAACTACCACATAACCCAAAGTCACTGGCAACTTCACATACGCCCAAACGTCAACGGTACTATATGATCCTCTACTTGTACAGTTATAAACCCCGGCGTAGTTCACTTTGGTGATATATCGGATTAATATTAGAATTTGCACGAATCTTCCCAGATAGCCGATGCACATCATTTAAAAATATTCATTCGAGTTCGTGGGGTGGAATGAATTCCCATACTAGTATGCCTTATACTTGTAATGTATATTGTATACATTATAGTTATGCTTTATATTTGCGATTTGAATATTGCAGAGGTCTGTCCACGTAGGTGTCGTCATTCTACAGCGACAGCCTTCCTTCCTATGCAAAAGCAATATAAAGCAACGTACTTCTTCAAAAGGTACGAACGTGATAAATACCAAGCTTCAAACAAAACGCATGACGTAAACTGAGACATGAAACAACCACTGCTATAGTTTTCATTTCACTGTGACCGCTCATCTAAGGCACATCTAGAAAGATCATGATTTGACCAATCAGAACATGATTAAATAGCCCAGTCGAATGCTAATAAAATATATTCATGTACATGTACTAGATCTCGTATGTGGTGGCAGCACACTTGAAGGATATTTTTTGAACTTTTGACTTGAATTTTTCCTCGGAATGATTTCCAATGTTTTCCTTTCCTACAGAGATTTTTTTTACCGAAGTAGACAATCCTTTCTGTGTTTATCTGGGGAATGAAAGAAAGGGTAAAGCAGACTTATAAATGTGGCAGATGGCCTCAATAATAATATGTATACTGGTCTAAGAAGTTTGGCCAGCGTCCCAGTCCAGATGCATTTTGTAGATAAATTGGTCTTTCCAGACCCTGCATCAATAGAGTTCCTTTATGATGAACTTCATATCACATCTATAGTGGTCTACTAAAATACAACATCCAGTATATGGCCATTTCGCCAGAGGCTTTCTCTGTCTTTGATAATCGTGAAAAGAGCATGTCTGCGAACCATTCACATAAACCATGTCTATATGTATGCGCTATCTTAATTGGTTCATCCTGATGGCCGCTGGACCAGACGTCCGTCAGACGGATGTCTGCACAGTGTCCCATACCTAACTAGTCGCTGGTAGACAGTGTCTCAGGGCCCAAGAGTTGAGGACAATCTTGAACAGCTATTTAGGCTGAACAAATTCAGCCAAATATGTACAGGAGGATGTTATACTATTTTGCAGTAAAATGTCTTTATTCGTATGTTGTGGCACTAAGACACATCCAGTTATGTGCCAACTACTAGTCACTGAAGCCACGAATATGAATTATTGACTTAATGTATAATATGTACATACGTACATTGTATACTGTATATCTTGATATAAGAACTATCATTAGGGTACCACCTATAAGGCCTGAGCATTTCATTATGACTTACCTACACTTTATGCGCCATTAGATGGAAAAATTATAATTCCCTCCAAAACCTTTTCAAAGAATCTTGTTTCAAAGTTAATGCGATAATTATCAAGTCATACAAACGACACATAAATGGTGGAACATTGATCGTAAATGGTTTAAATTACCATTCTGTTAAAACAAAATTTGAAAAAACATGCGAAACCACTGATTCGTAATACCAACGATTTACGACAAGTTAACTAAGGTTAGAGAAGTAGATAAACATATCCTTCTCGTACTACAATGTGACCACATGGCTTGGTATCGTATCCCCTCAGTGCAGATCGTATATTCTAGTGGGCCATGGGCGAATGTAAGTTTATCAGAGTCTAAGTGCCTTTGTCCGTTGATAACTAGAGAGATGTGACGGTGTCGTGACGCCAGAGTGCATTACCAGACACTTTTCATCCGGGCACTCCGGCAGCCAGCTTTTCTTAACCCATTATTGCTTGGAACGGCCAACGCATCCCAACAATCCTGGTGAAATCTTTTGAACAAAAGCATAATTGGGCAAACGATTTGATGGAGAAATCTTCATCAGAACAAAAGCAACAACTTTCCTTCAAATATTTTGTAAAATAATACTCAATTCCAAAGTTATTGTCAAAAGTGCCAAAGATCCAGACGAAATTCTTTTGAGGAACTTTTAAGCATGAATGGGTTAAGTTCATGTCGCCATCTCGAGAACAAAAGGCGAACAGTAGACCGGCAAGCAGGCAGGCAGCAAGATGGCAGAATGCGATAACGTACTACTTAATACTCACTAGCACTGATTTAGTACGAGTCAGACTATGCCACTTAAGACCCTCACTCAGCACTATCATATACACACGGCATTGCTTTGATCTGGGTTATTATATATACACATTAAAAACCAATAACAAAGAATCCATTGATGCCTGGTCAAATCCAGAGCATCTCCGTTGCCTTTGTTGACTTGTCACATGTATAACATGTCTGGAAGAGTTATTTCTAATGCGTTATTTAAAAGAACATGCCGATGAATATGCCACTTCCACTCTTCCTTTTCGCCTGTTTTGATAACACGTATAATTTTTCAAATATTTTGAAACAAAACGAGCCTAGCTGATTCGATTTTGATGAGATCACGATATTGAGACTCGAGGAACATTTCCCTACTCTATATCGATATATCCCAGAGTCTTTCAGTTTCAATAAACAACGCCTACCAGGAATGAAGCGACCAGAGAAAATAAACCTAAACCTCACCAAAAGGTTTCGAACGTATATGAGATTCCCATCTCCACCATCCTCCATAACACCAGACACTCCCATAGCTTAGCCATAAACTATGCAATCCATTCAAAATATTTTGGGCAACCCTCCGATGCAACTTTGCCATTCAGTTAACAAGGTTCTGTCAAATTTGAAATTTCGGTTATCACATATTTCTATCACTTTTTCTATCCCCTATTCATAAACATTACGAAGCAATAAATTCCATCTCTTACCCCTTAATTGTCACACAAGCCTCATGTGGGAGGCACGAGACATGTGGCCAGGGAGCGGCGAGACAGTCAAAACGCAATGCGCTAGACCATCGTGCCATGGGGCGGCTCCCCATCCTAGTTCAAGCTGCGCATATCCACTCGCGCGTCAGTCTGCCTCTTCAACGAATAGTATGCGGACCAATGAAAATACAAATGTGTTGTTATATATTGTAAATTATCTGTAAGATGTATTTTGGTTATGAAAATCAGAGATTATTCGCAAATCATCACACCTGTTCTCATCAAGCTTCACTGGCTACCAATCAAATTCCGCATCCAATTTAAGGTCCTACTGCTGGTATACAAGGCGCTAAACGGACTTGCACCTAAGTACATCAAGGAGCTGCTCGTGCCTTATAAACCCAGACGCCATCTACGATCAGAAGCAAAGGGCCTTCTGGACGAGCCTCGGACTAGACTCAAATTTGGAGATCGCGCTTTCTCCATTAGTGCACCGAGATTATGGAATGCGCTTCCACAACACCTGAAGGATTCTACATCGTGTCAGGCCTTCAAGAAGTGTCTCAAAACACACCTTTTCAGGCTCGCCCATTGAGGCGTTGTGGACTATTACTCAAACTATGACAATGTGCAGCGCTTTTGAACATTTTATGAATGGAAAAGGCGCTATATAAATTCCAATTATTATTATTATTAAATCAATCTGTATTTACTATTTCCCCCATTCAACCAACAACGGTCATGAAGGTCTATCTAATTTTAAAAGTGGGCATAAGTTTTGTTTCTTTCTTAATTCTAATGCTGAACCTAATTCAGCAATAACTGAACGTAGTTTTCTTTTATAAAGGATAGATAATCTGTATGTGTTTTAAGTATAGATTCTTTTGTGCCAAAAACGACTAAAATGCCTGATTTTTTTAATGGAATAGCAGATTCCACGTCTATAGTGATTAATCCCCCAAGCTTACCATGTTCTATTTTGTAACAATATGAGATAAAGGTGCCTGGCAGTTGAGTAATCCCTCTTTGTACCATTATCAGACTGATCTGAGCAGGGCCAGGGGTGGAGCGGGTCGAGAGGAAGCTAAAACAGTGATGTGATAAGAATGAGCGATGAGGAATTCCCTGAGATCAGATCGCTTAGTCAACGAGGAAACTGGCAGGGGAGACGTTCTCCAGATGACACAAACAAAAAACCCCTTAGATTCCGTCCAATTAAACAGGTTGTACGTGCTCCATTGTGTCATGAGAGGGCAATGGTATGCTTTCATTCAGGGCTTGTTATCACAATATCGACTAACTAAAACAAGATTAGAATGAGATTCTCCATGCTAGTGTTTTCCTGGTAATTTCCAAACAAGTCTAGGGTAGGGAGAGCAATGGTGTGGTTTTCTTCAAGACTAGTTTATCACAATACTGGCTAATAGAAGGTTAGAATTGAGATATTCCGTGTTTATGTTTCCTAGGCACGTTCTATAAGACGCAAGGCACCAAAGAAAATGCAACGCATATTGTTTCCAAAGATGCTTTAATTTGGTAGGATCTACCTGACCACTCAAAATATGATTCTATTTTTTAAGAAGGCACTGTTGACATGGTAAATGTTAGCTTGCCTTTGCATTTATTGTTCTGACTCGAAAAGCGTGCGCACTAAAATGATTTGTAAAGCATGCTACTGCAGTTGTTCACCAATATTAACTCTACAAGCCTCGTTATGTTCCGAAATATTAGTAACAATTCATGATATAAACACTTATTGTGCTATCAGTATGTAGTCGAAGTATATTTTGCCATAAGCGTGTGTGTATTTCTGGATATACTAGTACCTCTATACATTTAAAGGAAAGTTATCGAATGTGAATAGGTTTGGTATCATGGTATCTTAACATGATGATACTTGTGAATATAATTCTTTACTTAAAGTTTCGTGGCAAATTTCAACACTGATGGTCTGGTTTCTTTTTGGTTCTTGTAGTTTTAAATGAATACAATACATGTTTATGATACTTTAACCCATTAATGCTCGAAGTGGCCAAAACTCGGTCTGCCAATTTTGCTAAAATCTTTTTGGAAAAAGCAAAGTTGGAGAAACATATCAAAGAGGAATACTATTCAGGACATTACCAACAACTCACCTTCAAATATTCTGTAAAATTATTCTCAATTATTTTCAGAAGTGTTATAAATCCAGATGACAATTTCAAGAGTAAATCTTCATCAATAATGAGTCTCGTACGCAACTAGGTAGCAGTGTTGACTGACGGTTTCTCTGATCTTTGCGAAAATACTAAATATGTAAAATGCACTTGAAAATGATTGTTTGACATGTTGCATGTTTCAGATAATTCAAGAATATTTGGAAATCAAACAAATATCGGAAAGATCAATTAAAAGACCGTTCCATGTCGAACATGATTGCACATATAATTATCATGTCATCAAATGGGAGCTGTAGAAATATTCTTGTTCTCTTATCTATTATCATAAAAAGAGGCTGTGACAAGTGGCCAAGCCCACTCAGAAAGGCATTCAGTAGTTTCTAAGTGCTGTAAGAGTGTGTTATGACAAGGAAACCCCTCCCAGGTGCACAGACATCAAAACCTCCCCTGACGACATGTCAAAAGTTTGTAAATAAGCATCAGGACGAGATAGATGAGTCACAGCTATGCCAACAATATAATAACACACGCCTTATTTGGTAGCTGGACTTTTTTTAGTGCACTACTCAGTCAGCGAGCTAGACAGAAATCAGTGTTGCTCGTGCTAATGCCAATCCACTGTCGCAAGCAATAGAGGAATGGATGCCCATGTACATAATATTAAAAAAGTAAACACATTAGCCCGTTCTCTATCATATTAAAGCTATTCAAGGGAACTATTATCATTCTGAGCTTATAACTTTTTCACTTTTGCATTTTCTGGCAATTCCTATTTAAAATCGCTTTATAAGTTTAGCAATCCACTGTCCCAAGCAATATAGAGGAATGAATGCCCATATGATTATAATATTAACACGAAAACAAGTCAAGCCTGTTCTCCATTCTAATAAAGGTATTTCCATTTTCTGACAATTCCTATTTAGAATTGCTGTTAAAGTTGGCGAGTTTATTTAGGGTATTATGAATATCTGGTATACACATTAATTTGAATTTAGGGTAAGTTATTATATAATAAATAACTGTTTCAACTATTCCTGCTCAGATGTAATCAATTACTGTCTGGTTACATTTTAGGAAAATAATAATGAAAATCCAATACGATGATTATTTAGAGGATGGTAGTGGGTTGAGTTCTGATTGACATTTTTCAGTGAAATATATTCCAATATTTGTTCTCATCAGAAAAGATATATCGAAAATTGTCATGCATTATTTTACCTCTACATTAATGAATGGCTAAAAAAAAACTCCCTGTCATCATTCTTAACCCATTCATGACAGGAGATCTATGTGACAAGTGTAATTTGGACATTCGATACCTTTGAAAATAACTTTCAAATCAAATGTGAATTCAAAATATATTTTGACGCGAATTGTGGGATATGCTGATTGTTATTTTGGCATCACATATTTCTGAAAAAAGTACTCTGGTAACACAGATTCTATAACACTAGTCTGGGTGTTTTGGGTGCTACCGGCATAAATGGGTTAAAACCATCTTTGAGGCTGACCCAGGGAAAGTTGTTCTCATTTTGTAGTATGTTGTTCATTTCTATACTGAATAATGTCATGACAACTCTCTCATTCGAGAGTCCAGCATCCCTGCCTGAAACAGACCACCATTATTCATCATTACCTAAAGATAATCACCCCTAAAAGCTTCTCCCCCTATCTTCAAATCTCCCCCTCAAACACCCCAACAGCTGGACAAAAAGACTGACCATCTGACCACTTTGATGTGAGCACTTGGTCCACAAGTGGTGGTAGGAATGACCACAGGACAGCTGACCCCACCCCTGCTTACTGTCAAGTCTCTCCGAGTCTAATTGAACATGATTGTGTTTTTCAGGGAGCGGGGTGTCTGGGTCTGTTTATAAGGGATTTCTAACTGTGTGCTGCAGTGTTTGAAGGACCAGGTATCTCTGGTATTCCACACTGGGCCATCTGGTCTCTCCCGCTCCCTCTAATGTGCGCCAAGAATGGAGCCCTGTAACACCCCAACACCCTTCCCTAATAGCAGCTAAACCTGCCATGCATTAATTTCATGTTGACAGAAACCGAGATGGCGGGGAAAATGTGATAAAACATCAAACAACGGGTATTAAGGGATTTGTTGATGTATTTTGACTTATTAAAGAGATTAACTGTCGCTATTTTGTGACACTAAGGCTATTCCGTGGTAAACATACAGGGTTTGATTGTGGTTTTTGGTTTCTTGTTTTCAGGGTGACAACATGTGGACCATTTGTGCATGAGGAGAGGGCATACGGGGATACCTCCCCGCACATCGCAATACTCAGATGATTTAACCCTTCATCTTTTGCTGCAGCTTCCATGGCTCTAAAAGTGTAATTTTATTATTCATTATATAGCTCTCCCTCTACCATAAATTCCCAGTAATTTGGACCATCCTAAGAATATATGCCACCATAATTATTTTGCAAAATCAATGGGAAATCTGAGCCAACCTCAATCTTTCTCTGCCCATGATTTTTCAAATTATAACTCTCCTTTTTTACTACTACAACATAAAATAAACGGCCATTTCTAGATACATTAGCTAATCCTTGTTTTTTTTAAGAAGATGGGTAACAACTACATCCTGAAAAAAAGATTCACCCAATGACAAACAATATTTTGAAAATATCAACATCCTACTAGATACATTGGTTAAACTTAGGAAGACATATTTTATGGATACGATTTCCAAGTCTAATAGGTTTGATGCATGTTTCAGCTAATGAGCAGCTGGTAGGAGTTGTTGAAAGTGGGACTGGCAGCCTGTAGACTAATATGTGCACAATAGGCATAAACTATAAGATTTCTAGATGGATATAAAGTATTAAGTCATGGAGATTATCTGAAAATTTTGTAGGCGCCTGAAGAGTTTAAGCATGGGCATCAATTGAGAGGTTTTAACGATAGAGGGACAACAAGTGGGCATAGCATAAATAAAAAGGATCTCTGTAATGACAGAGGCTTTATAATAGGCATACAGGCATTACATGGTTTCTGGAAGGCAAGGCCTGGGCATTATCATCCTGTAAGGAACAACAGCAAACACAATGATGGTTTTGTCACATAAAATCCACTTTATATCACTTCATAAAAATACACATTTATTGCTTTTGCTATGAACGTGCAAAAGTGGCACCCAATACAATGCTGACAATTTTTTCCTATGTACAAAAATAGCTTAAATATACACATATCTACAATGCTTTATACATGGTCTGGTCTGCCTGGTTATACTGTTATACCCCCAGGAGGAAGGCATGCTTTGATGAGGACCCGGCTCGGACTCCACCCTCTAGCTGGGGTGCTACAGGGTTGTTCAGGGTAGCGTTGAAGGTTCCTCGTAATACAGTGTCTTGGATCAGCGGTGAAAACTACAAAATAGAAAAGGGCTTTGTAAGTACACAATTATAGACATATAAATAAAAAGCCAAAAATATCATCAGTATCAATCATAGCATTCTTTATAAAATCAATACTAGGATTCTTCTATTATGATAAAACATTTAAGATATGATGGAAAAAAGAATGATGTTGCACCAGAGAAATATATACCTAGGTCCCTGGTCCCACTAAGGATGGAGCATTTTTTCAATGTATTTTTTGCACAGTGCTTTTCTACTAATTTAGACATAAAGTAGAAATTAGTTAAACCTGCTTTTTAGAAATATTGTTACAGAGGCAGCAATATTGGCATAGGAGGGAATGACTTTTCTTCAATTCAGGTCTTCATGGGAAGAGTTTATGGTAAAAGAGATTATATGGATCATTTTGTTCTGTGCCATTTGGTCTGAATCACCACAGATCATGCACTTGTAAAACATTCATATTTCCCGAGACCCAGGATTAACCCAAACCCAAAATCAATAGGAGGCCGATATTGCCTTAATAGACAGACAGACAGAATACGGGGTTCAGATGTAGGATTCTTTTCCCAAGAAACACAATCATCATTTGATAAACTGTGCAGCCGAGCATGTGTTCATTGCCATGTGAAATGGTTGCAAAAAGCTATTGATTTGATGATTAAAAAGAATAATGCAGACTTTCCACTGACATTGCATGACCTTCAACAGTCATAGTGTGCTATAGTAAGGACTAAGGAGTTGAATTAAAACATCTAATCATCAGATCATGATAACCTTTTTTTCTACAAATATCATTATCAACATCATCATCATCATCATCATCACCTCTTTCACACCATCACCATTATCACCACTACCACATCATTATTATCACTATTATCATCATCATCACCTCTTTCACACCATCACCATTATCACCACTACCACATCATTATTATCACTATTATCATCATCATCACCTCTTTCACACCATCACCACTACCACACCATTATTATCACTATTATCATCATCATCACCTCTTTCACACCATCACCACTACCACACCATTATTATCACTATTATCATCATCATCTTGATTATCATCATAATGATAATCACAACCATCATAATCATCATCATCTCCATTATTAGTATTACAGTACTACAATCATCAAATCAACACTATCATCCCCATTTTCATCATCATCATCATCATCATAAGTATCACCTTTGTAATCATCACCAACATTATCATCATCAGTCATCGCTATCATCAATTCATAATCATCGCTATAATTGAAACTTGACCTTGATTATAAAACGCTTAGGAATTCCCATCCAACATACTTCCAAGATGATTGGCCCGGTTAGATATGTGGATCTCCTAATTGGGGCCCCTTGCTGCCCCAGACCTCCCCCACACGGGCCCCTGCTGACAGTATTATCTCCTCTCCAACAGAGCACACAACTTCTTAATAAATTTATAGCGTGGCAAATATGGCTCAAGTTTTGCAAATGAGCTGAGAGGCTGAAAATTGGGCATGTGATCTTGCCATGTCTCTGTCATTGGGGTGGTCGCTCTATGATCCAGCACCAAGCCCAGACATTATCGGATGACATCGGTATTTCTGCGCACTTGGAAGGGGGTGCCATACCATGTCTGCTTTGGGCAAATTTTTCCTCCATCATAGGTAAGCTGAACCATTCCTTGGCCGCAAGTCATGCCTTCCACCACGGAATGTGCCAAATTGCATTTACAATATATTCCTTTCATGAAGACCGAGGCAACCCCTCTGAATTTCCTCAACTCTCGAGAGTGATCCCAGATTTTTTCGGCTACTGCCTGCAATTTCTCATGTTTTGAGCGACCTTTCGTGAGCATCAAGAATTATTAAGTGTAAATACCACAACTTACTTTACAAAGATGTGTGACCACTCGTGTTCTCTCCTATCTCTACATGATGAAGTGTGCAGAAAGGCAGCCTTCTAAACGCTCATTTATATCAACTTCACAACTCAACACTTCTCAAGGCAGCGACTTCCCTAACACTTACAAGATGGCGCTACTAGTACTGCAGTGAGACCATACTTCCAAACGCTTATTTCTAGCAACTTCGCAACTGCGCTCCCCACTATTTCGAGGGCAATGATTCAATCATGTGTAATGCTATTCAGGGCTACCTGTATTATGGTAAGAGACTGCCTACAAGAATGCCAATACAAATCAACTTCATAATTCAAGACTAACCAAGGCAATGATGCCCGCAACACTTTCTAGGTGGCGCTACTAGTACCACATGGAAATTCTGCCTTCTGAAGGCTCACTGGTGTCAACTTCACAACTAAACACTTTGTGGAGGACAATGATTCCTGTTGCAAAATGAAGCTACCTATACCTACAAGTTTTCCCTGTTTTCAGAAAAACTACATACAATATATCTTGTCTAAGTATTTGTTTTTCATATTTGCTTTCTGAAAAGTCACAAGTTATTGCTCGATCCAAACCAATTATGACAGTGTGCCAGTAGAGATCTAAATGAGATCTATGGGTGAAAATGTCTGAAATGCTATTAGATTTAACCAAATTAGCATCATCTTCAATCAGCCTCGCACCAGAGATTGTACTCATTAACAGCAGCATCAGGACAGGAAGCTTAGGAAGATTCCCCATCAAGAGAATGAGGATTTATTAATCACAACAGAGATCAGTCTGCCCAGCACTATCTGACATCTTGTCTGGGGACACAGACACAGCACAATCACCCTCTCTTTCCCTCTCTCTCTCTCTCACTCCTCTCTCTCCCCCCTCTCTCTCCCCCTCCCTCCCCCCTCTCTCTCTCCCCTCTCTCCCTCTCTCTCCCTCTCTCTCTCTCTCTCTCTCTCTCTCTCTCTCTCTCTCTCTCTCTCTCTCTCTCTCTCTCACACTCTCTCCCTCCTCTTTCTCCCACCTCTCTCTCTCCCCCTCTCTCTCTCTCTCTCTCTCTCTCTCTCTCTCTCTCTCTCTCTCTCTCTCTCTCTCTCTCTCTCTCTCTCTCTCTCTCTCTCTCTCTCCTCCATTCCATCATAGTCAATAGGTAATCAAGGTCCTTTCCTCACATTACCCAATTCCCAGTCACATTTCACTCACTTACATGGCATGTGCTGTTTGTCAACAAGGCCCATTGACAGTCCGGCCTGGTACACTGGACAATACACCCACATACTCCACTGGTAACAGCAGAGGCAGGAGTGGAATAAATATCATATTGCCTCCTCCTCCTCCTCCTTTCACAATCAATCAGAGATTAGATCACCATGCTGAATACTCCCTTAATGAACCGCTTGTGCTGTGGTTTCTCAGCGAGGGGATTAGTTGTTGGTTGGTACTTGGAGGGTCCTGCGTACATGTCTGCTGATTGACTGCTGGGGAAATGGGATTGATGTTGTCGTAAAGGTGATACAGATATCAGGTAATTGAATCACTGTCAGAGAACCATTGTCCAGACATACTCAATGGAAATGATGGCTAGATCGCTTCCCCATCAAACTTCACTCAAACATCCATCCCAGTCAATCGGTATGTTAACTCATTCATGCCTGTAGTATCTAAAAGCGGCCCAACAATTTTGATGCAAAAACCTGACTGAAACCCTGGCACATAGGTACTCATCCGAGAGCACTCAGGAAGAGCTTTCCAATAAATACCAACATGACAGGGTTTAAATGGTTTTGAAAAATAATCTTTGCGTTCTTGTGCTTTTGACAAAAGGAGCCTCAGCATTGGAAGGGTTAACACACAACAGCCTGACAATTTAGATGAAATCTTGCAGGCAAAAGCAAAGCTGGAAAAATATTTGCAGGAGAAATTTTCATTTGAATTTTGATTTTTGTCACTTTCTGCAATATTTACTATCCCTAGCCAGTGGTAAGTGGTGGAGGAAACTGGCGTACCCAGGAAAAACACCACCTAACCTGAAATAACTGTCACATTTCTCTTCCAAGGCAGGATTCAGACCCAGGCAGTGGTGAAAGACAGTGAGCAGTCATTGGCAATGCCCTACACCACTTGGCCATTAGGGCAGGCCCCTGTAAGAGAGGGTAAGACACACTGTTACGACTCCCTGGGACTCAAACAATTATATAGCAAATTATGACATCCTCCAGAGCTGATACTTCTACGTGTTTGGTTTATGAAAAAACCTGAAAATGGATGGGAGTTTGATTCAAATGTCATTAGGATTCCGGTAGTGGAATTTCCCTCATATTTGTTTGTCAAATGAAAACGCGCATCGCTGACACGCGTATGTACCTTTCATGCCTATGCATTAAATCAATGGCTAATTGTGTATGAATCATGAAATTAGTGCAATTAATCCACTATTTGTTAAATGAAATGTGCTGATATTGTAATGATGGGGATGGATTGGGGCATCACAGTGTGTGTACCTAGCTGTCAGGCTAATTGAGGGCCGTTCTTCCCATTACTCTGTTAATATGTGTTAATCCCCCAGCGAGGGCTGCGCACGGTGGGGCCGGAGGCTGACTCATGCCGCAGGGGGAACTTGGTAAATAAAACCGTGAAGGAGACAGAGACATCAATACCACCTGGAGAATCAGTGACAGGTATATAGGCATAATCATACGCATATCGCTACTACTCTCTCTTTCTTTCTCTTCTCATTCTATCTCACTCCTTCTCTGTCTTTATTTATCTCCCTTTCTCCCTTCATGCTCTTACTCTGTCTCTCCGTCTCTAACTTCCTTTCTTTATTTCTCTCTCTCTCTCTCTCTCCCCCTCTCGCTCTCTCTCTCTCTCTCTCCCCCCTTCTCTCTCTCTCTCTCCCCCCTTCGCTCTCTCTCTCTCTCTCTCTCTCTCTCTCTCTCTCTCTCTCTCTCTCTCTCTCTCTCTCTCTCTCTCTCTCTCTCTCAGAGGTCTGTAGTCAAACTCCTTTACAGGGATTGACCTTAACATTTTCAGACAGGAGCAGATTTGGCTGCTAGGATTTTAAATTTAGGAGCAAGTAAATCCCTGTGCAGGCACCACGCCGGTAAGATTTTGCCAGAGGCGCACTGTCCAGGTTAGGGGCTCTTGGACCATGCTCCCCCAGAAAATTTTGAAAAATATGTGCTTTCAGATGCATTTTTTGGCACTATTAATTAGGTAAAGATAAGAAGATAAAGAAAGTAAAAAAAAAGGAAAAATGCTCCAATTGATAATTAATATGTCCATTCACAAACTTGGCTCCTATAATTCAACATCTGGTAGCAAAATCACATGATCCAGGGGCATATGCCCCTAAAACGACCATAAGGTTGATCCCTGCTTTATACTAATATCACAGAGACACTCTCATTCTTAAGTCCCAAAGACCTACGTCATACACTGACAGGTATCTGACAGGTGTCACAACCCAGTAGTAGAAAAGAAAGGTCCAATTCACTGTAGTCTCAAATATATCATTGTCACCTGGTTGGCATGTAACAGGTACATACCAATTTTTAGAACTAAATCTAAGCCAATAACTAAGCACACACATGAATAGGAGGCTACATGAGAATGATCGAGAGAAATGAATGCAAGAAGAAGATTAGTGACAACGTAGTCGTGACAGCAATCAGGAAATGGTAGCATATAATGAAGCGGCATCAGTGATGACAACTAATAATGAATGCAATAAAGAAAATGAAATTGATACACAATGAAGGATTATGACACCAAAGCTGTTAATTGAAAGGATGAGGTAGCTACTGATGACAGAGGAGGGGAGAGAGAGAAAGGATTGGATGATGATGATGATGTTGATGATGATGATGATGATGATGATGATGGTGATGGTGATGATAACTACAATAATAATGGTACTGTTTCTAGCTTAAACAATAATAATCCAGATGGTGAAGTGTTTTGTCAAGTTTTGAGTGCATTAGGGCTCATAGAATACCCTCTCCACTGATTCTATCAATTTCACAAACCCATACAATTCTAGCTCTATAAGGGAGAGTTGTAGGAAGAATTGTTTTGCCAAGTTTTGAGTGCGTTTGAGTTAGTGTTGGGTTGGTGTTTGTGTGTCAAGCACTGCTGGGCTGATCTGGGGAGTTTATGAGCTGGTATCTGCCAAGAATCAGGCGAGTTTGGTGATGGGTGAAAACTGCCAGCCTGACAGGCTTTGATAAATGTCTCAATTCTATCAGCCGCGGCAGCAAATCAATACTTATTAACTACACATTGCACATTCCAGAACTCCACTATCTCGTAAAACAGCTAAACCCACCAAAGCTAACGTCTTAATAAGACACATTCCGCTATCCTGACTATATCATTAGAAAAAGGCATTTATCATATCTAGATTCTTCTCCTCTTCCCATCGCTGTCAGTTTCACGTCCCTCTCAGAGGCCTCCAGAAAGGTTGGGACAGTCTTTGTATATTGGCCCTGGCATTTTGTACGTATCAGGCTTAAGAGGATTCTATGTCCAGTATAATCATGTCCAGATATTAAATACTGCGTGAAAAAAGCCACATCCCTCACTCTCTCCAGTAAGCCTTTTATCATTTAGGGGTAACTGCTAGCATTCACTGTTTTTTACACTACTTCAAAAAATACCATCAAAATAGGCAGGCTTTTGGGTCACTACATATATAAATGGCATAAGTTATATACAAACTGCACAAGCTAATGGTCTTGGAAAAAGGTGATTTTGTATGCAACATTAAAAACTTGCCATTTTAGACATTTGGAGTATGTCATTAAAATTTCAATGGTCAATGTTTTGTCATCCTTGAATGGACTCATATGCTAGAAGTATTGTCACTAAAATCTTGTTAAGATATTTTCATTTGAAATAAAAATAAAACTAAAAAGATAAGAATTATAAAATCGAAAACATAAAAACAAACATTTATGCAGAGAAATCAGTAAATAAATGAGATAATTCTAAATTCTTGAGTTGAAATAAAATCTAATATTTGAGCCAGTATTCCTGATGTCAAAACCTTTGCTTTGAGTTGCATCTGAAGTCCATTGGTGTGTTTTGTGTTGTTAGGTGGTGTGTTGTACAGATTGAGAGTGATATGTTTGCATTCCTTGGTACTGGAGTGTTGACTGTACGGCTAGGACTTACAGGGAGGTATTCAGCTTGAACAGAGCGGCTCTGTGCAGTCAACAGCCTCTTAAAGACAGGCCTAGCCTAACGAGAGGAACAAGTTGATAGCCCGATAACGTTAAGGGCTTTTACAATATTTGTGTAACCAAAAACGGCTCTGAGTGGGAGAACAGAGCCCAGTTTTCCTGGATATAAGACTGAACTAGAGATAGTTGAAGGTTCAAAGGTTCACCGAATGATACCACAGCCCAGGTGTTCTACGCTACCTGGAATCTATCTCCCAATATAACACATTATCAATTTATTGATGTTACACATAGTAAAAAATGGTAACACAGAAATACACAATCACAAAGAGTAACACAGAATGATATTGTCCAAATTTGTGTTGTGTAAGTTGCCTTATGAAATCTATTCCCCTACCATCCTTATGTAAATCATGAGACCAGTCCAGGGAATTCCAATTGGAGTATCTGATGGAATCTATCCTCTAATATCCTTCAGTAACAGTATACTTAGGGTATAACGCAGAATAACAAAAAGTCACAGAGAGTTACACAGAATGTCATTGAAATTCATGCCATACTAATGCTGGAATATTGGAGCAAACAGTACCACAACATTGAATAGAATATTAAAGTTATCCTTATGATGCCCTAAATGCTTCATAAGATCTGTCTTCTGCAATCCATCAGTAACAGCATACTGATGGCACACATAGTAACACAGGGTACACAAAGGTACACAGAATAGTAGAAATTCCATTGTTGTTTTTTAACCAGAAGTACAAAGAGTCTGTGAGTTTGAGGTTGGGAAGGTCTGGTAATGACAGTACTATTGTCTAGAAAAACACACTTTAATATTACATTTTTTTTGTTTTCCCATGAAGCACTGCACAATCTTTGATCTGAAGTAACCCTACCCGTCCTGCACCCTTCTTATCACATCTTTCTCTGGAATTCCATATTGCACATGTGAATATTGCCATTTCCATATCTCACCCCTGAGAGACTTTGATCTCCATATTTTGCCCACATGTTGTGGTTTGACATGAGCTGTGTGAGTCTGTGCTGAATATTGAGTCCTCCCTCGGGCTCCCTAGGGCATTGTTCAGAGTGGGGGACCACTCAACAGGGGCATCTAGGGGCAGTTTCCTGCAAAAACTCATCTTGTCATTGACCTATCACAGGATCACTTTCATAAAATGGCACATGCCTGTAGGCCAAATTCAAATCAGAAATCACAAGGCAACACCTTTTAAGGATATATTTCTTAATTTTTGCATGATGGTATAAATATATCAGTTTTATCAATACATTTAGCTTTTCATAATTTCATTGGAAATGAGCTTTTATTTTCCGTTTGCCATTTCAGACATGCAAAGGATAATTTCACATTTGCTTAATTTGATACATGTTCTGCCATATCAAGGCTAAATCATGATTAGCCAATTGTAATGGTAGAAAAACTGGAGAACCACTGATTTAATTTCAAGTAAGTGACACCTTCCTCACAAGCCTCAACCCGGATTCTTGCCCGGGACCTTTGGTTAAAGGCAGTTTGCAGTTTGTGCGCAATACCTTAGACCACTCAGCTACTGGGGCACCCCTAGCATTCATTGGTACATTGTATTTGTGACAAAATTCCAACCATGGTAGTCTTGTTTAACTGCTTTTCAACACAATAAAAGTATAATAAACTTGATGAATTGCCACACATAATAAAAAAAAAATCCATAACAAAAACTACTGTCTGAAAATTATTTTGAAATAAAGTTGCTGTGACCTGAAATATTGTGACCCAGAGGCATTGCCTTCTTTTTATTCTGTTTAGACATCATTTTCAATAAAACAAATGTCAGTTTGAAAGGGTTTTCTTAGAGAGAGAGAAATAGACACAACTTGCTTCTGATGAACTAGGAAATTTACCAGACAGATTCCAACAAGTTTCTTTCCCTGTCTCCAGCGACTCAGCCAGCCATTGTAACACATTCCTAGGCTTGTAACAGGTGCCAGTGCAAGTCTGACTGTCCAATCATTTATTAGTTTCTCTCCATCTTTGCCCTATTGTTTCCATCCATCAACAGCGCTAAGTGTGTTAAATTCGCCACCAGCCGCTGCCAGAATGCCGATGGGAGTTTTATCAGCCGCAAACCGTCTGGCAAACAATGTGTGTAGCTACGCAGCCATTCTGGAACCTCTCAATGAGCAACCCACCGCCTCCAACGATTTATCAAACTTTATACGTCCTTGATCTTGCTGAAAACATCCCAGTGAAGTGCTAGAGTAGCTCCTAGTTTTATTGAATGAAACTTGTCTTTGCTCTGGGGCTGACTGCACAAAGAAAAAACTAATGTAATTGGTATTGTTGTAATTGTATTTCTTTCATTTGTTGAAGATATTTCACACAATTTGACTTAAGATTCTTTGTGCAGTCCATCCATGGTCTCTGTCTTTTGCTACATGTATAGATGTTAGTTTGTGTGGCTGATTACAGATGGTGCCTAAAGTGTTGAGCCTGATCAGCCAGAACCAAGCAAGTAAGAAGATCTCATTCCATGGCCATCTGGTGGGCAATTTCAGAACTAAATCATGGTAGACTCAGTTTTCAAATGGCTAAATATTCATGTTAGGTATATATAATGTAAAGGAAATCATTGGTTGGCCTAGGGCTAGGCTAATTGAATAGCTAGCTGCCTTTATCTACTGCACTGTACAGCCAGCCTGCACCCAAACCACAAACCCACAAGGAAATGTCCAAACACACACTTGATGAACAGCACATAAGCTTAATAATGCATGTTTCAATTATGGTGTATTTGCACATGAGCCCAGGACTATGTATAAAGTAAATGAGATGACTACACGCTGACCTGATCCACTGAACTTTTTTTAAAGACAGTTCTATTTCTTTGTATCATAAAAAGAAATCATATGAGGTTATTTTTACCATCCCCCTGTCAGAGAAAAAATGATTAAAGCTAAAGATTGTCAGTGTATTTTGACAAGCAGGGATGTCTTGAAGAATACCCAGGTGAGGAAACGCTCTCAAGAGCCCTACCCCAGGGGCCTCTTTCATCTAATTGACCCCCTCCCCTCCCCCTTGCTAAATGAAATGACTAATAAGAAAACAACTTATGACAAGCAATTATGTGTACAAGCAGGCTCTTCTGTTTGCTTCCCTAATGCATATAGGCGTTTAACGTGAAATATTAATGAGACAATAGCAAGTGATTTGTCATACAGCGCTATGCACAGTGCTCCAGCATACTCCACTACTGAACTCACTCTATCAACTTCTAGCAGGAAAACTATGAACTGTTTTATAGGCATACCCATACACAGTGTTATATCAATGCATAGTTGACTTCTACAGATGAATTTCCAAAGTTCTAAACCTACCAATGCTGAGGCTACTTATGTCCAAAGCACAAGGATGCAAAGGTTTTTGAAACCCAACTAAACCCTGACATGTTGATATTCATTGGATACCTCTTGATGAGTACTCTCAGATGATGAGTACCCAGGGTTTCAGTCATTTTTCAGTTTTTTTTGCATAATTTTGTACTGGACAAATTAGCCATCAGCAGCATAGAGGTGATATATCCAAGATGCTTCATTTAACTCCAATGCTTGCTATAAACTGACTACTCTTCTCCTTCTTCAAGTCAATGAAATTAAAACTGAGTCCCGAATTAAGGCATTCCTTGGTGATTTTTTTTACTAAAGTGGATTCATTTCAACATTGATTTAGAATGTGAAACAACAAATCTTCAAAACATAAGTGAAATTGTATGTCAATTTACATGAGCCTTAGTTACTATACAGATAAAATTCTAATTCCAACTAAATGTTAACAATTTTAAGGCAGATATTCTAAATATTTTTTTCTAAGGGGTCCCCCTCAATATAGGGAGAAAGTATAATGGTGCTTATTGTCTCTTTAAATCAGCAGAATGCAAACAATACATCAATTATGTAATGTACAGATTAACCCTCTTACCTCATAGGTGCCTGGTCCAGGCCCGTCTAGTTTGACATCCTTGAATCTCCTATCCTTGGTCACCATGAGACCTCCTTTCTTGGCGATTCCCTCTGTATTCTTGTATGTACCAGGTCCTGTAGAGACACAAATAACAGCACTCTTATATTTCTTTCTAGTTAAATCACAGAAAATGCAATAGACACATGTAGAAAAGTTCTAAGAATTCTGAGGACAAAAGGGGTATTGTTTGTCCTCTTGTTTTTACCTTGCATAACACAACTCACATATAATATTCTCATCATCAGAGTAAAAATATTGAATTATAAATATATTCAGTCAATGATAAAGGAATCTTTAATCAGGAATCAGATTTGGTAATTTATCTCACAATGAATTTTGCCTGCAACGTTTTCTTATTTTCAACCATTCAAAAGTATCTCGAACCTTCTAGAAATCATATTCTTCTTTAAACATTTACTAACGTATGTATCGTCAGAAATGAAATTGATTTAGAAGCAACAAAATTGAGACTTTGATCTAAGAAAAAAAATAGAACAAAGATCTATTCCCAACAGCCATACTACATGATGGAACATAATGATGGCAAGATACGACTTCAGTGAGAGGCACAATGATATAAAAAAACAAAGCGGGTTGAAACATTAAAAAACAAGATGCATGCATTTTTTTCAAACGTCTTTGTTGTCGAAGTGTACGGGTCAAGCAGGGTTCAATTCTGTGAATAAAGCCAGAAAAACTATCCACATAGATGAAAGTGCTTTTAAAATTCCATTATGGGTAGGGAGGCGTTGGTTGTCATTCCACCAGGGGATATGGTTCTCTTCATTGCAGATTTAATATTATCCAGGAGTGTAAATCCCTGACAATCGCGGCTCCTGTTTCCCCCCACGGAGTGCGGCGCTGAGATAAAGCAACACTCACATGTTTGATACCTGTCCCTCAGCCCCATACAAACACATCAATCTTAACACAACACACAACACACACAACACCAACAGTATATGTCTGTATCACAATGAAAGTGGCCTACACTGTGGACATAGACGATTTAAATGAACTTATTGTGTATGCAATTTATGGTAGCAAAACGTACTGAAAGAACAGAAATAGTGGTAATGGTGTAGTAGTAGTAGTAGTAGTAGTAGTAGTAATAGTAGTTGTAATAGTAGTAGTAGTAGTAGTAGTAGTGGTAGTAGTAGTAGTAGTAGTAGTAGTAGTAGTAGTAGTAGTAGTAGTAGTAGTGGTAGTAGTAGTAGTAGTAGTAATAGTAGTAGTAGTAGTAGTAATAGTAGTAGTAGTAGTAGTAGTAGTAGTAGTAGTAATAGTAGTAGTAGTAGTAGTAGTAGTAGTAGTAGTAGTGGTAGTAGTGGTAGTAGTAGTAGTAGTAATAGTAGTAGTAGTAGTAGTAGTAATAGTAGTAGTAGTAGTAGTAGTAGTAGTAGTAGTAGTAATAGTAGTAGTAGTAGTAGTAGTAGTAGTAGTAGTAGTAGTAGTAGTAGTAGTAGTAGTAGTAGTAGTAGTAATAGTAGTAGTAGTAGTAGTAGTAGTGGTAGTAGTGGTAGTAGTAGTAGTAGTAATAGTAGTAGTAGTAGTAGTAGTAGTAGTAGTAGTAGTAGTAGTAGTAGTAGTAGTGGTAGTAGAAGTAGTAGTAGCAGTAGTAGTAGTAGTAGTAGTAGTAGTAGTAGTAGTAGTAGTAGTAGTAGTAGTAGTAGTAGTAGCAGCAGTAGTAATAGCTAAGCAGTAGCAGTAAGCAGTATAGTATTGGTCACAGTTATTGGCTTAAGTTGTATGGTAGATATAGTAAACTATAGTAAGTAAGATAAACTTAGTCACTTTTCCTATACTGGTGCTTGGAATCTTATTCCACTTAATAACCACTCAAATAATGACTTGCTGTTATCAGCAGCTTTCAAATATTTTTTCTGAAACTTGAGGGTATTTTGATACTTAATGAACCATATCTGACACTGCAGAGCAGCACATCAGTCTGGCAGCTTGAGTATCTATTGTTATGTGAGGAGGTCTGGGGAAACCCTAGCATGGTTTTGTTATTGTTTGGACCTGAGCAAAGCAAGGGAATTGGGAGCTAGGCCAAGGCTATGTCAGGTCAAGAGAGGGAGTAGATATATTTTTTCAATGACATAAATTTGTAACATCACTTTTCTGCCATCATAAAAAAAGATGAGGAGAAAAAAGGAGCATTATCTTTTCCTTCTCTTCTTACTGAACTCTTTTTGTTATACAAGTATAACAGGTGTAGGACATATAAAGGCTTATAGATACCTAGCAAAGGGTATATGATTATGAACTTTGTAAATATGTGCTTGGTCAAATGGGGGTCACTGTCAATACTAATTAAGACAACAATACCATTAAGACAATAAGGTAAATTATATATAAGTTATCAAGTCGGATGGAAGTCATTGAACCCTTGTGGCTGATTGTGTCGAGTTACTGTCAGCAGTGACATATTGTAAATAGTGTGTGATAAGAATTGGCTGATGCCACTGACAGAAGCGTTGATAATCCCACCACAGAACCAGGCACAACAGCTCAGCTTTCTGGCACCCAACTCTACCCCCCCCCCCCCTCCCTTTCTCTCTCCATCTCCTCAAGGACGGGTGACCAGAACAGCAGTCACTGATAAGACACTTTAATTAATATGTCACACTGATAATAAGACTAATTTATGGCTGGAAATACAAAATAATAGTACAGAGTACTGTTGGGTCCGACGTCTTAGTAAGGGGAGACCTGCTGCTGTGCTAGGCATGCTGGGATAAGGGGATATCCATCACATTGTGTTTACAATCTAGCATGGCACGTGAAGGGTCAAACAGTGCATATGTAAGCTCCAGTTTTGGTATCAAATATCAACATAATTCATTGTTAACAGCAGAAGCATGCGTGCACACATGTGAATGGCTGTTAGATCATATAAGCCTAGACAGAAAACTTGAGAATTTGATAAATAATGATGAACAAAGAGTAAAAGTAAGCTCCTAGTCCTTTTACAGGGGCAGCTATAAATGGAATTTGTGTATTGGAATATAGTGACGAGTACAGATTTTGAGGTGAACCCAAGTGGAAAGCAATATTGCTGTAAGTGTTGTATGTGTGTGCGGATGTGGACAGGTGTTTTCCGGTACTGTTACATGTACAGGTATTTGAGTTAGGGTCCCCAGACACATGGCAGAGTCACAAGGGCATCCAGGCAGCAGTGGGCTGTAGAGCAGGTGGATTTTAGCCATCCATGTGTAGACATCACCTTCTTCCTTACACGGCATACCTCACCCAACCCCCTACAGAGACTACAACCTGCAGCGCTGTCTCAGCTCACTCTCAGCTGCATCATAGTCACAGAAATGTTGCTAGTTGGGGCATCAGTATTTTAAAACAAAACTTAATGAAAATTATCGTATTCAAGAGATTGAATATTTTGGAATAAAAAAAACACATCTTTAATGGGTTAAATAGTAAAAAGAAAATCGATTTTAGACAATAATTTTGTATACCAGTATCAAAATAATGTGTTAGCAGTATTAAGTGATGTATGTTTTGCCTGATGTAGCTGGTATTTGTCCCAGTGCTATGTTGCTGTACCTGTGATGTGGTAGTTAGCAGGTTATGATGCTGACAGATGCAGTATTAAGTGATGTATGTTTTGTAGGTATTTGTCCCAGTGCTATGTTGCTGTACCTGTGATGTGGTAGTTAGCAGGTTATGATGCTGACAGATGCAGTATTAAGTGATGTATGTTTTGTAGGTATTTGTCCCAGTGCTATGTTGCTGTACCTGTGATGTGGTAGTTAGCAGGTTATGATGGACAGATGCAGTATTAAGTGATGTATGTTTTGCCTGATGTAGGTATTTGTCCCAGTGCTATGTTGCTGTACCTGTGATGTGGTAGTTAGCAGGTGTTCTATGCTCTAACCTGTCACTTCTGATTCTCCTCTAAACTTCAAAGCATCCACTCACATTACCCTCAAATCAACCATTCTCGCATGACTCTCTTCTGTAACACATCATAGTACAGGTCTGGCCAAGTTTGTCTGATCATGGGTTGATTTCTGATTTAACCCTTTCTATCCTATAGATTCAATTAAAAATTTAGAACTAAAAATCATGTTAAGATACCTTTGAAAGTAACAGCATAAATTCACAAAACATTTGAAAGAAAGGTTTTGGTTGGATACTATTTAATAATTTTCCCAAAAGATGTTATTTCACAGTATCAGCATGTATTTGTGGTCTTCATCTAGTTAGTCATGAAAGGGTTAACCTATTATCCTGCAGAGTTTGATGCACTAAGGACAGAACCATATAAGGCAATGCCAGCTGATGGGACAATGCTGTACACTAAATGATTGGCTATTTTCATTATTTCAAAATTTTAGCCTTTAAATCTTAAATTGCTTCACAGAGAGATCATCATTAATTGAAAAATGTGCATATATTTAAGTCAGAACATAAAAGATTAATAAAACGACCAAGAATAAGTTGAATGATACAGACTTAAGAATGAAGCTGCCATTGTATCATGTGTTATAGATTTAATCAGGCTACGAAAATATAAAGTGAAAAATGCAAGAAAATTTTAATTAGTGAGATTCTTTTAAAATCTGGTGACAAGAATCACTTTTCTTGTTTTGTAGGCCCTAAGACTACCCTGGCAAAGCGCCTAGCTAACTTCCTGCCAGAGAGTGGCTGACCACCAACTGGACTGGTCATCTTGGACACTTGTTGCTCATCCCGTATTTATGGAATACTTATCAATAACTTCCTGTCCAGCTAACACTGACCTGTCACGACCAATTGACCAGTAACCGCCGCTCCAGGTCTAGCGGTCACTCTAACTTGACCAGCGGTGTCCTAGTGCGGTGGACGTAGGAATCAGGATTCCGCTCTCCTGATGAGCACATGCCCGCATTCCTCCACAGAGAGATTCCTTTAGATGCCTAGACGCTGCACCCCGGCCCGCCTGATCTAATTACTCAGATGAATTATTGAGAGAGATTTTGCCCATCATTCATTAATGACATTAAAAAGTGTAATTATTTTTCATTGGGGGCCTGTATTATGGTGTGATCGGAGCTGACTGTCAGGGTTGACGATGGCCAGGGGTCCTTAGTGAGGGAATAAGCGGAATATTTGGCTGAGCAACACTTCGATTAAGACTTTGCCCCCCTCTTATTGGCCTATAGGTGAGTCTTACTGTCTCGCACCATTCGTGGCCCGGTCACAATAAGACACCATCGTGACTTGCATAATACATAACCCAAACCAAATACATTCCTCCAGCATAGGGCAAAGCACATCCTTTTTGAGTTAATCTCAATCTAAGTTCCCAAATAATAATCAAATGTTTTAGTTACAATTTCTTGTGCATTTTTGTCATTTCTGTCATTATTCAAATAAAGTTAAATGAATGTTTTATTATTTTTAAAATAGCCAATTAAGTTTAAGATTTTTTTCTCCCAGGAATAACTATGCAAATTTGCAAATATCAATTTTCCATTTAGCAATAGTGGGTCCCTTAAAGGTTCGGAACTTGTTGAATAAGCACTAGCTCAGCATTAACATGGTATCGACAAGAGACGAACAGACATGAGTGAAGGGAGTATAATAAAGAGACAATTTTCCGCACACGCTATTTGAAAATTGTTGATTTCCGCTAGAGATAGTGTGAGCGGCGGGTAATGGGACGGCCATTCTCAGCAACATCTTTTGCCGATTCTATTGGATGGGGAGATGGGCGCAAGTCATGTGTAGGGTTTGGGAACAAAGCGGGCGGAAAGAGCACGATAAGCCGAATGAGGAATAAATGAACTCCCGCTATCTGTACGCCCGTATCTACGCCCATCTACAAGCACCACCTGATGCTGCCAATCCAGCACGGGAACAGCAAGAACAACAAATCTTGCCCAATCTCATCTCCGACAAGAAAGCGGGGAGTTTGCGACCAGTTGTATGTGAAATGTTGAGTAATGGGCAGAAGTTGCGATCTGGGGAAGAACGTAAGGGCCATCAAGAGAGCGAGCGGGGGAGATCTTCAGAGCGATAGCTGCATGAATTCCTGCATGATATTGCCACTAATTCCTGTAGACGTGAACGATCGGTTGAGCCGGAGTTGTACCCCCCCCCCCCCCCCTCAGCTAGAGATGACTCAGGGTAAGTCCCGAGCGGCCCTTCCTTTCCCTTGCCATAGGGGGGAAGACAAGGAGGAAGTTTCTGACAAGTCGGCAAGACAGCGCCGCTAATTCTTCCTGACTCAAGCAACTTCCTCAGGAGACCCGTCTCCCAAGACTTAGCTGAATAGCTAATTATGCATGACTTCAACTCATCCACTACACACACTTGAGAGGCCAGCATGCAAAATTTCTCAGCATATTCCAGATTAACTGAATTAGATATTGCAAATATAGGTGGATTTTAAGTAACACTTTCGAGCATGTTTTTGTGCCAAAAATTTAATATAGGTAATTAAACAGATGAAATGGTGAAAAAGGCAGCTATGGAGAAATATTTCCGCTTAACCCAATAAGTTACTGCAAATTAAGCAAGACAGATTTAAAAGAATAGTTTTGAGCATGTTTTGGTATCAAAAATCTAAAAATATTTAAGTAATTCACACGGATAGATATATCAACAACTAAAAGCCAATGTGAGGGTCTGGACTATGGATCAGCAGGCTCTTCATATCCCATTCATGCTTGGATATCTCCTTGATAATTATTGTCTCGGCCTGTTATACTTTTGAAAATAACTTTGTAAATAAGGATATTTTCACAAAACATTTTAAGGAAAGTTGCGGATTGGAATCTGATCGACATTTCTCCATCGAATATTTTCCGGTAAATGCTCTCACCACAAATATGTTACCCAAATAGTGGGTCGTTTTTGGCCGTTATAATCTTGAATGGGATATTGACCAGATCGTTTACAGGAGACTGGCTAGGATCTATTAGGTTTGGCAGGCCAGGCCTATCAACTCTCAGACAGAGTTGATTTTATAACACTCTAAAATTGATCGAAGCATTTATACCAAATAGGCAGGAAAACTAGGCTTAGGAGAGGGGGCTTAGGAGAGGGGTGAAGTAGAACTGACTTCACTTGACCTTTGATCTGATTAACCCTTATGCTGCTGGTGGCTAATTTTGACAATACAAAATGATGCAAAAAACCGGATAAATGACTGAAACCCTAGCACATGGGTGCTCGTCTGCCAGAACTCAGTGAGAGCTTTCCAATGAATACCAACATGACAGGGTTTAGACGGTTTTCAATCTTTTTTTTATCTTGTGAGAAATAGCAAAAGATTAATTCTGCATTTCAAGATGCTTTATTTTTTAACTGACATGTTAAAACCACAGACTGCAATATCTCTAAAAAAATGGTCTTGAATAACATATTAAGTATTGTTTTTGTTGCTTGAAGAAGAATTTAAAGATTGGGTTTTGTAAACAGGTGTCTTCTCAAAAGAGGTAGTATATAAAGCAGCCAAGTCTTTAAGTCGCCCTACAGTGACGGAACGCTTAATCAAACTCTTCCGCTATTGGAAATCACATTAATTATCATTGGCTGTAACAAATGCCAATCAATTACTTGATAATAATCAAGTATATTACGGTGCAATGGATCGTAATATTAGCCAAAATACACTTTATTTCTATCCATCAAATTATTGAACTTGGATTAGATCTGTGACTCTTCCACCAGCAAGCGATTGTATCAATAAGGCAATCAGTAGAGTTTGACCAGTTGACCAGTCTTATTACTGGACAATTAGCCAAGTGCATTCAAAAGACCATGTCCGATGGGCGATTTGCAAATATTGGTTTTCAGGTAAATTCAAAGAATAGCAAACTTTTTATGCAAGAACTGAATATGTGAACCTTATACCTTGGATGGATTATGAGGAGGGGTTGAAGGGTTAGATTTATTGCCCTTACTTACAAAATATATCTTTTAAAGTTACTTATTTTCTATGATTTCCAAAAAACAAACCTTGATACAAATGAATTTCTGAAATGCTGGAGCAGATGAATGTGAAAGGAGGAATACATACAAAGCCATATACAAGGTAAGTATATACAGGTCAAACTTTCTTCAGAGGTGCGTAGTCATACTGTCAAACAACTAAAATGGTAAGCCGCAATAATGAAGAGTGGACAACCATGGACGCAGTGTAAAACAAAATCAGTCAACAGTTACACACTGTCAGGCAAGTGGATGGCACTGGCACAAATATATATGTAATATCAGGTTAATCATATAGTGACAGTAATCAAATCACTCCAAGGCAAGGGAATGGCAGACACACATATCCCCCAGACATCAGTGATCTACCCTGTGACTGTGGGGCAAGTAGCTGGCAGTGACCTGAACCTGTGACTGTGGGGCAAGTAGCTGGCAGTGACCTGAACCTGTGACTGTGGGGCAAGTAAAAAGTAATGACATCCCCCTGTGACTGTGGGGCAAGTAAGTAGCAGTAAGACGACCCTGTGACCGGGGGCAAGTAGATAGCAGTGACCTCACCCTGTGACTGTGGGGCAAGTAGCTAGCAGTGATATGCCCTGTGACTGTGGGGCAAGTGGATAGCAGTGGCCTGACCCTGTGACTGTGGGGCAAGTAGCTAGCAGTGATATGCCCTGTGACTGTGGGGCAAGTAGCTAGCAGTGGCCTGACCCTGTGACTGTGGGGCAAGTGGATAGCAGTGACCTGACCCTGTGACTGTGGGGCAAGTGGATAGCAGTGACCTGACCCTGTGGCTGTGGGGCAAGTGGATAGCAGTGGCCTGACCCTGTGACTGTGGGGCAAGTAGCTAGCAGTGACCTGACCCTGTGACTGTGGGGCAAGTAAATAGCAGTGACATGACCCTGTGATTGTGGGGCAAGTGGATAGCAGTGGCCTGACCCTGTGACTGTGGGGCAAGTGGATAGCAGTGGCCTGACCCTGTGACTGTGGGGCAAGTGGATAGCAGTGGCCTGACCCTGTGACTGTGGGGCAAGTGGATAGCAGTGACCTGACTCTGTGACTGTGGGGCAAGTAGCTAGCAGTGCCCTGCCCCAGTGAGAGCAGGGCACGTGTCAGCTTGTGAATAAGGGATATAACTATGGGATACCAACCAACAGATGTGGAAGATAAGCGCTGCTTGGCATCATCTGCAGCAAAAGAATATCATACAGCAAACAAGAACAAAGCTCTATGAAGCATTCACCGTATTGTACAAAATTGTCATATCCATTAGAATAACCACACATGTATTTAAGTCAGGCCACTTTTTGATTATGCTAAAGTTTAACGTCCTATTAGAATAACTTAAGTTTTGTCTGTGAGGAGTTATGTGCCAGGCCTCTTGTATTTTCCAGGGCTCTTAATCAGACCATTTTTTTTTGGAAATATCTAAAAGGAAAAATTCTGATCAGAAGCAAAATCACAACACTCCTTTGAATTTATTATAAAAACTATTTTACATTTTGAAGTAATTACTTTATAAGGATTCATAGGTCCAGAAAACAGGCTTGAATGGGATTAACCCATCAATGTTAAGAATTTCCAGTGAAAAGTGCTGTCCCCTACCATTAAACTTTTAAATCAACTGGAACCAAAGCACATACTGGTTAAATATCTGAGGGAGAATCCTAAAAAGATCGGGGAGGGGCCATTTTTGTTCACCAAATGCTCACCAGAGGGCCTTTGTTTTTGAGAAGTTTTCTCCATGAGATATTTTCTGGAGGATGCCACTGTTAGAGAGATATCACCCAAAGAGCCAAGCCCTTTGGGCCACAGTATGCATCAACTGGTCAATCAATAGCCAGCATTTGGGTAGTCTTTGTCTTAGGGCTTAGGGTGTCAGTGTGGCCAGTAGAATTAGCCTGGACTGTGTGGTTGTTATAATGCACATGGAGAAGTGGCTATGGACGATAAGCATACTGGATTAACTAAGCTGATGAATAATGGATAAACTATCAGTGGTCAATGGCCTTATTCAATGTAACATCCTTATTAAATCACAATGTCAAACATATAAGCTAAATGAATCCAATTTTCACCAAAGTAGTCATGTTTCGGGATTATGGGTCAAATTCATATAATCTCCGATTGAAACCAGTAATATAAAGGAAAGGCAATTTCCTTTCAATTTTAAAAGAAGAAAGGGTTGAAAAATCACTCATTGTGAAATGTTTTGCATTTATTTATAAACAATTTTTCAAAGTCAACAATTAGATTATCTTATTATTTCTTGACATTGATCGTGAATTTCTCATTTGTTCATAATCATTTATCATATTATCATCTACTAGTGATAACTATTTTATCATTTCTTGATATTGAGTGTGTATTTCTTATTTGTTTATAATTATTAATTCATAATCATTTACTAAATAATCTAGTAAGATACCAAAGTGATTGATGCTTGATATCTGTAGTACACACAGATGACCTTAGAGACAGGCCTTAGTGTTGATATATGTTTTATAAACAGATAGGTTAGATATAGGTAAGACTATAACTTGACAATACCAGACACAACAGGGCTTAGTAGTTAAGAAGCCATAAATATCACAATAAAAAACATTGAGTTAACCAAGAAAAATAGAGCAGAAAAAAGTAATCAAAAGTAAAGAATTTGCAACCCTGTAAAATAAGAATCTCTAACTACATCTACACTAGTTATCTATGTAAGTAAGGCTGCCCATGCATAGGTTTAGTTTGAGAGCTGATTAGTCTCTGTGACTCTTACCTGGGTTGGTGGAATCGACGCTGTTAAGTACGACGTCTCGAGGGGGAGCAAAGCGGGAGGAGGAAGAAAGGAATGCTCCCTGTTTCCTCTTGGCGTCCTCAGATCGCGGGTTCCCCGTCGTACGCTTGCCTTGGGACCGGCTGAAGGCTTCGTCTACATTGTACGACCCTGGTGGGGGGACCTCCTACAAATATAAAACACAAACATTAGAAAATATTGTAAAAAGCAAAATAATATGAAAAGTATGATCATAAATAGGATGCGGTTATTGCACAAAGAGGAGGAGATAATTGAAAAGAAAGGTGTCACTGCAATAGTGAACCAGTTATTATGACACTTGAAAATAATTTTGGTATAAAGCATAAATTAGCAAAATATTTGAGGGAGATTTGAAGGTTGAGCTCTACAGAACAAGTTTCCTTTCATTACTTTTAACTATCACCATAATAACCAGGTATGAATTGGTTAAACAAAGCATCATTTCAACAAGAGCTAATTGTGTTGAGTCAACACATCTTCATATCTACATTGAATGCCTTTCAGGGCTGTTCCTGCCTCAGCATGTTGCCTGAAAGCTAGATACACAGAGCATATGGCTGGGGCTCCACCCAGACTCACAGACTCACCCACAGCTACTACAACAAGTGTTTGCAAACTTAGTCCACTCAGACTTATGACACTTTAATGCAGCAGCAACTTCAGGTCAGAAGTGTCACTAAAGTGCTTAATGCAGTGTCTTATAATCATCTTCTCATTGATGAGCCATTTGTCATCCAACAAACCAGCATACCTAATTCTACCATATATTCATGACAACTGTGATATATACAGCTAACCTCATAACAGTGGTATATACCTAATATATTACCCATTCAGCCCATAAGTACCATGGAAAGGATCAGCTGTTTATGGGAAATCTTCCTCACCAAATCAACTTTTTAATCATATGGAAGACAGTTAATCTAAAACCTCCCAACCAAATACTTATAATGTATGCTTTATTTTGTAGTTATTTCCATTTGTATAATTGCTTGCAGGCAACATGTACAGAGTACAGTTTCCAGTGGAAGATCTGATAATGGATAGTTTGATACATCCCTCAATTGGAAAAAATCATAACTAGAAGAAATACATTCCTTCCTTAAGATATTTTTCAAATTCTTGTTATAATTCCTATATTCAATCTAAAAGTTTCAAAGCACCCAAATGATAGTGTCTACACAGCGGAACATTGGGCGTACATGGAATAGATGAGGTATAATATTTCACCAGCACACAAAAGTTTGACCAAATCCTTGTTACATAAGTGAGGCAGGTGTTCAGTATTCACTTCTCAGAATTAAACAAAAGGAAGTTGCTTTGATATAATTCTTGAGATATTTGAAATAAAACATTACATGAATTATAAGAAATAAATGATGTCTATAGAACTGTAATGAAGGAATGCATGAATGAATGGATTTCCAGAAAATTTACAATGAACCTTTCAGTCACAGACTTCACCACAACTCAATTAGAAACATTGAATTTCACTTATTAAATATTCATTGAGTGATTATTCTTGACCACGACTGGCTAGTTTGCAGAAGGAACTGGCACTCTCGGGCCAACATTTGACCTTCAGCTTACCAGCCAATCAATATAGATCACATTAGAGGAATTGACATGTCACAAACACAGGCCATCTACATGACTCCGCAGACTCCTGGCCAATATCCACCCGAGACAATAGAAATACCTAGGAGGATACCACCACTATAGAGGAGTCCTAGGACTAGGACCAGACTAGGACATTTTCTTACTAACATTATATGGAAATAGAATCTAAACAAAACCTTGTATTTGGACTTGTGCTGGATTTTTAAAAACATTTGAATTTTAGATTTTAATCAAAACTTAAAATTTAACTAATTTTAATATCAATTTCAAACTTTAGTTTTAAATTTTATATTTCTATTTGCAATTTCTAATTTTCCTGGCTTGACTTAAAAAAGTATCATTTCTTAATTAAGAAAAAAACTATTATTATCTTTTTAATTATTCTTTTGAAAATATTAGAGCAGTGAATTATTTAATGATACAGAGAATGCTCTTTGCAGGAACGCTTAATGGAGTTTCAGCAACAAAATTAGGTCTTAGACAACTTCTTGTCACCTATGCCCAGTCCCACAACTCAATTCCCGCCAATATACGTGTACCTCAAATATAGTGACTGGGTGCATTTTCCAAAACTAAAGGCACAATTTAAACATTTTTTCATTCAATGAAATTCTCACAGACAGGTAAAATTGGAAAAACCCTTGAGATTGTAACAAAATTTTGACAAGTTTTTGATCTACCCCCTATATTAACATAAAGATGACCTTCCTAATTGGCCCATATTCCTGAGACTTCAGACAATGCTAATTGAACAGGTGAAACAGATTACCCCCAGCATTGACACACCTGGTGAGCGCTGGGTCATCAAAGAGATCACCTGAGATCGTCCCCTGACAGGCCACTGTCAGCCCCCTCTGTATCTCTGGACAATTAGACAATACCTGAGACTCCACAGGTAATATCACTTACCTCGTTAGAGCAGGGACACACTGCTCAGGTAACAGTACCCGGCACAGTGGCAGCCAGCAGAGAGAATAATCACTAACTATATGCAGTAACAATTATTACCTGCAACTCTTTACAGGTAGATACACCTGAGCTCAAGTTCAAGGGATGATTCAAAGGGTTAAATCAAACAAATATTCATCTAAATGTAAAACATACTATAAATGAAAGCGCCATAGGCATGTTCAAAAGGACATTTTTATCTGATTCAGCTGAAAATCCCTCATCCTAAAACATAAACCTACACACAATCTAAGACCTTCATGTAATACACTTAAATGGGACCATATACATTAACCAATTCATGCCTGCAGCCCTAAAAAATGGCCTCATGATTTTTGCGATTATACCTTTAAGACAAAATCATAAGTGACTTTCAGATAAAGAACAGACAAAACACAACCCTGCTTTATTCTCGAGCTTTCAAATACTTAGAGTTGGTTAACAGACACAAGTGTAATGGATTTCATAATGTGATACCCTTAAAAGCATGAAATATAACCCCAGAATCACTAATCATGACAATAGGGCATTATATGCTTTGTCTGAGATGGAGAAACATAGATTCAAATCCCTAATCCTAGAAAAATTGTCCAAACTGGATAAGATCAGTTAAAATCCATGGGTGGATGAGTTATCCACTAGTTTTACATTGTAATAGTTATTTTATGACCAGTAATCCTTGCTAATACCATCTTAGCGTGCATGGGTGATATTTGATGCCTCATCAGTGATGGAGTCGGAGCGACTCGGAGTGACACGGAGCGACTCTGAGCTCACCACATGTTTCTGCCACTCTTAAAGCAGACAGAGCAAACACGGCAATAATCGACACTAATCTGCACAGATCGTCTTTTGTATCATCACTTAACCCATTCAAACCTGTCCGAGCTGAAATCATCTGCACTATTTTGGTAATATCTTTGTGAATAGAGGATTTGGGGGAAAATACTTGAAGGGTGAATGTTGATTTGAATCTAATCCACAACTCTTCTTCAAATATTTTCTAGATTTATGAGCAATAACGAAGTTATTTTCAAAAGTTTTACAGGTCCAGACAACCCATGACTTGGACAACTCCATTCAGAAATTGGTTAAGGAGCCGCATCGTTCTAATAGCTTCTTCAGCAAGCCAAGCCAAACTCTTTCATTGTCAAGTGACAATCCACATTCAGCTATCATCTCACTAGGGGCTAGTACCAGTACGCAATACAATAACAAATACAGGTACTAAATAGAAAAAGTATCATATTGTTTCAGGGCTGTTACACCTTTACTGCTTAATGTTATAAAATAGACTTAACTTCTACCTGGACCTCTCCGCAAGAATGAAGTTCGCAATTTATATGTTAAACTTGAGAAGTCAACATTGCTAACTCCATAACAAAATAATAGATGTCCCTGGGAGGCAGTATCAGTAAAACCATATCTTTAAGATACTTAATTGTTAAGGAAAAATAAATTCAGTATCATATCGCGAAAATTTCAAAGGTGCCAATCCCCACTTTTATCTCAACCCCAAAATATCAGCCATTCTCTGACTGTAGCCTTTCTGGCCCTTGGGCGTGGCTGCCGTGTTGCCATCAAACCTACTCCTGGGGAAACTGGCATTTGAACAATACAGCGAGAGTGAAACTTGCGCTAAGTAGATTGACAAACACTTGAATGCAGTCTTAATCACAATCTGCATGAGTTTTATTGATGGTTTGCTGGTAGGCCCTGACAGTAAGCTCTAGAGTGCATAGTAACATCCTTTTTACCCACAATGAGCTGTATGTATATGTTAACTAAGAGAGCGGGTACACGGGGCGCTCCTCCGGTAGGGTATTGTGTACCCACAATATTTCACCCTGGCAGGGTGCATAAAATCAATACAACATGAAAAATAATCTACGCAGAAAATTGAATGGCCATGAAAATTGAAATGAGATTCTAATGGTTTTAACAGAAAAACTTATCATTCGTACACTATTGTTGGATATCTAAATATGGAATGATAAATGACCTGATATGGATAAAACCAGCATGTGGACATGGAAAGTGAAAATTCACAGACCACCAATAACTGTTCACTCTCAGATGGAAGATTGAGAATAAGTTTTTACTTTTACCCCACAGCCAGAGACCCATCCAAACATGACACTCTTTACTTGGAGGTTTATTTATTGGGGATTATTAGTCAAAATCCAGTACCAGTTTGTTTATGTTTGAGGATCTTATAAACATTTTGGTTCACCATAGTCAAATAACATATCAAGATGAACATTGAAACGAGCACAACATTCTGACAGCCTATTGCCAAAGTTTCAAGTTATTTAGGGGGTCTTTTTGATAGGTGAGCCAGATTCTTCTTTAAATGAATTTGATTATCTCACACAAATGTATACACACACACACACACACACATATATATATATATATATATATATATATATATATATATATATATATATATATATATATATATATATATATATATATATATATATATATTTATATATATATATATATATATATATATATATATATATATATATATATATATATATATATAATATATATATATATATATATATATATATATATATATATATATATATATATATATATATATATATATATATATATATATATATATATATATATATATATGTGCATGGTTCTCTAGATTATGTCACCATAAACTCACATATGTGCATGGCATTGAAGGGGTTAATGCGGGGATGAAGGCCCTGACTGAGCCCCCCCCCCTCCCCCTCCCAGTGCTCTTTGTGTCCCCACTACACAGAAACAGCTTGTAGGGATTAAGGACAGTTGATCCTGCCCGGGTAGACTTATATTTCTCGAGAGGTCTCTGTCTTCGACTAATGACTTTTTTCCGATGCGAGGTCATTAGTCGCCCTGATCCTTTATGACTGGCTGGCTTGGGGGACTAACAGACAGACAGGCAAGGCCGGGCGCCTGCGACAAAGAGCGTTCTGTGATCCGTGCTTATTTTCAGGTGTTGTCTTACCAGCAAGGTGGGAAGTGCATCTCACTTTTAACCCATTCCTTCTTACTTTGGGCCAGACTTTTTTTCATAATATTTAATTCTGATAAAATCAACTTTTTAGAAACATCTGAAGAAATGCTTATGAGAACCCAACCAACATTTCTATTATTTTTGAACTTAAGACATTTCCCAAACTCATTATTTATTCCTAAGCTAGTTTCTCAAGAATCACAGCATGCACCAGGCAAACTTAGGCATGGGGTGATTGACATCTACCTTTGAGGCGTCATATTAACAAACACTTAGAGACCTCATATTCCGCCCATTCATTTTATACAAAGCCATAGACTTACCTGACATGCAGGAAAAAAACTTTGAGCATGAATGTGTTAAAGAGAGAAGAATAGGGCAATTCATTAGCAGGCATTTGACATATGTCAAGATGGAGAAATACTAGCCTAATCCGGTGGCAACTCTGAGAGGATGACAAGGAATCTCTCCATTACGACTGTGAAATGTGATACCAAACTTACACGCAGCAAGTCGAGCGGAATCCAAGCTGCTAGGACAAAGAAATGATGCTAATTTCTAGCAGAGACTCAAACCTAATGGAGGAAAAACAATACGCTCAAGATAAAGAGATCAGGAGGGCTTATCCATCATCGTACAGGGTTAGCTCTCAAGAGGGATTAACCCAGCTAGCCGCCCTGAAAGAAACCCTGAACTCTCAGGGTTAATACAGATTGAGGGCCTATGTATGTATTTAACCCAATGAAAGCCATCTAGTCATCCCTAAGTATCCTTGAAGTTTGAGGGACACATCTAGGTATATTCAGAGACTTTGCAAGTACATGTATTAAACCTATTGAATCCTCATTAGAGCTACTTCCTCTAACTTTGATGTTAGAATCCATTCATGCCTGTAATTCCTACAAAAAGGCCTCACTATATTAAAAATATCTCCATGATAAAAGAATTTACTTCAAAATATATTTGAGGAAGAAATGTTGATCAGACCTCAACCTACACTTCTACAAATCTTTTTCTTACCCAAAAGAAAACCAATCAAATGAATAATATAAACTTTATGAATGCTATTGGTAATTTCATGACAGCAATACTGACCATTTTTAGGACCCATGTTTTTTACCACAATGCTTCCATGATAAATGCATTTTATTTTGGACCATGTTTATCTACATTTATAACATTCATAGCAATTCATATGCAATAAGCCCTGTTGACCCATCAACTTCCATAAAGGACCAGTCATTACTCTGTGCTATTTCCAAAGTTTCCAGATAGATATCACATCTTATAGGCCTGTCCAGTTATTACCGACTGCCACTATGAGCAATCTGTATACATCACAAATCAATAGAAGATTCTGAGCTGAACCTTGTAGTAGTAGTACTGTGCGGGTCATGGAAGCATGACTAAGCTGTGGTCTGATTGATCATAGAGTTTTGACAGCACCAGGCTCCAGGTCTTTACACACATGTTTTAACTGTGCTGGAAAAAAGTGGCTGAGGGCCCCAGGGGGATGAGGGGGGGGGGGGGGGGGGGGGGGTTAGGAATTAATTGTGACACCTAACAAAACAGGTGGTGGTTGTGACATAGCTCTGAGCACTAACAGGTTAATTACTGCTGCTGCCGCATCATAATCATAGCATCCCGCAACGATTCCTCCCAGTGATGACTCACCATCCCCCCACCAACCACCCCCCCCCCTCCCCACTGATTATACCATACACATCAACCCAGAGCATCGCCGCAACCTACAGCTTTGATTTTATCGCACAACTCAATTGCTGAATTGGGATAATTTTTTGTAATTCCTGGATGAAATTGCCATGTTATTTTGTCTCAAGTTGATAGTAAGATGATTCAGTTTGTTGCTCACTGCGGGATACGTATCTTCAAGCGCTCGCCAATTACGCCTGTTTCACATCCAATTGTTGGTGGCATTTGTCAAGCACTGCCTTCATGCTCTGTTAATGCTCATGTGTAATTACGCTGAAGAAAAACTGCAGTTCATGCGAACGCACTTCAGTGACGGAATGTTCTTCGGGGGAGGTAGTGGCTCACCCTGGTGGCAAAAAGGAGAACCATGCTGCCATAAAATTCTAGGTCAAGTAAATGTACTTCCATGGCATAATCCTCATTAAAGGGAAAAAGTGGCTCACTCTGGTGGTCATTAGCTGAAGGAAAACTTCATGTGATGTAAATGTACTAACTACTTCAAAGTTAGACTGATTCTGCAGGGAAAACAATGGCCCACCAGGAGAATCATGCGGAACAACTCTAGATCAAGCAAATGTACTAAGTTGCATGACCTTTATTCAAGGGAGATAGTGGCTCACTCTAGAGGCCAGTAAGAAAATCACCCTTATCAAATATACCTATAGATATTCCAGAAAATCCTGGGATTTCCTAGAAATATCCTAGGAATTCTTTGGTGTTCCAAACTTCATTTGGTAAAGGCAGGCTGCTTTAAAATTCAATACTAAGTGAAAGATTATATTGTACTTCAATGGCAGAACCTCCATTAAAGGGACTGTTCCTCACTATGGCTTATATCAGGGTAAATATGCCCTTGAGAAGATTAACTCTTAAGTACATGTGAACATACTTCAAATGTGGAATGTCTACTGAGTGGAGACAGTGGCCAATAAGTAAATTATGCAAAAGAAAAGCAAAGCGTTTCAAGATCAAGGGGACATACTTCAAAGCTGAAATGTTTACAGTTTACCATCCTCTTCAAGTGTTTAAAACTAACACATTAGATTTGCATATAAGAGGAATTGACATGTTAATCATATAAGAACACTTCCATTAGCTCAATGTTCAATGTTAGAACACTTATAAAAATACTAATCTTTCCTTGAAAACAATCTAAATTTGGTTCTCTGACCAATCCATTGCCATATTGCTTAAAGATGGCTTGAAATGTTAATAGCAATACAGCCTATACCTTTCCCTTCCCTTCATATGCATACTTTCTGTCAGGTTATTGTCACACTTCAAAAATCCCCCGATTGACAGTTTTCAATGGGATATCTGAGAATTGAATGAGTTAAACATTCATGAATTCATTCTATGTAAAAAGCCATAGCAGTATTGTAGAAACAGAGGGCCATTCTAAAATATAATTAGTGATTTCAGGATTTCAGGATTTCTGTGCGGGGATCCATTCCATAAGCAATGGACTTATTTTAACATTGTTATATTTTATTGGTTTTAGGCAAAACTACAGGAAAGTGATTATCGTTGCATGAAAATCCACATTTCACACTGTAAAGGAAAGTGGGGTTCAAACCCCCTCTGTATCCACAGCTGAAACCCAATGGACTACACTGCCTGGTATGCCTCCGCCCAAACCACAATACAGAAACCAGAGCAAGCAGTGGTTAAATAAGTCTTTTTTAACATCCCAGATTGAATATTGACACAGTTTTTTATTTGAATTATCTGTGAATCATCAATGATACTAGAAAACTATCCCCACCCGAACTCTCGCAGGGAAAGGATAGGGGTTTGTTTGATCAGGGGTATGGAAACAATGCAAATTACAGACTAGCCGTTTGCAATCAATAGACTCTTGATTTTCTCCAATAGGCGTGCGGTCCTTATCTGTGCTGACTCACGACAAACGACGAAGACAACGACGCGCTGGGGCAAACGAAAAGCTAGCATCATGATTTATTAAATACATGCAGAGGGCTGTGGGCTTAGGCACGGATTACTACTCTGGGAAACAAAAATCACTCCCATTTGGTGGTTAAACAACTGAAGGCATGATTAGCCATTCTAAAGAATTCTCATTACACGTCCTTGATAATTGTGGTACAAGAAAAAACTTAAAAGTTCAAAGAGAAAGATACTAATCATATCAGGTATCTGACAAGACACTGTTAATTTCAACAAAAAAACATACAAAGTTAATTTTGGGCTACAATCTTGAGATTTTTACGGCCAAGAAAAAAATCTACAATTACGTACGAAGCATAAAACTGAGCTTGTGATTAAGCAAGTCATTATTTCAAATCGTATTGATCATCTATATATTCATAAATCAAAGGATCCCTGCACACATGTTGTCCTCTTCCCTACTTAACATTACATTTTTTTCTAAAACTGACACATAAAAAAGTTATATCAGCTGCAGGCAGAGTAGAATGAGAGTTAAGAATCCCTGAATATCGTAGCCAGTGTTGGAGCAGTGCAGTGCAGTAGATGTATGAGGGAACTCCCGCAGCTGTGCAAGGTAGCGTCTCTATTGAACCAGTATTAATTGAATCATTTCAGGTGATAACCTGATCCGCCTCTGTGTGGTAACATGTGTACCGCCCTACTACTGCCTGCCGGGGAGGGATTGGAATACGCTAAAAAACACTGGCACATTCATTAGCGCATTCGCCAGCAATCGAAATCAATTGATTCTCCTTTTATTGTAGAGTAATTTCATACCTGAAATTACATTAATACCTCAAATATGACACTTCCTTCATCACCTCGTTCAGACCTGGGAATGGGCCAAAGCACCACAACATAATGATCACTTTTTCTGATTCATGGGAATTGTATTGTATTGTATTGTGTATTTATTTGCCATATCTTGAAGACATGAAAAAGGATGTTGTTATACACAAACTTTTAATACCGGGGAATATTGTTTTACAGAAAACCATTCATATCTGGAAATATTCTTTACACAAAGCCATTCACGTATGGGAATATTTTTTGGCAAAATGCCAATCATACTTTTGAATATTGTATGGTACAGAGCCATTGCATTTCTATCTTGGAATATTGTATGGTACAGAGCCATTGCATTTCTATCTTGGAATATTGTATGGTAAAGAGCCATTGCATTTCTATCTTAGAATATTGTATGGTACAGAGCCATTGCATTTCTATCTTGGAATATTGTATGGTAAAGAGCCATTGGATTTCTATCTTGGAATATTGTATGGTACAGAGCCATTGCATTTCTATCTTGGAATATTGTATGGTACAGAGCCATTGCATTTCTATCTTGGCATATTGTATGGTACAGAGCCATTGCATTTCTATCTTGGAATATTGTATGGTACAGAGCCATTGCATTTCTATCTTGGAATATTGTATGGTACAGAGCCATTGCATTTCTATCTTGGAATATTGTATGGTACAGAGCCATTGCATTTCTATCTTGGAATATTGTATGGTACAGAGCCATTGCATTTCTATCTGGGAATATTGTTTGGCACAAAACCATTGCACTCCTATCTAAGAATATTGTTTGGTAACCGTTGCATTCTTATCTGGGAATATTGTTTTGTAAAAACCATTGCATTCTTATCTGGGAATAGTGTCTGACACAAAACCCTTACATTCCTATCTGGGAATAGTTTTAGGCACAAAACCATTGAATTCCTATTTGACAATATTGTTTGGCACAAAACCATAGCATTCCTTTCTGGGAATATTGTTTGGCGCAAAACCATAGCATTCCTTTCTGGGAATATTGTTTGGCACAAAACCATAGCATTCCTTTCTGGGAATATTGTTTGGCACAAAACCATAGCATTCCTTTCTGGGAATATTGTTTGGCACAAAACCATAGCATTCCTTTCTTTGAATATTGTTTGGCACAAAACCATAGCATTCCTTTCTGGGAATATTGTTCGGCACAAAACCATAGCATTCCTTTCTTGGAATATTGTTTGGCACAGAACCATAGCATTCCTTTCTGGGAATATTGTTCGGCACAAAACCATAGCATTCCTTTCTTGGAATATTGTTTGGCACAAAACCATAGCATTCCTTTCTGGGAATATTGTTTGGCACAAAACCATAGCATTCCTTTCTGGGAATATTGTTCGGCACAAAACCATAGCATTCCTTTCTTGGAATATTGTTCGGCACAAAACCATAGCATTTCTTCCTGGGAATATTGTTTGGTACAAAACCATTGCATTCCTTTCTGGGAATATTATTCGGCACAAAGCCATAGCATTCCTATCTGGGAATATTGTTTGGCAGAAAACCATTCATTTCTGGGAATGTGATTTGGCGCAACGCCATTTATTTCTGAGAATTCATATCTTGAATAAACAATCCATATCTTGGAATATTGTTTTGAATAAAGCTATTCATATTTGGAGACATTGGTTGCCACAAAGTCATTGATATCTGGGTTTATTGGCAATAAGAGATCACAGGTATGCCACTAACACATTACACAGATATCTGCAACAATGTCTAGTTGAATGCTACTTATATCCAGGAAGAAAGTCATGAAGAAGACACATAACAGACATCTACAACAACGACTGAGAAAATACTTTTTATAACTAGAAAGAAAGTGCAACAATGTCTAGTAATATGCTATTTACAACTAGAAAGAAGTAAGTAAGACACAATGTCACAATTATCAATAACAATGTCTATCGGTGACATCTTGATGAAGTATATAAAGTCAAAGGGTCAACAATGTATGTTGATAAAACAATGGTAGACATATCTGCAAATATATCGAAAACTTTGCATTATATGGAAACTTTACTGTGCACTGTGAGTTAAAGCCTCTGACATAGCAGACATCATAGATGCAACCAAATGAGTTCCACAAAATGTGGCAAACAAATGGAAAAATTATATAAAAAATACCGTCAGTGTCTGAAATTAATTTTTCACATGTGACTTTTCCATCAGCGAAAGGAATTGAAGCAGCATGTAGATTTCAAGTGTAATATACAAGCATTCCCATCAAACAGACTGGCAAAAGATAAGCCCCCAGTCAGCAAGACCCTTCCTATTACCAAACTAATGTGAATGAAGTGGGTGGAAAATAGCTCTTGATATAAAATTGGCGCTCCTATCGTTTCAATTAGGCTGTTAAATGGGAGGGAGTAGAAAGCCAGTCAAGTGTGGAAAAACTCCCGTGATAAGAAATTAATAACTTATTGTGTGGAATTAGTTTCACATTGCATTCTTAGGCAAAAGCCAGCGCAGCAAAAGAAATGTGATTGTCTAATGATATCTAATGCCGAATTCCATCACAGTCAGAGAGACACTGTTCAACTCGGCAGGAAATTGGAGATTGTATATAAGATATTTTCGGCGTATTCTTGAGGGATTATGGGTAGAGACGGCATGGAGGGGTCGGCCTAGAGGTCACACGCAGAATGACACTCAAACTAGGCGCACTATTAGCAAATTAGATTGTGAGCAGAATCAGTAAGTGGGCTTTAATGACCATTGGCAAATTTTATCCATTGACAGATCAGTGTACAAGAGTCTGTGATTGCTCACGATTAACCACTATTGACCTTCCAATTCTGTAGCGACGAAGCGGAGCACAGGGAAAAATCAAACTTCCTCTTCGTTCTCTCTCTCTTCTGGCTGTGGAGGAGATTGACGGAGGGGGATCGTAAATCTCTTCAGGATAGTTACCGTTGCTAATGGCAGCAATTCAGCGCCATGACAGCGCAGCTTAATGAAGAAGTTATCATAACTTTCTACATCCTTAAACACACTTTCTGCCTTCCTGAGCCATAAAGACAAAGATGGATAACAACTGAAAATTGATTTTCTCCCAATGTAGAACATGGATGAACATTGCTCAATAGATTGATGAAGACATAGGATATATATAATTCATTCACAGAACTAAAAGAAATCTTGTAGTTTTAAATAAAATTTCTTTGTAAGATGCTTTTGCTTTGAAATGCCAGTAGATGAATATTATTATTTACTATTCTCTTTCCATCCTTTTATCATATCATAAAAGCTTATTTTATTGAATAAACATTTTGACGAAAATTTTAAAAATCTGTTTATTAGTTATGATTATATGTACAAAGCAATACAGACATATTCTATTCCATCCAATTATTTTTTCAAGAACTTCCTTAAAATTACAAATACATTTCTTGAGGTGAACCTTAATGATTTGACTTCAAAGTGTCAGCACCAAGTTTAATATTTGATCAAAGTATGAAAACTATGATATTGGCCAGGTTCAGTGTAAGTATACAACATGAATGATTCCTTTCCCCCAGATATTCATAACCTGCATTACTCATAGAGAACACTGGTGGTCTGTTTTTCACTAACTGTTAGCAGAGTGCTATGATCCCCTGGGTGCTGACCACTGATCTGCCCGGCTCCTTCAGGTTCCTGATTCCACAGTAGTTTCTCGGAGTGACTTGTGTGTGGGCTGAGAGGGGCCAGCTAGCGGCGGGGCAGGAGACACAGTCCAGATCCCCTATCCATTCCTAGCACCACAGCTGCATCTGACTCTACCAATCACACATACAAATATCTCTCCCCCTACTTCTCCACACCATCATCATCATCAGCAGCATTACCACAACCATCACTATCAACACCAGGATCATCATCCTCCTCCTCCATGTCACTGCCTTCTTCACATTTCCTCCTCCTCCTCCTCCTCCTTCTCCACACCATCATCATCATCATCATCGGCAGCAGCAACCATAACTATCAGCACCAGCATCATCATCAGCACCATAGTCATCAGCACTGTTGTCATTATTAAAGTCCTCATCATGATGACACTCTTCATCATCATCATCACCATCCACCTCATCATCACGACCATCAGTATTACAACCACCATCATCGCCATCCACCTCATCATCATCATCGTCATCATCATCCTTGTCCTCTTCATCATCATATATCATCATCATCACTTTCATTATCATAATCACCATCATTATGACAACCACCACCAACACCATTGCCATCATCATCATCATCATAATCATCATCTTCTTCTCCACCATCAGCATCGTCATCATCAGGCATGACTTACTACAAGACACACACACACAGAGCCCCCAGTTCTGCGCATTTGTCTCTGATTTTGCACACTTGAAGCTGGGTCTGGGTTTCATAAGATAAACAGATTGAGTAATTCCAGCGTTTTGTTTTGGTCTAGCGATGCCATTCCTCCAGCCCTCCAGGGCACTCGGGTGGTAAGTAGACCCCACAGGCAGCCCGCTCTCATCAAAACAACATTTCCTTTCTCAACACAAACAATAATTACCTTTTTATACTACTTTACATGAGAATGTCAAAAACTGAATTTAATATAATCAAAGGCTTATGTCTCATAAGCCTTTGATACAATGGAATGGAATATAACAACACGAACAATAATTACATGTTTTCACATCCAAATGTCAAATGCTAAATATTTCATGAGATATCATTTTATTGTAGCCATCATTATATTTTTTCAAGAGAAAAAATTTGATACTCAATAGTAAAGGGAATATAATTGTAAGGAAAGGTTCAGTTTTATTCAACCTACTGTTTTCCTTGCATGTCTAACTGCCTAGACTGCTTTCAGATTGAATTGTTGAATTTATCAAAAATTTGCTTCAGTTGCAAATTCCAATCAATTCTTAACATAAAAATAAAGTTTATAATGATAAAAACTGCATCCAAATTCATTAGTTTAGTGTTTTAGTGCTAGTCTTTAGTAGCAAAGTAAGATAACAGCCGAGCAAAAAGATCATCTCTCTCCAGTTATGTGCACAAGAATATTTGGCCTTTTGATTGAATAAACAATAATAAGAATTGTGAATTTTTGCTACATGAACGTATTCCAGTCCTACAATATATTGGTTGATTCAAAATGGTGTAGAAGTTGAGTGTAGGGTGCTTGTTTTAAAATAAGGTTAAATTTGTATCCAAACATCGAAGAAATGTAGTATTTTTCCTACAATATCTGGGTTGATTTAAAATGGTGTAGATTTTGAGTGAAGGGTGTTTGTTTATAAATGAAGTTTAATTTTCATCCAAACATCCAAGAAATGTAGTATTTATCTGAAGAATGCAAGTTATCAGTATGTTGTACACATGCATAAAAGCATGCATAATACTGTAACATATTGATCAAACTGAGCTCCTCTGTGGTGTAAAAGCGTACATGTATAATAACTAACCCCACTATTTGTGGTACACATTTGTAGCCAATGAGATCATACCAAAACAATGGCTTTGTGTGGAACAAAGACAAACAGCATCATATTTACACAAGCAATCAGGAGATGAAACAACAATTTAGATGAGAACCGATGAAGAGTTGACTTAGGGCCAAAAATGGACAGGCTCAATTAAACTTCATGTCTTTTTCATTAGACAAATTGAAAGGAATCCTGTGTAAATATCACTTTATTTCAGGCTTTGATTTACAGACTTCCCAGGTGCAAGGGTGTCAGCTTACCTCTGTCACTCTCTGCGTGGAGATGTGTGTATTCTGTTACCACGTGTCAGAGAGGGGCTACTTGAAGGGGCAGCGAGAGGGGGATCTGGTTTCCCCCTCATGTCACCTCTGTTTGCCCAGGGTGATGAATCTGTGTGGAAATCACAGCTAATAGCATTGTAGATACCAAGCCTGTGTCATGTGCAAAAACAGAGAGTACTAGGGGCAACCTCCATGGTTAAGTAGTCCAAAGTGATCTGTTAGGACACATGCTAGCTTAGTATATTGTCTCACAGACAGTAGCATTGTAGATACTGTTGTGTGCTAAAACATACAGAAACTGAGGGGTTTTAAGGGACAGTCTTCATAGCCAAGTGGTCTAATGCAATTTGCTAGGATTGCTAAATCAATCAGTCTCACAGATAATAACATAGTAAATACCAAGTTTCTATTATGTGCTAAAATAGCGAGAAACAGAAATTTTGGTAGCAGCCTCCATAGCTGAGTGGTCTAATGCAGTGCATCTTTCAGCAATACATATAGATTAGAAGCCTTTATCATGAGCTACGCCACCCAGAGAGGAGTTCAGGGGGCTACCTCCTCTGCAAAGTGGTCCAGTGCAACTTTAATCTATTTTTTCACCACTCTATAAGGTTCAAGGTTGGAATCCCCTTAGGCCATGTGAGACCTTGCCAATGCCTTTGGGTTAGTCAAAGATTTTCTTGTGTATATTCTGGTTTCTCACACAAGTACCTATTGGCTAGTCAGATATCTATAGGCCTTCCCATATAGATGCATGTGCCTTAAGACCTACACAACCCCATACATATTGAAGCCTGTTAGCAGTCAAGTGTGTTTGTCTATTACACCGCCTATATAAGTGCAGGTTCCACTGCTAGGTATCTGTAGAGGTTCTAATAGCCCCCAGAAAGGAGAATGATACTTTCTGCACTCAAAGACCCACTCTATGTGTAGTTGTTTGCAGTGTTTGCATGTGTTCAGCATGTGTTGTGTAAGTGCTGCTGTCTATTGTGTTCAGCATGTGTTGTGTCTAGGTGAAGGTAATGCAATGTGCCAAATTGGGAAATGGAGGGGCAGGTTTCACATGAAACAAACAAACAAATCCTCTTCAAAACTAAGTACACTTTTGCTGCCACTTAACCCTTTTACACTTGTGGTTTCTACAGAAAAATTAGATTAGGATCTACAATGCTTATGAAAATAACTAGTCATTGGCTTCAATTCAGACACTGTTTAAAGGAGGGTTGTAAGGCAGATCATGGTGAAGGTTGTTGATTCAGGTATTTTCTGAAAGATGCTTTCATCCAGGAGATATTGCCAGAACAGTCAAAGGTCATTTTGGGTGGTGAAACACACAGAGAAAGTCAGTGACCTTGTCAGTATATCCATAACATTTAGTCTCTATCTTCAACACCAGGTGTCCCTCAGATGAGTTCAGATCTTATTAGTTCTTTTATTGACCACCCTGGCAAGTTAAACCATTAATACTAGTTCATCCAGGAAATGCTGTCTGGATCGATGATACTTTTGACGATAACTTTTGAATTGAGAATGATTTTAAAGAATATTAGGAGAGTTGTTGGTGATGTTCTGATCAACATTTCTCCTTCAAATATTTTTACCAATTGTACTAAAGACTGAAAGATTTCATCAAATTTGTCAGGCTGGTTTTGGCCGCTGTGAGCATTAATGGGTTAAAAAGTTTTGACCAATCTTTGAAGACAATCAGTAAAATTTAAGAAACCCTGAACAATTAAAAAAAAAACCCAACATATCCATCATCATCCATCAGAACACATGATTGATTAGCACAAAATTACATGGAGGAATTTCTGCCAAATTCCTACCGCAGCATTTCCAAGGTTAGGATTGAGCTGTGTTTTGTTGGCGGACGACGGGGAAGTCTTGCTCCCTGCTGATTGGCTGAGACTTACTTCCTCCTCCGCTATCAGGAGTGGCCGGTATCACAGTGTTTGGAACACTGCTATAAGTAACCACAGCTGGGAAATCACCACCGATCCACAAAACAAGCTCTTCACGTTTCGTGTTGTCTCTGCAGAGGTTCTGTGAAGGTCTGATCCACCATAGATCATCCTGACAAGACTTGGACGCATTGCGTCACATTCTTCTTTGCGTCTTGCCGATTCCTGACTCTACAGTTCCTCCCCCACACCAGGGGGCGCCTTTGGTTCTCACCTATTCTTATCCGTGCTCAGACCCAGGCTCTGCTTGAAGCCACGTCTGATACGGCGTCAAGCTAGGTGCACTGTCACCTTGTCAAGACTGATAAAGCCGGCCCGCGAGACCCGATATTTCAAATATCTACCACGAATCTTTGAGATGCACGATTTCGAGATAGAGCGGGGTAAAAGATGCAGGATTGCAACCCGGGTGGCAAAACTAATTGGCAGCTAGATTGATAAAAATATAATATTTTATGTGCTGGCATTCATAAAGATGTGCTCTGTTTTCAATAAATTCATGTACCAACATGACCCCCTAGGAAACATTCATAAAACTGTCTCAAAATATCCAGACATGTACCAATTAGTCATCCATTTCCTATAAGATGATATCCTTATCTCACAGAAATAGTCTGGGAGGAAATATATATACTTAAGGCCTTAGACCATGTTATGCCATGTTTCTGTCTTAATTCCTGTATTATGCTATGCTATTGTCCCAGGTTCTCATAATACACATTAAGATCAAGATCTGATAATGAATTATCTGATCTTTTAAGAGAACTTTGCTACTGGTCTCAAAATGACCCACAGTAAAATCTCTATAAGTTGCACACCTATAGGCAAAGAAAAGGTGTTCAACATACAAAAGTGTTCAACCAAAGTCAACCCTTGTTCTTGATAATAAGACTTCTACATCAGCATCAGCATCTACATTTTCTTCAGACCACATCTAGACTGTCTTATAGTGAATGTATTAAGTCACCTACCTTTATCACAGTTGGAGCTTCATGTAGTCTGGTGGAGAGGGAAGCGAAGTTCGCGGAAAGTTGCTGGTATTTGGGTGTGTGCACCTTTTCGGGCACCTGGTAGTGGGCGGGACCGGGCAGCTCCACCTCCGTCCGCTTCGTCATGGGCTGGATACGGACAGACGTTGTCCCAAAAACCCCTCGCCTCGTACTGTCCAGGTAAGCTTTACGAATACTGTCAGCGCCCATACCTGTATCACAATACTGGCCAGGTCCTGTAACACACAACAGGAAAACAATGAGAAAACAATAAGAGAACAATAAGAGAACAAAGGGAGAACAATAGGATATTAAAAAGAGAACAATAGGAGAACAAAGTCAATAGGAGAACAGTAAGAGACAATAGGAGAACAATGAAATACAAAACACACCTTCCCTGGTACTGTCCAGACAAGCATTATGAATACAGTTGGTTCCCATACCTGTGTCACAATACTGACCAGGATCTTATTGTAGTCTCTTTATGCCAAGGCAATGTAAAGTGAATAATAGGAGAAGATGAAATACAAGATATTATTGTTTTCTCATTGTACCAACCCAATGTAAAGTGAAATTTTGACTTTATTACTTGTAAGAAATCAAAATGAGGGAGATTTATTTGAACACCTGAATCTAGCCCATACCAAACACTCCTCTCCTAACTACTAGCCTAGGTAAAAAAATACTTTCAACTACAAGTAATCAACTTAAATTGAAATAGGGCTGGGCAGCCTTAAGCAATTCATTTTAACCATATCCCTCTGCTCCCAATGCTATTACCGTCATGAACAACCCCATGGATTATGAGGACACTGAATAACGCAGATGATGTTCAATGCAGCCCTCCACTGTTTTCCACAGATAGATGATATAGTAGTGTCTGTCTGAGAGTACCCCTGCTACCTACAGCCTCCCAGGTGAGATACTCTAGGGGAGAAACAACTACTTAAGTGTTATTAGCATCATGCATTGCCAGACCCTCGAGCTTACAATCACTCTACTCCCTTCATACTCCATACTATAACCCTCACGGGCCAGTTGCACCAACGTGACTCAGGCTCAAACTCAGGCTCAAGTCTCAACTTGATTGTCAACAACAATAGCATATATTGTTGTAGACAATCAAGTTGAGCCTTGAGCCTGAGTTTGAGCCTAAGTCACATTGGTGCAACTGGCCCCACATCTCCACACTTCCATTGGCTTCACATTTCACACAGATACATACTGTAGCCCTCACATATCCACACTTCCATTGGCTTCACATTTCACACAGATACATACTGTAACCCTCACATCTCCACACTTCCATGGGCTTCACATTTCACACGGATACATACTATAACCCTCACATCTCCACACTTCCATGGGCTTCACATTTCACACGGATACATACTATAACCCTCACATCTCCACACTTCCATTGGCTTCACATTTCACACGGATACATACTATAACCCTCACATCTCCCCACTTCCATTGGCTTCACATTTCACACAGATACATACTGTAACCCTCACATCTCCACACTTCCATTGGCTTCACATTTCACACAGATACATACTATAACCCTCACATCTCCACACTTCCATTGGCTTCACATTTCACACAGATACATACTGTAACCCTCACATCTCCACACTTCCATTGGCTTCACATTTCACACAGATACATACTATAACCCTCACATCTCCACACTTCCATTGGCTTCATATTTCACACAGATACATACTGTAGCCCTCACATCTCCAAACCTTTACTCCATTTATATTCCACACAAAAATACAAGCTGTAACCCTTTATCTTCAAACTTGTGAGGTCTTCATAATTTATTAAAGATACTTTAACCCTATCCCTCTGACGGCGCATGCTCTGGTGCCCGTGAAGTTTGGAACTTCATTTATCCTCACCTTTTCTTGCCATATCTATGGTAAATCATGATAGCCAGATGTTGATGGAGGGAACCACAGTACCCAGGGAAAACTACTGCCTTACGCCAAGTCACTGGCAACTTTCTCACATGCCTTGAGCAGGATTCAAATAAGGCCAGTTGAAAGAGACGCAGCACAAGCAGTCAAGGGCATTGCCTTATAGGCCTCAACTATAGTGGCTGTCCTGGTACATATGCAATATATTTCTTTGCATAAAAGGGATATAAAGGGAAGTATTCGAATAATTCCTGTAGCTCAATTAATGTTACTATTAACATACGTATACTTGGGTTAATCAAGTCTATGAATGTATGCATGATGTAAGACAGGTTTAATCCATTCCTGTAGCAACCCAAAATGGTTTTGGTAATACATTTCAGACTTCAGCAAGTATTTGAGTTAGAAATATTCATCAGAACTCGCAAACAATTTTCCTTTAAAGATTTTGCAAATTAACGCTTTATTTGTAAGTTATTGTCAAAAGTACCATAGATCCTAAAGACACCTGTTAAGGGCCCTTCAAGCAAGAATAGGCTAATTCAAAGCAAGCACATGGTAATTAGGAAGTCCGCAGCTCATAGCAAACCTTCAGATGTAAGAGGCCATTAACGTCAAAAAAATAACAATAACTTCTGCCATTCTCCACTCAAAACTAGAACCCTAGACAGAAAAGAGCTTCACTATTGAGATGAGACACGGTGGACTCTTGTAGTGTAAATTGAGCTGTGAGCTTATATTACCCTTCACCACCTTGGGGGGTCACTGACTGGTGTGTAAACCTACCTATAGGTGGAGCTGATAATCAAATCTGACAGGCAGGCCTTCTGCATTGACATACGGGCAATATTTTTTACAGTGGCGAAATTAAAGCCAGACTTTGATGACAGAGCATTTATTACGGGAATACTTATACTGTCGTGGGCGATTAAAGTTGTAATAATCTGACCAGAACCAAGTGGCCGTGGCCAGACTTAATCCATCAGGAGTTCGCCTATATCGCCAGTGTGATAAATATGCAGCAGTTGGAATTAGTTTTTATAGGTCTGGATGTAAAGCAGGCATGTTTCTTGTTGCCCTAATGTCTTTAAGCACAGCCCGCTGAGTACAGCCCGGAGACCCGGGGCGGGCCAGCACGGCCAGCGCGCATGGGTATCACACATCTACCCATTGCTCATCACTTGTAATAATGCCACAGAAATATGTATCACAAACCAATTTCGGGCACATTGATAATTGCTCCGATAAGAGTTTCCCATGCATAATTTACATCTGTAGATAAGAGGGCCAGTGGTATGAGCAACATTTGTTCATTCCGTCACTGCTAGGAGGTGGACTGCCCTGCACTGTATGAAGCCTCGCTCTATCATAGTTTTATAGGCAGTCCACGGACAATTCTTCGATCCGACTCCCTTAGGATCTCCTCGGCACTAAAATCTATTACACTGCAGAGCTCACACAAACCCCCCTGGGAGTCCAGCTTAGATTTGCATCCAGCTGAGCAGATATTAATTTCTGATATTGGAACGTGGTTCTTCTGGGAAGAAGTCAAACACGTGTGTTGTTTAATCTGTCTACACTTGCACCTTAAAACAATTAAAACTTAATTAGCAATTTGCTGCTGGGACAACTAAGGGGGTTAGTATTCTGAGTCGATTTGCTTATGATCAACTATAGTCTACATAGCAGCGAAAGTTGAGTTCAGCTAGATTTTTAAAAAATCGTACAGCAGACTTAAATAGATTCAAAAGGGGGAGAAAGCACTGAAAAGAAACTGATTTCTCAAATTCCATCTCCAGTTATTATACTTTAATATAGCAAAAACCAAAAGGGGATATTTGAGAATGTGAATTTAGAGATAGTTCCAAGTCTCTAAGATCCATTAAAAACAGCCATGCTTGACTTCAAATATTATAGATCAAGTTGCAGAGATCTAGCTCAGTTTCAAAATACAATTAGCTCAATTTGTGCTTATCTTAGGTAACCGATCAACATATTAACTTACTGCAATCAATTTTTGATTTTTGAAATGTATTTAGAGAGCATCCAATCAGGCCTTTTGATGCCATAAACGTAATGAAATTATTCCACTTAGTGATTATAAATAGTTAGTGGTGACCTGCTCTTAGTAAATGGTATAATCTCTCGGCTTAGTGCATTCCTTATTTAATATTTGAGTTGTATTTACATAATGCCATTTCACTGATGCAATTTATGAATGGAAAAAAAAAAAGAAAATAAAACATGTTTGAAAACAACAGGAAAATCATATCATTTCCAGTTATCTGAGAAACACATTAATCCAATGTATATTGTCTCTTCATTTGTATTACTCTGCAAATGTAGGTCCCCTAAGCTTAATGTCAAGTCAACTGTATGATTAGCCATGTAGAAGAAATTAAAGGAAGACCTGAGATGTCTACAATTACTTTAAGCTACTTGCCCATATTAACTGTGATTTGCATAAAGCCATGCCTATTAATCGCAACCTATACAACAACTCTCTTACACAAATATCATTAGTTGCTGTAGTTGGCCGAAAGCGCCGCAATTAGCCGACATATTTAGCTGCCGAGTGTTCTGCGACCTGTCTCAGCCAATCAGCAGCCAATTAAGATAAGATGGCTGTATACGGGCCCAGGGTTTGATGGCCCCAATCGCAGGATTAGGATTATCTCTCAATCTGCCGGCTAATCTCTCAGAACAATCTACCCTGGATTTCCATGCCTCTACGGCGCACTGCCTTCATTTGCATAATTGTTCTTGTCAGGATTCTCCGCCGTGTTAAATTGCCCTTCTACTTCAATGGCAAGTTGTGTAAGTTCTGCAGAGCATGACTAAATGTGCCTTTGTTATTACTGACCCTGTGTGTTATGTACTTGCCCCGCAGTGCCCGGGCCTGCAGCGGGCAGCCCAGGAGCCGATGAGGCTGGTAATTAGTGCCATTGATGTTGACTGTTACCCAACAGCTCAGCATTTCATTAATCAATCACCACAGACACACAATACAAGATGATGAGACTCCTAACTCACTTCTCCTGCCCTTCACTGCTGAGAATTACAAGTATTTATCTGGCAAGACTTCTTAAAGATTCTAAGATGGTAGGATAAAAGGAATTAAAGAGACTGTTTTACTAGAAAATGTGTGCTGATGAATTTGTATGGATTTCAAAGTGCAGCTATGAATTTCAAAGAAACCACAAGTGCATCTGAGAAAACGGTCTCTTAAACTTATCATTTCTATAGTTAAAAGATAGGGGCATATGAAGGTGAAACTGTAGTGCACGTGGATGGGAGAAATTTAAACAAACGTCCTGTACTAGATGAAATCAGAGGAGTTGAGGATGGTGGATAAGGTGGGTTCCTGTTCGTGTATGAGTCAGGTTGGGGAGGAGATGGGGAATCTCACAGAGTAGAAAAGATTAAATCTGAGTTCCATACTTGATGCAGTCAAGGGGGTTAATGGAAGAAAGTGATACCCTTTATCTTAAGGGTTGCCACCAATTGACACTGGTTGTGCGGACCACTTCTCTGAGCACATAAAGGAACAGAAGTTACTTAGCCAGATAAAGAATTAATGACATCCCACCAGAAGCTCAACCTTCTGTCCTTCTGATACTGGTTATCTGGACCATTTATACACAGACTTCTGTGAGTGTATAAATAATCTGGACTTATTTAAGGAGATAAAGGATTAATGACACCACCCTGGCACCGCTGCCTTCTGTCACAGCACACGGCAGCTACCGTAGACTTGCTACCAGTTAACCCATAGCTGTAGCTAAAAGCAAAGCATTTTCACACTTATTTCAGATCTAGCAAGGGACATTGTATTTAATATCAACATCCCTGATCTAACCTGAGAAACAAACCACATCAAAACTGAGTCCATCCTAATTCAGTTCTACAATTACTCACCAGGTGGCCAGCATGATATTTTTCCTATTGCATTGTATATGTACTTGTGGCTAATATGTGGGTAATGACCAGCATGACTACTTCTATTGACCATAAGAAACTAAAACCTAAAAAGAGTGATCTAAATGTCCTTCTCTATGAACTACCCTGAATTGACTTAAACCCATGTCTAGTTCTGTTTTGATCCTTAAGGTGGAGCTGCAGTGGGTCAGCTATCTATAGTTTTTTTCTCCACCATATTTTCTTTTCTGAAAAATGCTGTTATTAGCCAGTTTTCCCAAAAATAGACAGGCCTATTTCAGCTAGTACAAGGATAAATGGGTCTATGGTAGGGCATGATGCCTAATGAACTACTAGTAGGTTGCAATTCTATATTCACCAATGCTTTAGGTAATGTAAAACATGCTCAGTCACACAGTCATCACCCATTTTGAAGTGATATGGTAGCATCGTCACGGTAAATCTTACGAAGATGAGTGTTTACCCATTCAAACATTCATGTCCCCACTGTGTCAGGATGAGATGTAACAATAACAAGGACGTACCTGGTGTTTTCTTTACATGGTGCTCCTTGGGAAAGCGTACAGATGTCTGGCCGAATGGGCTCCTCTTAAGGCCGGTCACCTTCTTCAGACCATCCAGGGCACTGCGGGGGTCATTGTAGGTGCCCGGGGCCGGGTTACCACTCTTGGACAGGCCAAACCTCTACAGAACAAAATGAATAGATAAATAAATAGATGAATAAACAAATAAGACACATGCTATAAAATACATTTCAAAAAATGATTCAATTGGGGAGCCGGGATGGTTCATTTCATCTCCTGGTAACTCAGGGTGTTGCTTTGTGCTAATTCTATTAACCCATTAATTCTTAGGAGTTTCTTTTTAAATTGTAGTCTGAATCGATGATACTTTTACCAGTATCTAGATGACTAAGTATGATTTTATAAACTATTTGAAGGGGAGTTTTCAGTAGTGTTAGGATTAACATTTCTTCTTCTGACATATAGTCTTTTACCTGGAAAATTTGGACAAAATTGTCAAGCTTCTTTAGGCCCCTGTGAGTATCAATGGGTTAATGTTGTAAAATACTCATCAATGGTGTGTACAGGTTAATTTCATCCCCTGAATTATTTCGATAGGTTTATTTCCAGTCCCAAATCATTGGTTGCGTTTTGGTGAGTATGTCACACACTACTAAATAGTGACTGGTGTGTAAAGGTTTGTTTCATTCCCTGAAGCTTTAGGTGTTGTTTTGATATTATGTCACACACTACTAACGAGTGGATTCTGACAGGTGACCATGTGAGAAAGACAAGCACTTGAGATCCCTGCTGCCTCCTGAGATAATCCCTGGTATAACTGATGCCTTCAGGTGCCATATTGAACTCTACTCGAAGTGGTGGCTTGGGAATGACCACCAGGACAGGTCATCTTGCCCAATGATGACCACAGGATGAGGTGTGACAAGGACACCCTGGGTGTTGTTGTTGAATACCTTTTTTATTACTCATATGGTTCAGTTTCAGAAACCCCCTATAAATTTGAAGATACCTTTACCTCAAGATAATTATGAATTTAGCTTATCACCAGACCTATCCAAGAACACTTATAAAGTTAGTGGATTATTTGAGCACATTTGTTTTATCGGTAAAACAATAGTAAAGGAGTCTGTCTATCTAAAGATATCCCTAACTTAAGGTGCTTTTTGTCTCCAGGCCTGATCCCAACCACTGAACCTTATGATGATCACTGGGACTAAACATGTAAACATCCATCAAAAATTCACACTAAAGCATTGATCCTCATAATTGCCATAAAATTGAAATATACAACTTCTAGAAGAAATATTGAATCATATTATTCCAATTAGAATTATAAGCATACTTTTGGCTTAAACAACAGCTAAGCTTCAGGCCAAAAAATCACCTTTTTGTTTTTACATGAATATGCCAAAGCACATTTCAATGCTGTAAAGAATTATATTAAATGATATTCCAACTACAGATGGTAAATGGAGCTTCGTGGTATTACTAATTGATCATTCCTACTCTGGGTGGGATCCTAATCATTAATGGCTCATACTCCAGGTTGAATATCTGATTGGGTTACAACAAAACAGCCCTCTTTAGCTGCACACTCCGCTCCCTGTGTTATTCTAAACTACACTATGGGCCATTGTACTGAATAAATCAGGCCCATAAAGCACCTAGCCCCACTACCTGAACAGGTTGTGTATGGATCAGTGAAATGCCACCTCTAAATGTTTAACTCTCCCACTGAATGACACCATTGTAGTGACATATGCTACTCGCTGCTTCAAGACTTCTATGCACTAAAAAGCGGAGTTTCCACGCGATTAACCCCACGTCACTGGAGCACAATGGGATCGGGTGGCTGATGAATAAATGTGATATGAATCCCGGTGGGGGCGACATCATAAAATGGCTACCTGTAGCACAGGTCAGGAGACAGCCAGCCGAAGTCACACTTTAAACTAATTAGATCCTTAATTTCAATGGCAGTCTCTACCCTGCAAGTCTTCCCTAATTGAATTTGTGAAGTCAGGCTTGGAGGGAACGCCTCCTGTGCATAAGTCTACTACCTGGTTTCATATTCAGGGTTTTTTTATGGTTCATCGTGGGTTCTGTTTATCTCAAGTGAAATCAAACAACAGCTGGCATGCATCAGACTCTTGATTAGAAAAGATGAATACAAAGTAGAGCCTTCAGAGCAGGATCAAGTATTTCAATATCAAAATATTACTTTCAGTTAGTATCATGATAAAATTTATGGTTTCACCTAATTTTTGCGAAAAAATCTTATCCTCCTTAGACCAGCTACACATTACTTTGAAAGGCTTAGAACACATGTTAAAATGACTGATATGTAGCAGTAGCAGTGTTTATGGTCAATGGTCACACATTTCTCAAAATAATATTTTTGTGGACAAAATGGTTTTAAAAAAAATCATGATTTTGCATAATGATTTGCTTTCAACATAAGTAGTAATATATCCACGCTTAATTATGAAAAATTAACAATGAGAAAATGATAAGATTCTTTGCTTTAAGTATTTACCGACCTCACAGCTACCATGCTACCTACAAGCCACCATGTGTGGTGGTGATTCATCTAGTGTACACCACATCCAGTAGATGGCAGCACCTTCTGTAATGAGCATCATGCTGGGCCATATTGGCCACACCCTGTGTCCAAGTCCCTCACCGATTGGGTTAATTGAACAGGAATAGTAATCCAACAAGTGGCCACATACCCAGATCAATCAATTATTTCAGTATTTGGCTATACGTGGTGCCATATTTCATGAAAGCATGGCACTATTCATTTGAAATTGTTTGAGTAAGATGATACTTCCAAGTAGCCCAATAATATTACATCTCATGATTTACCATAAGATGTTTTGTTCTGTCAACAAGTGGATAGGGGTGGATCCAAATTCCTACTGAGAACCATAAGTTAGCTTGTGAAAGATTTCAATCAGCACATCATTAGAATAAAATTTAGACGTAGCCTACGAATGGATACAATTTAAAAGAAAGGCAAATGTAACTCATTGTTTTTTTAAGCAAAACTAGAGAATAGAGACAATTCTCAGCAAAAAAACAAACCATTATGAATATTGTACAAGGGGAGGTCATGGAACCCCTTGAAGCCCCTCTTTATCTGCAACATCTGAACCTAGTGGGGAAATTGCTAATATGTTAAGCTGAAATCCTATAGCCAATATTAATCACAGCATAGTTCAAGAACAGCTCTCCTTAATAAGGCTATAAGCCGCCTTTGCACTGGCATGAGCTGAGTGTCAAAGGTAAAGTTCAGAGCACTCATTAATATTTCAGCTCACCTTCTCTGCCGAGACCCCCTCCCTATGCCCCCGCCCCGCTGTCCGCTTCAGATTAGGCTAATCCTCTGTGATACCCTAGCGGATAGAGACCCTCACACACTCTCTCTATCCCCCACCACCTGACCTACACTAAGACTGCTGCTGCTGCTGGTCATTTCCTGCTACTTAAAGGACACCTATCAAGGGAAAAACCATTCCCTCGGCTGGACAAGGGATCAATTAATGGGAAAGCACAGACAGTGACACACTCTCTCTCTCTTTCCCCTTAGAACCTACACTAAGACTGCTGCTGCTAGTCCTTTCCTGCTACATAAAGGGCACCTATCAAGAGAAAACTTATCCCCTCCCGTAGATGGGGAGTTAAGTAATTTATTAAGCTTACTCAAGTAACACAAGTAACACAATCCCTAAAACCAGGGGGTCAAATAAAGGGTTCACTTATACCCCCACTGCTGCTAACTTGCATAATTGTCCAATCTCTAAAGGAAGATGCCATTCCCTGGACCAGAAAGGATAAATCAAAGGTTAATAATTAAACAATATGCAAGGACAGTACATAAACGAGTGAAAAACTCATAGAACAGTGAATTACTGATATCTATTTAAATGTGTTAGGAAGAAAATAGGGTGTTAGGTTCCTCCCTCGACTATGAAAACTGCATTTACTTGGCGGGTACCCATGTACACCCCAGACACACCCAGCAGGACTAGGGAGGGTGTGTGGCACCCCATTGCCAGCTAGACTATGGAGGCAGCAAATCTCCTCTTATTAGGCATAAATATTTCATAGACCCCTGCCATCAAGTCCATAATTAATTTCCTATCATTCTTTTGGCAAAGTTAACCTTTCTCTAACAAAGCTGATTAGTCAATGGAGAGATTATTGTATTAAGTTCAATGCTGACACATCTCTTAAAGCCACCTCCACATGGCTGAATTATATAGTGACATAGTCCTGCCATCAGCAATATCAAATAATAAAAGAGATAAGTAGAATTGAAAACTTGATCAAGCTGAATAGTATTCAATATTCAACATGCCATTTTTGAGTCAATTAAGAGCGTTGCATTTCTGAATACTATTAATATCATTAACTCATGCACACCCAGAGCATGCTCAAGGTCTGTCATATACTGAAATATCTAGAAAACAAAACAACCTTTTTGAAGAATATTTCACAGTACTTTACTTTACCATCTATTTTAAGGTTTAACATTCATTTTCGAATATTTCCTAATTTTCCGATTTGCATTTAAAATCATCAAACCATGTCTGCACTAAAGATGCAAATAGATTAACAACAGTTAATTATTGGGTGAGCATGGTGTGAATAAAGAAAAGAGACTAGACCCCGCCCCAACTCAGAATCTGGGATTCATCCCTGAGGAAAGCACATGAGCATATGAAGATATGAATTATTAATCACAGAGATGTGGGAATTTGTAAGACTCTGCTGAGACAAGAGGTGAGGTCTGAGAAGAGTGAAATAGATTTTGTAATTATCGCCCTGAAATAAGAGCATAGGGAGTGACAAGCCATCAAGCTGTCAAACACGACACTCACATCATAATACAATGCCTGCCCAACTCAAGCAGTGGAAACATTTGTTGACAAGACTAGGAATAATTCATGATGAAATACAGATGCACCGCAATCAATAGAAAGTTCATTTGTGCCACTTCCAAATCCCCGCTTTCGTATTAACTTGTGAGATTGGCCAGATCGACTTTTGATTGCCCTGCTTACATTTCACGTAAAACAGGATAATGGCCAACTGCCGTGGTCATTGTCCATGAAATCAAACAAAAGACTTGTAATCGCTTTAATTAAATAGACAGTCAATTCACAGCAAACACTGGCGGCTGTCAGCTAAGTCTTGAATTGTTCAACCAGGTGATTTTTATTGATTAATCAGAGAGAGTATCTTAAATATCCACACGGATATGTAACTGAAGTGTCTTTGTCTCACTTTCTGACTTGCCTACTAATATCCAGATATAAAGTGTAGTGTAGACTCTATATGAAGGTTATTGATTATTTATTTCTACTTGCTTACTTGCTAGCTTGATAGTGTGTTAACTTAGACTGTTATGCCATCTATACACAGCTGACAAAACTAATCACAGTTACTGACATCTATTGGTGGTAACTTACACTAGCCTTAAAAAATCTAGTCACATGACTTATCTAGTCAATACCTAAGGACAAATAGTATGAAACACCCTATAAACTGTACCTAAAGCATTAGGTCTTGTATGCTACCTTTTTCAACTATACCACAATGGTATTTCATAGAAATTTTATGAGGTTTATGCAAAGTAACGAACAATACTTTCTAATACCCGGGATTAAGTATTTCTTTTTTATTTGAGGGAGGGGAGGGGGTACTACAGACCCCCACGCCAATCTAGTATGGTTATCAATTCATCATGCATGTATAGGTTTTTGGGCCACAATCATTCTATTGTGACCATAATCAGTACATCTTTCTAAACTGTTTTATGTGAGGTAAGTTTGGGGCAATTAGAGTTAACAAATAACACAGTGGTATAATCTCCACATGGATATGACTGATGGGTGTCTTGTCCAACAAGAAGTGCTGCCATCTATACACGAGCCATGGAACTGAGTGAGCACTACGACGTCATCAATGGCAGGGAAGCAATGCTATAAAGCAGCAGCTCAGAGGAATACCCAGGAGGGAGGTTATTGATTTTCTGTAGTTTTCCCCTAGTGGGCCATGAATGTGACCACTATAAACAGAGAATCTAATCAAGCATCAGATTTCCCCACTTCTGGACACATTCAAAGCACCATAGTTCATTCTGAATCATTCCTTGACCCCACATTTGTGACAGTTTATGGCCGAGGAGAAGTTTGCTTCTTGTCATAAGAACGCATGTGTGTCTAACATAAGTTTATGAAGTGCAGTAAAATAGAATCATTTCTTATCTTCTGAGTATAAACTGAGATATGCTGTTAAATCAAAAATCAAGATTAAGTTATTGAGTTCTTAGTCTGAACACTAGGTGGTTTAAATCAATGTGTCTAAAATACATGTATATACATTTTTGAATAAACACCATTCAATCCAGGCACGTTATTCAATCCAATTTAGGAAATGACGTATATACTATATGTGTATATATGCCTTATAAGTAATCACGTGTTATCTCATCAAAGATATGAATTCCACACCAAATAGATTTTAACTCATTCATACCTAAAGTGCCATCATGGTGAAAGAATACCTTTGAAGGTTATTGTGGAAATAAAGCATGAATTTGAAGAATTTTTAAGGAATGTAGTTTGATTTCAAATTAACATTTCTCTTCAAAATTTTCCCAAAGGCACATTTGTCAAGCTTCTACATAGAGGAATGGGTTAAATAAATCATGTATTAATCTTACCTTAGCTTGTGAACCAAAAGGCGGATGTTCCACTTCTATACCCTCAGTGTTCACCTTTGTGGGTTTAGGGTCAAATGTCCCAGGTACCTGGTATTTCCCTGGCCCAGGTACAGCCTTCTTCTCCTCTGTTTGTACCACCCATTCATGGTACCGAGGCAGTTTAGATTCAACTTTCTTTTTCTCCACAATATTAGCATGTTCCACTTGGGCGGTAGGTTCCTTATAGGGTTCATATTCCCCAGGGCCTGGGCCATTCCTGCCTCCAAAATCCATACGTTTTGAAGCATATTTGCTGAAGTGTACTCCCTTGTAGGCCTTAGTTGTCTTGGTTTGTTCCTGAAACAATAGAAAAATATGAGCTGTGGGATCAGGAACAAAAAAAAATATGCATATGAACTGACCAGCATAAATTTTTAAGTTACATGTCTGAAATCCCTACAATGCAAAAAATAAAGAACAAAAAATAAATAAAAATCAGAAAAAACAATAATAATATACAAAATGAAAAATATAAAAAATCATAAAAACAAATTGATAATCTGTTTCTAATCTTACATTGCCAATCTGCACTCAAGCAAAATGAGATGCGACAAACAAGCTACCATCTTCAAATGGTTGCTAGCCTAAAACCATATATAATGTCTGAGGGTCTGGTTAGTAGCATCTCCAGAACACTTCTGGGAAGTAAAATTGGAATTATTGAAGCAAAGTTTTCTTTAATGAATTCAAGCTATACTTAATTACTTAACATACTAAAACTAACAACTTAGAGGATAGATGAAAACACATCATAAAGTATTCAAAAGATGACTGCCCTAAAACAGCAAAGAAAAACAAAAACAAAAAACAAAAACAAAAACAAAATCACACACATACAGTTCATTTTTAAACCCAGCTTTACTGGTAAACGAAATTGAGTTTCAACTCTCAATGTGACTAGGACATTTCTTTGCTTTAGTAGTTTCTTTACTTACATTAGCCACATTGTAGTATGCTGGTCCCATAGATATGTCTCTCTCTGGAACTCCTTGTTTCTTAAGTGTCCCATCTTCATTTTCCTCATAGCCATAGGCCTGGCCAGGGCTGGGGATGGATGCTGCATCAGGCTTTCTCAAAAACTTAATCCTGCTTGTGGTTAACTAAAATATCAAAAACAAGAAACTTTCAACATTAGATTGTGACAATGTTTCAGATCCTCTTCCATGAAACATATCTATTATTGTAATATCAATTCATAGGAAAAAACAAACAATTTCTAGATTTAAATGCATAGATCACTGCAAATAAACAGTGAAATGTTAGGTTTTAAACTTTTCAAAACATCTAGTCCCTTTTCTATCTAGTTAGTAAAAACTGTCAAAATCTTTGAAAAAAATCAAAAAACTATAGCAATGCTCTAGCAACAATCCATTCATGCTCACAACCCTCTATAAGGTATATTTTGCAATTGCTATTATAATGATGAAAATAACTTGACAAGAAAGCAGTATTTTGAAAAGAATACATTTTAGCATTGAATTAAAGATATGCACTTACTGCTGAGCTTTTGTTCCTGGGAGAAAGCTGGCCTGGTGCCGATAAAGACCGACCTGCTTCCTTCAACCAGTCCTCCTTCTTAGATAGGTTATAGGCTCCTGGACCAGGTGTGTGCGAGACAACTTTATCAAACCTTTTGGATCTGTTACCCATAGTTTTTCCACCCTGGAAAAGTAAATGTCATGATAATGAATATATACTTGTTATATAAGTTTCCACATGAGAAGGTGATTTACATTAGATGAGGGTTTCATTGAAATATAAAGAAATTAGGATTAGAGTTATATGTCTTCTTTGACAAATATTTGAAGAATCAATTAATTTAGAAGAACAGGTATTACATTTTCTTCAATTTTGCATTTAGGAGAGAATGTTTTTTGACCAGAAAGTCATGTTTAAATCATAGCCAATTAATACATCCATAGCTGAAAGAACAATGATAGTATCCATGTTACAGCAGATGCCCTTTAAGGAGGCATCTAATCTATATATTTCATGTTATGATTCTTACCTTGATTTCATTCTGTGGCAGTGAGGGGTCATATTGACCTGGGCCCGGGGCAGCTATCACTTGATCACTGTTGTTGAGGAATGTCTCCCTGCCAGTCATAGACAGAAATGGAGCATAGCCATCTGAAAGAGAAAGGTAATTGACTCAGAACTCAGGCGATACCAAAATAAAGCCTTTTTAAGATGTATTCTTCTTGTAGCTTTCATTTGATTACATTATTTAAGGAAATGCAATTGTGAATTTTGAATGGAGAACAGCAATAACAACCACTGGGCTAGGGGTTGACAGGTAAATTATTGGTGTAGGCAAAGAGAAACATGTTTTTAGGTCAAATATATTCAAGAGTGTTATATAAAAAAACTGAAAAAATTATTGAAAACAAGAACAGCACTGTTGTACTTAACACATGGGTCTGCTATATATAACTGGATAATTGACAGATTCACTGTAGCACCTGGCTCATTTCTATATGGAATACAATCTTGCAAGGGTTAGTGCATACTGCGACAGTTTATATCTGTATTTCATATAAACTGTGGTTACTTACCAGCTCTATTTTTAGAAGCAGGTGGTAAATCAGTATCATATGTTCCTGGACCCACTTGTACAGTTGTGCTACCTTTAGAGTAGGTACAATTTCTTGGTGCGCGATCATACATATTTAATGCTGAAAGAGAAATGATAGCATATCAATCTTAAGATCTGCATGTAGCATGAAAAGGCTGGCCAAATGAGACTGATCATGCTTTCAATAAGTTATAACGGTCAGGGTGTCTGTTGGAATGTGACTTTGTCATTTTATATTTCCTTTATATTAGTACTAAAATTAATGAAATCACTTATAGTTATAATAAGACGTACATTTTGCATAGAATTATTCAACAAGTGAAGAAGTCATAGTCAAGTCATATTTTAAATCAACTGGCCTATCCCATGACAGGGTTTAGATGGTTTTCAAAAATCTTGTGCTTTGGACAAAAGTAGCCTCAGCATTTGGAAGGGCTAAGATCCAAACTGACCTTCATATCGTAATTATGATTACTTCATTAGTCTTTCATTTTTGTGCAAATAAACAGAATAATTGTGAAATTAAATATGAAGTTTGTCAGCAGGTAGGTGCTTTTGCGATAGACTGATTTTAGTAATGGCTAGGTTGTCTGCTATTTGCTTGCTCCATATACAGAATTAAATTTGAGCATGCAATCAATTAAAATTTTAATACCAATAATGATATTTTTGAAGGTCAATTGAAGTTAAGAGTGTGCACCATTATTTGACAAGAATAAATTGTAATCGTTACCATGGTGGTGTACACTATGAAGTGGTGTACACTATAGTCTATAGATAATGTTATCCTATCAAAGTCAAGGAGTAAATCACTAAATGGGACCCTGTGGTCAAACAGGAAAACAGATGTCAAAAGAGTTGAAATAAGTTAACATGCCTTACCTTTTTGTGTTAGAAATATTTCCCAAATGTTGCTTCCTACATGGAGCGCCTGTTAAAATCCAACGCGATGTAAAAATTTAGAAAATAGGGCAAAATCCAGGCCGAATTGGCTGGATGTGCCTGTTTACCTGGACATTGAGGTTTGTGTGCATAGTTGCCATGGCAGGAAAAATGGCGTGGACTTCGGCAGGCCAAATAACGACATGTCGTTAAATCTGATTGATAAACATATGTATTAAATTAAGGTGCATGAACCTTTAAAATGATTTATGTGATGTATGTTTTGTCTAAAAGAAACATATGTGAGAAAAAACGCAACTTTTCCATAAATAGTCTGTTTAGATATTTACGACATATGTAGATGGCGCTGCAATGCCACCTGACACTTTACGGCTAAAGCAAATTAGGCTGATCAGTCTGCTCAGACTTCGATTAATTTATCCTTTTTTCTTCGGCACATAGGAGGTTCGTAGATAATCTACAGCATAAAACATTGGTAATTAGTCTATAGCTATCGCATATACCCGTCAAAATTGCTGGTAAGATTGAAACCTTCGGGTGAGCACTGAATATGCTGTGTGCATCATCGATTTCGTCTGCTCACAGCATGTTGTTTATGAAACAGGCCTGGCAACTAAGCTGTCAGAAATATGATCAGTTCCTTCCCACAGTTATGCTTGAAATAAATTAAACATGCGTTATCAATTGCCAATTTAGCGTGACCACATTCTCAATTTTATTGTAGAGTAGTTGTCAAGTGCACTCCAGTTATTTCAACTGTAGTTTGTGGCACCAGACATGTACTGTAGTAGCCCTGTGAGTGCGATGATGTCTAGATCTACATCTTATGCTGTTGTTACTAATGACATCTACGCCCTGACTTCCGCCTATTGGGGTCTTGGTTGTGTTTATGACAAACCCGCAGGCGCTCAGATGCGCTGCCCAAAACGTACATTTAATGATATCTTGCCTTCTCGGACATATATCTCTACGGGCTGATGTCAATTTTTTTTTAAATCAGTGGAAAGTAAGTCTTTTTTTTGTTAATTTAAAGTCTGAGGCGAGAGCGTTCGTTCGGAAAATGGTGGACATAGTAATGATGTCATTGATCACATGATTGGAGCTAGCCAATAAGGAAAAGACATGAACAAAATAAAACGATGTCCGCCAAAATGGCGGAGCTAGCAGACACTCCGCTTCAAATTTTTAACTAGGCACAATAAAGTGCCAAGCCAGCAATTGAAATTATCTTTGCTGCCAATTGATGCAGTTTGTCAGTAAAGGAGCCCAGATGCCAGTGAAATTGCAGCGCTCCAACTAGATTTGAGCGCATCAACATTTCTATTTTGTTCTACTCATGTTTGTGAAGGTTAAGTTGTGAGCGTTGTTTGGGCAGCTATGAACATCTGACATGCATCAAATAGACATCGGCAGTAAAAGCATCAGATGCATACGTAAGGTTCAATATTGTTGAACTACATGTAGTACTGTAGGACCAAAATTTCCCCTCCCTAGACCCTCCCTGCCGTAACGTAACGTCCCTACATATGCCATTGTTGCTCTGACGGGCCTTACCTATACGGCACTAGTCCTGCAGTGCAAAAAATTGGAACACGAGTCTGTGTATTGTAAAGAAATAAATCTGTCACTAGTTTAATGGATGAGTTTGACTGTATGAACTTAATAAAGGCACATAAGGGCCATTTTTTTAAATAGTGGTTGTAAACTAGGAAAAAAGTTTTTTCTAACATGTTTCTCGGTCGCTGTAGTTCTATCAGACGGTACTACCATATGTAGGCCGAAGCATGTCGTAAAAGTTTTTTAGTTCAATTGTTGGACGGCACGTGGATGTGTGTTGGTGCCTTGGAGATAACGCAACAACTCATGTTACAACGTGAGAATCAGCGGCCATTTGCGAATGGGAGGCCTTCTTAAACTTGCCTCCATAAAAAGTTAGGATTTTTCCAAAAAGGATGAGCACCCTTTTTACTGATTTCCAATATTGTATAGTAGGGCTAGGGTTTAGTGTCTTCTCCTAATATGAGGAGAAAGCAAAGCTTTAAATGCTTGCGCAGCCCGATGATATTTCTGCATTCTCCTTCAAATGCAGTCACTAAGTTACAAATTTGTTATCCGTGACGTAATTCTTTACTTGTACTTCGTGGAAACATATTGGATGGCTCTTGATATGAGCTTAATACTTGCGCAATAACCACACAGTACGAGTAGCGAATGACCGAAAATATGGCATGAAAATTACGATTTCAACCAGTAATTGTCAATTTGCAACAGATTTCAACTAGATTTAAGAGATGAGTAGAACTTATTGTGGCGGTTCTAACAATTTAAACTGCATTGAAATCGATCCATGGAAAGACAAGTAATTCATTTTGCAGTGTCACTGCATTCAACATCACTAGTGTCGACATGTCACCGTAGATGGCGCCGCCATCGTCTTTTGGCAGGATTCCGATGGCCTCATGTTTGTGCCATATTCCGCGGATCTAGCATGCCGTTTGTTGCAAGACAGACGAACAGATGGAAATTGTGGACAGGATAAAATCGGCAACAGTGTGTAGGCTGTTAAGTACTAAGGTGACATCCTAATCGCCGCTGTGCTCACTGGCCTTCGAATGACTTGCTGTGCGAGCTATAAACTATGTTAGCAGGCTTGAATCTGGATGCGTACAAAGATTTGGGAAGCTTCTGTGTTGAAAATCCTGAATATTTGCTGGAAGAAGGCATATCATATGTGAATTAATGACACTTTTAACAAATAAGCAGAACTTAGGTTTCTGTTTATGGTTTTTATGCCAAACCATCTCTGCTAACATAAAATTAGGGGATGGCATTGGACCTTACATGTGCAACACGGAACATCCACAATGAAAAATTGTGGCATATAGTAAGGCTCAATATTATTGAACTAGGAGTGTGGAGGCCAGCATATTCTCACAGTACCTCAGGGGTTACTGATATACAGTGTATCTACACTTCTCATGGTTCAAATATTTTTATCGTATGCAATTGAGAGAAAAAATGAATTTAGAACTTTTATCAATATGTACATAGTACAATCCAATACTTTGTAGGATACTGTTGGTACACGTACCAACGGTATCCTACAAAGTATTGGATTGAATTCCCCTCATCCCCTCTCTGTTGATGAATATCAACAACACAGATTTCATATCAATCATATATAATTTTTAATTTCATTTAGTCTTTCACCTGATACAGGTAATCTGGCTTACCCCAGATAAACAAGTACTAAAAAGTGTCTGAGGTAACTGGAATCTGAGTTACCTCTACCTCAGATTTTGTATGAGTTTGACTAATAATACTTCAGATGCTTTTGAAAAGTCCCTTTTTTAAGTGTGAGGCATAGAGAGCCTTACACCCTGCATTATAAAGAAATCAGGTAGGCATTGACCTTTTAAACTGAATAAAGGTTGATTAAATCATTGGGAAATGTTGAAATGCTATTTAGGTGCAGCTTGGCATTCATAGAATGTCTCATGATGACAGACCACCTCCTGTTGCTCAATATAGCAGTCTCAGCAATGTCATTCTAAATGCTACCTTATAAAATAATCTTATTATTTAATCTCTCCATAGTAGGTTGGAAAATGAATCTATTTTAAGAATCACACCCACACACATGTATAATCCTAAGGAAATGAAGGCTAACATGAGACAAAATGATATTAAGAGGCAGTATACTTATAACTCATTTAGACTCACAGATAGTGCAGCTGAACTCACTGATAAAGTAAATGGCACAAAATTTATTTCCAAGATTTCCAGAGTAATCAACAATAGCATTTCCAAATAAATTCAGCCTCTCCTGTCCTCTGATTACGTGGTGTTTGATTTGGGTGTTGCAGACACTTACGAAATAGTAAAACTCAGATTCCTTTTTGGTTTTATAGAGTTATCACCTGCAGACTGCAATATTTGCCACCTGTGAAGTACAAAAGTCCTTTGTGCTTAAATATTGTGTGCTGGCGCTGCTCATCTTGTATTTATTCCTTGATCTTCAGTGAAAAATGGTCCATCTGAGGAGCGGTAGTGATTACAAGGCACCTGTGGTTGAACCACAGGTGGAATTGGAGGAGAACCAGGCAAAGACTCATTTAGTGACTGGTGGTGGGGGATATCCTGGCTACAGACTAGCCAAAGCTTTACAAGAAAAGGGACACAATGTGGTGATTTTTGACATCCGAGCCCCCACAGAACCATTGGCGAAAGGTATCAAGTTTGTCAAGGTTGGTGGTAATTTATATTGGATTTCTAATTCTAACAAGTACTGATATAAAATTTGATATGGATTTATTCCTGTATATTTCCTGTGAGTTACTCAAGGACTGTTCAATATTTTTATTAACACAAGCCGAAGGCATTTTTATCATATGCACATATTGGAAATATGGAATACTTTTGTATGATGTAAGGAAATTATCTGATAATAATCTTGTTTAATATCAAATATAATACATTTAACTAGATATCTCTTGTGCATCATTAAAGGGACCCTTTAAACTGTTCCAGGAGCTCAAAACAAAAAAAAAAGGACTTATTGGAAATATGGAATACTTTTGTATGATGTAATGAAATTATCTGATAATAATCTTGTTTAATATCAAATATAATACATTTAACTAGATATCTCTTGTGCATCATTAAAGGGACCCTTTAAACTGTTCCAGGAGCTCAAAACAAAAAAAAAAGTTTGGACCAAAAAGTGCTTGCCTTTTTGATCTTAAAGGCAATTCAGGGGCCATTTTCTGGCTAAGAGGACACCTGTGTTCTGCACAGAGAGTTTCACCTGACAGATGATGAGAAGGTCACTGAATCTCTCCATCACTAGATCAAAGAGGCCTGAAGGTTCCTGTTGCTATGGCAGCAGTTGGCAAAATACGGCTGGATGTTTACTGGAGGGAACTCAAGTGAACTTTCTGCCGAAGATTTAGGAGTTTTATGAAATACTGTCTGACTGTTTCCAATAATATCAGGATGTTTTGCTTCCATTTATGATGTTAGTGGGCACGTTGAATGCCCAGCAGTCACGCTGTGGCATAATAGGCAATCAATTTGCTGCTTGGTTGCCTGCAGAACACACAGTTCATTTCTTCTTTCGGTACCGCACTGTTTAGCAATGATACAGTGAAGCTGTGGCCAAAAGAAAGATCACAAAGTCGTACGATCAGGATAAATGATAAATGTACTCTTTTACATGCATCTTTATTAAATTTGTATTTTCTAGAATCATCTGCATTTCTAAATAAAACTATTTCTTTTCATCTGTTTTCTTAAATGAAATACTCAATTCTTTGAGGCTATGGCTCTAATGGTGGAGATTATCTTGCATGTGGTAGATAGTAGAATTTCTTCATTTGTAGCTTATTTATCATGTTTATTTATGATTGCAATATTCAGTGATAAATATCAAAGCAATTATTCTAAGCCGACCCATCCTCTTGAATTAGCAAGGAGGAATGAATTTATCAATACACTAATCTGTCCCAGTGGTGTCAGAATGCTAAAGCAAATGCAAAGAAGTTTTAAGATGCAGCCTGCCTTTAGAGAACAGTGGGTAAGTGTTTGTGTGGAGTTGGTCTCAGGAAGGCAGGGCATCATGCCAAAAACAACATGCAAACACTGCTAAATAGGAATGCTGATCAAAGTCCTTAAGTTGCCAGATTTTCCAGCTGCATTGTCGTTGCATTCCATTAGTAATCAAGTCGACTAATTATCTCATATCAAAATAATTGTATTATTTATGGCCATATTTTCAGTCATTTATCATATTGGTATCACTTTCATGAAATGCATAATTCCTTGTTTTATTGTCCTCTCCTCATTTGCTTAAAGGAGAATTGCTAGGGATTGTGTGCATATGCTGTGTATGCCAATATGCTGATCAGAGGAAAGACAATCCCAAGCTGTTATTGAAATACATAATTGATTCAGTGACCATACTTTATTTATCAGTGTAACTTACAATTGATTTTTGCTTATCTGTTTCTTAGCAGTCAATGACTGGTTGAATTGACCAAAAACATTTTCTGCTCTATATTGCTGCTGACACAGAGATATTGTGAGTTCACTACTGAAATACTCTTTTGGAACTGAAGTCATGTATCAAGTATCCTGTTTAGTTGTGTAGCACTGGTGATTTATTCAAGTTAGTCATTGGCTTAATTGATTCTAAAACACTTACTATGTATGTTGAATACATGAAAAGGAAGGAAAACATACATTGAGAATGCATATCCACTGTGACCATAAACAACCATCAAAAAATTATGCTCATTTCGATAAGAAAAGGCCTAATATGATTGTATGCTGATTGGCCCTTTACTGCAGAGAGAGAGAGAGAGAGAGAGAGAGAGAGAGAGAGAGAGAGAGAGAGAGAGAGAGAGAGAGAGAGAGAGAGAGAGAGAGAGAGAGAGAGAGAGAGAGAGAGAGAGAGAGAGAGAGAGAGATAGGCCTACTTACATGTATCCATGTAAAGAGATGGTCTTAGTAGAGAGGTCTGTTTCAATATAGTGATAGGTAGACTAAAATGTACCATTAGTAGAGAGTTGGTTGTAGTTGAGAGGTCTGTCTCAATATAGTGGAAGGTATACTAAAATGTACCCAAGTAGAGAGATGGTCTTAGAAGAGAGGTCTGTCTTTTGGTCAGGCTGTTTGCTGAAAAGCTACTTTTAAGACAAAATCTTCTATGAGGGATTTTAAACTTTGACCTTTTGGGGGATATAAGATGTACTCACAGCTAGCAAATCTTGCACTTGCACATGACCTGGGGTATGGGTCACAACAGGGGATTAACTGATATACGTTGCCTTCAGCCAATAAGTGCCGGGACTGGCCATTGACTTATTACACTGCAGGCGTGTTAGTCACACTGGACAGCATATGTATGTGGCCTCTGTGCACTGGGCCTAATGTGATTGTATGATATTTGACCCTAGCTGCATCTCCCTGGTATCTACCACCCTGCTAAAATATACCCTTAGTAGAGAGTTGGTCTTACTAGAGAGGTATCAGTAGAGAGGTATGTATACTAAAATGTGCCCTCAGTAGAATGGTGGTCTAAATAGAGAAATTTCATTAGATAGGTAGGCTTGCTAAAATGTAATCCTAGTATAGATGTGGTTTTAGTGCAGAGGTTTCAATAGAGAAGTAGGCAGAATAAAACAGGGCTCATCATTAAGGTGATGGGTACCATTGCAAGCTAGCTAAAAGGCCCGTCCAAAAACACACCTCATTGTAGCATAATCATAGAACAAGGAGTATCTCCAGGTTCCTGATTGTTGTCAGGTAGATAATTTCATAGCCAACCGCCCTTAGTCAACCCATATTCTATTTCATTTCAATATTTACAACTTTTCACTCAAATGACATAATCTCATTACTTACGCAAGTGATGGTCACTACAGGTTCACAGATACCTTAGGGATGTCATTGACTATGCCCAATAAAAAGTATTTTTTTGATTCTTTACTGCTAAAGATTTTTAATGTTTTCATTTTTGAAAATTTTAGTGAGATATTGTGTGTGTGGAGCCTATAACCCAGTGGTGGTTTAGCAAGGACAGGCCTCGTTGATCCCATGTGGGCTAGGAACAAAAGACAGTTGTACAAAGACACACCTTAGTGGTCGCGCGTCACAGTCAAAACAAAGGCGAGGGTCCGGTTTGCTATAAATAGTTGAACATTTTTCTAGCTGTATTAGCCTAATGCACTTGGAGTCAAGATTTCTCACTAAAATTTTCAATGTTATGGCCTGTAAAAATCTTCAGGATTAAAAAATCAAAAAATTACTTCTTATTGGGCATAGACAATGATATCCCTAAAGTAACTCTGAACATGCAGTAACCATCACCTGCGTAGGTAATGAGATTATGTCATTTGAAAGAAAAGTTGTAAATTTTGAAATAAATCAGAATATGGATTGAATAATGACAGTTGGCGATGATATTCTCTACCTGATAACACCCAGGAACCTGGAGATACACCTAGTTTTAGGATTATGCTGCTTTGAGGTGTGTTTTGGGATGGGGTTTTTAACTGGCTTGCAATGGTACTCATTACCTTAACTTTTGAGGGCACTTACCTGGTGGGATAGGGGCATTGGAAACTTACTTACCCAGAAGCAAAATGTGCAGACCCTTAAACTATTTTTTCTTTAGGCCTGTTGGAAGTATAACTTATTTATAAATTAATGTTTTTCACATATCTCAATAATCATATTTTAGTTGTTTTTTTATTCATAAGTACCAAGAAAGAAGGAAAAATTAAATGTGAGGCCAAATTTTAACCCTTGCACATAGATATGTATCAAGTCAGCCTGGCTTAAGTACCTCTGGCTGACAACAAGCAAAGTCAGGTTCATTTACTACATAATCTGGTAAGTAAGTAAGCCTGGTAAGTGGGGTAATGCTTAATGTCGAGCCCTGGTTAATATGCCTTTAGTAGAGAGGTGAACACATTGTAAGGGTGGTATCTGCAAGAGGAACCACTGTGAATATGGTCATTATGTATGATGACAGAAGATATAGGTCTTGATTATATTTGGTTGCTTAGGAGGTAACCATGGTAATGGTCATATTTGCATATCTCAAGAGTTCACCCTATTTTGGTCATCCGGGCTGGAGTTGGACCAATAATGTGGTTAATTGGGGCACGCCTCATTTGATGTAGATTGCCTAGGAGAGACATGAACTCGCCTTGACACACATTGCATATGTTTTGCCTTCTGAATAATTCATTCCATTTTGGCATAATTAATAGCTATTGAAAGAGATTCGAGAAGTCCTTGATGTAATACTCCTCATTTGATGTGCATGGTTAACCAAAGTCTTTATGTCAACTCAATTGTCTCTGCTTGCGGGGTTAAAGTCATTAAAAAATCATCTCATGCTGTTGTTTCTGGCATTTTCAAAAATGAAACAATTGTGTCGTTAATTGCAATAATAGATGTCTCCATTTGAAATCATTTGCATAAAAATGAAATAAATACGGAGCATATTATGAACGATAATATCTGTATTCTAGTGAACTGTCATGAAAGGCATTTCTGGTGGATGCACTTTGAATGATATTAATGCTAATTGGCCATTGTTTTAAAAAATAATTATAACTTAGTGTGCAGTATGTGTGGAGTGCTCTGAGTTATGCTGTAATGAAAGCAGGGCAGCCCAGGCCAGCATGGGGAGACAGGGCTCAGTTGCATAAAACATCTTAGTGTGCAGTATGTGTGGAGTGCTATGAGTTATGCTGTAATGAAAGCAGGGCAGCCCAGGCCAGCATGGGGAGACAGGGCTCAGTTGCATAAAACATCTTAGTGTGCAGTATGTGTGGAGTGCTATGAGTTATGCTGTAATGAAAGCAGGGCAGCCCAGGCCAGCATGGGGAGACAGGGCTCAGTTGCATAAAACATCTTAGGGTTAGGAATTCCTCAATGTTCCATACGGGCCATGGGTTTCCTTATGTTTAGCTTTAAGGTAACCTTTAAGGATAAAATTAATGAAAATCATGTCCCTCAAGGAGATCCCCATGAAAACAAGGCCAGGGTATCAGTCAGCCATCCAGATTATCAGAAAATGTAGGTGTCATGGACTCTATAAAGGTGACAATTTTGAGCAGTTCTTCAATGTTACATAAGAAATTTACCTGAAGATCGTATGTATTTAAGTAATAAGTGGACAACACAGTCTTAGCCAGCAGGGTATCTGGGCATTATTTCTACACCCAAACCCTCAAAAATCATCCTTCAGGACACCCAAATTCTTTTGGTGAGTGATTCCTCAAAATGTCAATATCAAGCAAATAATTGAATTTTTTCACCTCAGTATAATTCCCATGACATTGTACTATAATATTATGCATCCTTTTGAAATCAGTAAGTACATGTCTAAGTTTGTAATTTGAGTTTATTATAGTCTCCCTTGGAAAATAGGATGCCCCACAATTTTAGTGTTGCCAATTTTCAGTACCCAGTTTCTAAATCCTGGCTAAGACCCTGGTGGACAAGTAAATGATTGTCATCTGAGTCTCTCAAATATATGACACTGACAATTTTATGAATGCCCAGTTTGGACACTTAGTTTCAAGTCCCTACTCTGACCTTAGTGAGGCCTGTATCTATATCTGATATTTAATCAATGTGTAGCTCTTGATCAATACTATTCCATCATTTATCGACCAGATAACCCCAGGGAGATGCATTACAGTTACATACGTCTCTGATAACCCATAGCTAGCCTTATAAACTTTTCAAGATTACAGGATTACAGTTCTAGTCTTAGATCTTATAGTATTTTCTTATAGAAACTGGACTATAGTTATGAAGATTTCTAATCTTATACAACTAACAAAAACTGTGTAAATACAAATTGATTTCCATAATGGTGCCCAGGGTCAAAGCCGTGTCTTAACCAAAAATGGCAATTGTAAAGTTTTTGGGCATCATATTTCTCAAGGAAAAACACAATGTACTCAGATTACAACCATAAACGTATTTATTCATCAAAATAAGGCATAATATTCTTATGAATGCCATGGGAATTATATTAAGGTAAAAAAATCCAAATACATACATGCAAGTGACATTCAATAATTTTCTTCCCAAAAATATGGATGTCCTGAGGGGTAACATTTGAGGGTTTGGGTATCCAAATAATGCCCAGACGCCATGTTTGCTAATAATATGATGTTGCCTTTCAAAATTATATTCTGAAGTAGTCTCGTTGGTCTTTAACTGAATATCAGATGGGAAAGGGTTAAATCTAATAATCATAATCATGTTGTAGATAAATAAACCTAACATTTACACAAGAATCAAGGAACTGCATTTCAAAGTTTGTATATTTTGTATGTGTATATCTTGTATATGTTTAAATGCTGTGTCTTCCCTACCTCACCCGCACTCTAATTGCTGTTTGATGTGTGAGGGTTAATTGAGTCTGTGGTGCTCTATGATTTATGTTCTCATATAGATCACGGATGCCCGGCGTGCCCGTGACAATTTGTTCTAATTTTCTGCTTGGGTAAACATGTCATCCTGCTGTCCCAACATGCTTGTCACATATCCATCTTCTCACCCGCCCGCCGCGGCTCAGCTAGCCGTGGCCGCCGCGTCTCCTCTTCACTCTCACTCTCAATACAGCACCCCAATACGGGACACATATCAGGTCAACAACTTCAACATATACTTCTATATCCATATTGTACACTATACACTTTCACTCCTTAAAATGGAGCATTTTAGGTCATTCTGTCTGATGATAATCTTAAAACCTCAGGTTTTTGATCTATTTACCTTGTCAGCTGCTCACTTTTGATCTCAATATGACTCTCTAATATGGGACACTTATCAGGTCACCAACTTAAACATTTACTTTTAGACCCTATCTGTACAATAGGCATATTCTACACTATACACATACACACACTTGAAATTGAGCATTTAAGGTCTGATAAAAATCTCATAGTTCCCATTTTTGATTTTATGCAATCAAAACTTCTCACTCTCAACTTCAATAAAACACTCTAATATGGGACACATAGGAGGTTATCAACTTCCACTTCTACTGTATTGTACCTTGTTTTTTTCACAAACACACTGATAAGTGGTCTAAGACTTTTGCCACCAACTGCTAACTGTCTCTTACTATTGCCTTAGTTTGAATCCAGCTTGGTACATGTGAGAAAGTTACCAGTGACTTAAGTTTTGATGGGAGGTTTCTCCAAGTACTCAAGGTTTCTTCAACCCTAAAAAACTGGCTAATCATGATTTGATCTCAGTAATATATACACATATATATATATATATATATATATATATATATATATATATATATATATATATATATATATATATATATATATATATATATATATATATATATGTGTGTGTGTGTGTGTGTGTGTGTGTGTGTATATATTTTCACTGAACATATTTCACATATTTCAAATAAATTGCACCATACTTTAGATGCAGACAATTGGTACAGCATTGTACTTGTAAGTTTAATAAATACATACATTAACCAGTGTCACAGCTAAATCCTATTGTTATTCAGATCTATTTGCATTAATATCATATATCACACATATTGTACATAGCATGCTGCACTTTATATCACATGTGCCAGATCTTTCTAGGGAAATGATAATAATGTGATACATAGGTAGCCACTTCATAACAGTCAATTATCAAAGATAATCCATTTTTAACGAACTGACTAAGAAACTGATTTTAGCAACCTATGAAGGTATAAAGTTCCTTTAAATTAGTATGTGGAATTTTGCTTTTCGGAAATATTTTACAAAGGTGTGGCACTATGTAGAATCCTTTATTACTTTCTAAAAAGATTCATTGGATATATGAACGCATGACGTCTAGATATAAATACATATAAAACATGGTTAGTGATATTCATCAAAAAGAAAATGGGTGAGAACTGGGATAGTTAATAATCAATTACTGTTGCATTTGGAGTGACATTTCTGATGAATTACTTATGTGACACAATCACTTTGATTTATGTCTCAGGGTTCATCACTAAATCCTGCCCACTCAGCAGGTAACACCACCGATGGATTTGTTCAAGGATTAGGGATTTGTTCAAGATATTTCCTTGTAAGTACAGTTAAATTGATGTCTTGCAGTTAAGAGAAGGAGAAACCAAAGAACTGACTCATATCATCATTCTCTCCTGATAGCTACCAATGGATGGTCCATAGGTATCTCTCAGTGACAAGTTGAACATAAACAGCACCTGACAACACCACACATTTATATAGCATGTATGCCAATCCTGGTGCAAGGTGTGTGTAGGGTAAATCTGACATTCAACTTCTATAGTATTTCTTTACAAGTTGACAAACTTCACCAGCATCATACATGGGAAAGAAATATTTTGATAGATTATAGATTGTTTTTACTCATCTAGCTGTTCACTTAATGTTTAACAATAAAAAAACTATTGTACGATTTAATTTCAATCAGTGTCATTGAGGACAGTAGTCATGCCACTGTGTTTCCTTTAAGAAAAACAGACTGACAGCAATTGTTGAAATGCTATTATCTAATTATGTCTTATATCATAACTTAGTTATTTCCTAATTACATCAATTGTCCCTAACATTGTGAAGATGACAGCCTAATTTCTCTGCATCCCTCCATGGATGCTGTCCTATAGATAGAAAAGATGTATATTTACCCCAGCAGTGCTGTTAGTAAGTTTGCCATTGTTATCTATGGTGTGGCATGGAGTGGTAGTGGTGGTGGTATTATCTCCATAGTGTCTGTGGTGCTGCTGGTGGCCGTTATGTCGGTGGTGCCGGGCTGTCTGACGGAATGCGCCCGCCTCCAGTTGAGCGACAGCAGGGGAAACTTGCGGCGCTGCCGATATGATGAAGTGTGCGCCACAGCGGCACGCCACTAATCATACATACTTATTCAGCCATTTATGCAAAAACTGCACAGCTTGCAATATTTTAATTTGTATTCACGCTTTGTTTTATCATTCTTCATGATGGATAGATCAATTGCTTTTCACATAACCGCACCCGCCTCCCCAAGTTGTTGTATTTTGCTGCGGCACAGGGGGAGTTTCCCATAAAGTCAAGGAGATCAGATCATTTGTTTGACACTGACAGAGTTATCATCCTAATTAGCATAATTTACAAGTGTCTTACCTATTGCCTCACTGGAGCTATGTGATCAAGGAAAAGTGGAAACTTGTCGTTGGAGTGTCATCATTATCATGGAAATCCTATTTAAAGTTTTAATGTTTTTGTGATTCCATCATGCATTTTATAGAAATTATTGATTTTTTGATAAGAACTTAAGAAACAATTATTTCTTTGAAGTAGTAGGACGGTTCATAAATACATCCTTTGAATTGCATACTAAAGTCTATGCTTCTTTTTCTTGTCAATATCATATTCATTATCATCATCATCATCATCCTATTATCATTATTTTTATTGTCATCATCATCATCTTTATCATCATCATCATCATCATCATCTTCATCATCATCATTATCATCGTCATCATCATCATATGTGTATGCTTGCCTCAATTGTTTTCTTGCAGAGTATATTGTGTTTACTTCTTAATCATAGATATTCATAGATCTGTACTATCATGGTAAACTGCCACCTTTATTTGGTTTGAATTTTCTATAATCTTAAATAGAAATCTTCATCCCTAAAATATAAAAGCCCATTCTAAATATTTTCTGAAACAGTATTGATTCCAATTATTTAGCTTTCACATTCTCCTTTCTGTGCCAGGCTTCTAGGTCGTCAATGCCAGTTTTCTTCACATGATAAAATAGAAACAGATCAGAACCCAGGAGACACTCTGTCTAGCATGGTGATAGATTCCCTGCCACAGCCAAATAAGCCCAATATAATCAAAACATGAATTTGTGCAATTTTTCCCAAAATTGAAAATGAAAGATGAAATAAAATTTTAGGCTGATGGAAAAAAATTATCTTAACTATTGATTTTTAGTGGAAATTTGCTGTAATATTGTTTAATTTTGTGTGGTGTTTGAGGTGAGTCGGCCTCATGGGTTGTTGAAGAGAGTAGATGGGGATGACAGTTTTGACAGATTAGATTGTCTAGTTGAGCAGAAAGAGGAGAGTGTGGTGGGGATGCCCCTGCCGCCGCTGCTGCTACTGCAGGATGTAATCATGACCACTGCAACTAATTGTTTCCCAGAACAACTCTCATTCTCCAGGAGCAGTACATTGACACTTTCACTGCTCAGATTCATAACTATCACTGCAATACTTTTCTACTAGCAATAGGATAAACCTTTCACTGCTCAGATTCTCTAAGCGCACTACGCTCAAGTGATAGGGAAAGGGTTAAATTAGTTCCTGTAGAGAATATGAAGACTTCAAAAGGGTTACTGTATACAGCTTTAATCTGGAGTACTAAAAATTTTGCTTTACAGCCTTACTGGAAGGTATTTGTGCTACTTAAAATTTGCGCATTCAAGCATTCAAACAAAGCGGATACAAAGCAGGATATTTATTTGAAATATGTTATTTTGGGGAACATAGCAAAAATTAAATCCCTGTTAAAGATATCAGTTATACAGTTTACAATACCATACAGCTTCTGTATCATACTACTTTTAAAGAATCAGAGAAGTGAAATGGTTAATTTAAAACCTACCATTGTTGGTGCTAGTGGTCAATATCTAGGCTTAATACAATTGAAGAAATATCAGATAAGGGCTTTCAGCAATTCCTAAATATATTCAACAACTCATTAGTGCAAGTGCCTCATTCATTAATGTACATGTTGTATTCTAGCCACACCACCTGGCCTTGATATCTTTTCACACTTTTATGTATGTCCTTTCTCTGCACACAATGCCTGATTTCTAACTGCTTACCCCCTGCATTGCCTGTCATAGGGAGTTGCTGAGGCATTCTAACTGAAGCTGACCAATGACATACAGCATTGCCATTTATCTTTGAGGGATGTCATTTTCAGTTTTCGGGCTGAGAGGCAGGCTAGAATCACAGCTGACCACTGGAAATACCTCAGAATAAATCATACATTCACAAAATATCAACAAGGAAAGTTGTTGGCCTGGTTATGATCAACATTTCTCCTTCATATATTTTCCAACGTATGCCTTTATTAGGAAGATGCCACCAAAATAGTCACACCTTTTTTTGTATGTTACTGGGTAGTATGCTTAGCTACTGAAATGTGGTAATGTTAAAATGGCACAAAAAATAAAAATAAGACTTTGGTCAAAGAAAAACTAAAGATAGTCTACGTTAACTTCCTGGTTTACTAAGACATGCATACCAGCTCAGTTTCTTATCCTACTGGAAGTGTAGCCCCTTGGCAGAGAAGATATATATGCTGATAATGAAGGAGGTGATATCTTTTGCAGTATTTTACTGTGACACCCTAGAAGTGCCAGGCTAGCGCAGGGTAATGACTCTTGTTGTTGCTACTTGTTAAGCAGATTTATTGTTCCTGCTGGGTCATCTTGTTTCCAAGACGGCGTATATCATTCCCTGGTAACGTGACAACCATTTCCCTACAAGATCAACACATCCTCTTATATGTCACCTGATATCTTGACAAGGATCCCAGCAGCCCTTTTTACACTGAGCCTGCTGGAGATTGGCTCTATGGTTTCATGATACAGTACAATGTCGATATTTCCTCAACAATAGGATACCTTGCCCAGATTTCTAGGCTGTCAAATGTTTTTTTCTCTCATATTTTTTGTTACCAGGCACAAACTAGTCATGGTGGCCATAGTGGCCAACTTAGTTTACACTTATCTCACCAGGGGTAGGAATAGAGGATTCAGTTTGAGTATGCCTACAACATCTAGAGATTGGAGGCTCAGACCATGCAGATTCCTTCGAGATTTTGACCAACATTTTCATCTTATTTTTTGGCTGAAAGTGAATAACAATATGGTCTTCAAAGTCATTGTTTTAGAATATGACAGATATGAATCCCCTCTAGGTGCAAGGTCATGTCATAAGTACCTCTTATGGGAACATTCAAAAATGTTTTTAACATACTCATCGTGCAGATTCTTGGTTTAGGTAGAACCTTGCACCTTACCAAAGACATGAATGATCAAATGGTAGAGTTTGGTTTTCAAGTAAAGGGTTAGTCTTGACATTTTGCCAAAAAACGAAACACAGACAGATATGTGCGTAAAAGGTGCCATATCAACTCAAAATAGCAAATTATTGATAAGTTTATCATTATTCTGTAACTATGAGATGTAAGCTATACAATAGCACAAGTGCCGTTGTCTACATTTAACTCAGTTTTCAAATATTTAAGTTTTAAAAATGACCCGGGTATCGGGTAGGATTCTACCTTAAAACAGTTAGTATCTTTGATTTAATACTGACTGCCCCGCAGAGCCAAATTAATGCATAGCGAACTTCCTTCATATGGAGACCTGGTCTATATAGTGTTTTTCCCTTCAAAACATGCATTATATTTGGCTAAACATTTAACCAATGTCTGAGTATCAAATCTCTTCCCAATCATCCTGAGAACTCGAGACTGATCAAATACAAAAAATTAAAGATATGAAAATATAAACAATATAAGAACTATAAAAAATATAAAATATGACATATAAAAAAATCGTCCCCTCTGAGAAGTATTAACTTGCAATTTTTGCAAAAAAAATCTCAATGTAGAATTTCCAAGAAAAAAAGTTTGAGGCAATTGCGTGCCATGTGTGATATTATGAGTGTGTGGTGAGGAGGGGTCTTTGACCTGGCTGTGGTTGTTGTGGTTATGAGAAGACAGGTCTGAAGATGAGTGTTAATGGGACGTTGATGATTCACCTCCTCTCTATCAGGCCGGCCAGACAGACACCTGGCAGGAGACTCAACACTTAGACTTAAGTTCTCAGCAGTTTTCACAGACAATTAATACCTTCTGACCCAAGACTATGAGTCTCCCTACTGACAAATAGAATGAGGGAATGATGTAAGGGATATCTGTACTTAATATAGATAAAACAGGTTTTCAATGTATGGCATAATTTAGGTAAAAACAAGACTTAGTTTATTTTTTAAAGTTTTCTCCTTTAAGCAAAGTTTTGTGTTCTATTTTCAACTCAAGCTTTGTACTCTTTTTGACTCCCAAACAGGAGTCTTAGGTCCTTCTATATTTTATCTAAATGTATTGGAAACTTCCTATCTGTAATTTATAGTTATACTACTGCACTGCAAATTGCGATCAATTGAAATCTCTGTGTATGATTTAGCCATCACTTCTTACTTGATTTGCATTTATTTATATTAATGAATTGCATTAAAGACAAGTAGACAGTATTCAGATACATAATTGATCAAACCAGGTCCTTATTACTGTTTACACAGTAACCACAAGAACTACCATGGTTACTAGAGAGCTGACTTCTTAGCCTCTTGGAGCAGGGAGAGTTCTGTACAACTGCTCCATCTGTGGGGAAATGAGGCAACTAATTCTGCTTCAGATGATGCCAGGATAGAAAATTACCTTATTTATAAGATATTCTCATCTTAAAGGGAGTAAAATCATTAAAAATAAAAAGGAAATCTTAAGAGCTATTTGGAGTTCGTAAAATATGCATCCCACCAGAATCTTGTCAAATATTATGAGTTAAGTGATTTGGTCTTTGTTTTATTTCAGATATTTTTGCTGTTATTCTAAAACTATTTGCATCTCTAACTTAGGTAGGGACTGTTTTTCTTGCAGGTGTGTTATGTTTTGTGACAAATGAATTTGGAAGAAAGATAAATTACATTTTATTTCAGAAGTATTTCAAAGTTATGGCTGATATTGAAACAGATTTCGTGATGACTGTTTTCATCTTATAGTTAAGCCTTATTTTAAGATATAATGAGAATTTAAAACATGGCCTTTATTGATTAAGGAGAAAGTTGAATACATCCTGCTACATATGTCTTTAATGCTAATATTGGAGATAGCTATTAATCACTCTCAGAGCTTCAAACGTGTGATCCATTACAACCAAACGACCTGGCACTTAATGAAATAGTTCACTGATTCCCCAATAGATGGCAGCAACACTGTCTTACAACACATACTGTGAATTTCATCTCAGTAGATTCTTATGTCCACTCTCCACCCATAGATCCTGCTACACATAGTATCTCTGCCACCACACCGGTTCTATTTCGCGGAATATTTTGATGCGTGACGTCATTAAATGTATCCCATTGGTCAAAAGGTGTGATGCACGTGGTCATATTTAAAATCAACAATGACGTAGCACTGACCTCTTTCTCTCAGTGCACGAGTACTGGACGGCCGACTGACTGATTGGTCAATTCAGGACTATTCTCATGAGCTATCGCAAATAGTACTAAGGCATTACACCCGAAATGTCATAAATATCGTAGTTTGCGCAATTACAAATAACTGAATGGCGAATAATGCATAAAAGCTTCATATTTGGTATAATTTTGAAATCGTACCATGAAACAGAACGAAACTTCAAAAACTTGCAGAGTGATTAAACGCGTGGGGGGCAGAGATACTAGTCGTGTAGCAATCCATCTGAAGACGGGATTGCTGCTGTGACAGATTGTCTTATGTCATGTTCAGTTGATGGCAGTGTTGAGTATTGAGATTGTGTGTTAATAACTCCTTAATAAGCTGTGAATTCTTCATGAAAAGTGTCCTGCAGATATTATGATACCTCTGAGAATGACATGCTAATATAGCGAAACTTTAAAAAAAAGAGTTACAATTTGCTCTGAGATGAACATTTCTCCCAGGGAAATATTTTCCTCTGATTGTTTTGATCAAAGATATCAATAGAATAGTTTTTGATTGCTTGCTGCAGAGATATATGATTAAACAAGCATGACATCCACTCTCGTGATCGATTGTTAATGCTGAAGCCTACGGTGATCATGAATTAAGAAAAATTAATTTGGATTTTTTTTTGATTAAATGTATCTCTGTGTGTTGGAGAGTAAATTTGGTAACATTTACTAATAAGGTAAACAGACTTAAAAAGATAAATTGTAGGCCATTCCAGAAAACAGCTTTGGTTTTTCTAAATTAACTGATCCAGCTTGGGTTGAAAATTCTTTTTGTGAACATTTGACCCCACTATGTTGTAAATAGTTACTACACAAATGTAGTAGAATGTTGAGGTATCATGTTGCAAACAATATTGAACTGACTATGAAGAAAACCGTGATATAGTATCTTTTCATTCCTCAATTTTAATGTCCAAACTTATTTTTTGCTTTTTAGATGAATTAATATTTCAATAGATTATTTATTATTCATAAACGTTCTTCCATAGGCACTATATATCAAAGGAAATTTCAGGCAATTGCGAAAACCTGTGATTGTGCAAAGTTGCCTTTGGGTGGTGGTATTAAGTGATTGTTTACTAACATCAACTAGTCTCTTTCTCTGTGTGTATGTGTATAGAGCGGCTACTGCTGAGAGCTGTGTGCTGCTGCTGCTGCTGCTGCTGCTGTGCCTACACCTGCTACCACATGCTTGACTGTGCCAATGGCGAAACACCACCTAGCAGGTGCGCTCTTTGATGAAAAATACATTAAAAGGCGGATGCGTTTTCCTCAAATCTGCTCCGGATAATGCATCTGCCTCTACATGTCCCTGGGGTGGAGCTATCTACTCATCACTGGGGAAAGGGCTGGTTTTCTAACACATTGTTTTCTCTTTTTGTTGGAAATGTGTATTTATGGTGCAACCAAATATTTACTAAGCTGCCACAGTTATGTTTAATCACCTGGCTAACAGGAGTAGATAGGGCACAGCCACAGTTTAGGCTTGCCCACTTGTCATGGCAATTAAAACTGACTTCCGGGCAAGAAGGAATTATGTCGGATTTGCCTGGCATGCAAGTTGTAAATCTGAACCTTTTGATTACCAAAAATTGGAAAAATTTTAAGTGATGAAATGATACCAAATTACTCCAGCTGTTCAATATATTAAACAGTATGCATAACAGCTGTGCCTTAGTTAGTACAATTGGTAAGTTGCTTTCAAGATTCCAATGTTTGCTTGTCAAGTTCTAACTTTTTCTGGGCACCCCTGGCAGTGGCCAAGGAATACTGCCTATGTCAGGTGAAATAGTTCAGGCGATAGCATAGTTAGGAAATCAGAGAGCTATATATATGGGAGAGTGGCCACCCAAGGCCAATTACCATTCAATCAGAAGGCCCAGTGTGCAGCGACAGAGATACTGCGCTGGTTGTTCAGTGCCCAATGTCTTAGAGGAAAAATATCTGAAGGAAAGATATTAATCAGAACTCTAAGAACAAGTCTGCTTCAAATTTTTTATAAAATCATTCTTATTTCCTAAGTTATTGTCAAAAGTACCATAGATATACCAAACACATTTTCTAGAAAAACCTCTCAAGCATGAATGTGTACATAAGGATCTCTAGCTGTTCCTCCCCTGTTATAGAGTACCACTATCCCAGCAAGCACTGATTGAAAAGGTAGGATGTTTAGCCTGATTGAGCAGGGGAGGAGCGCAATGGTCTGATCAGCAGCAGTAGAGATAGCCTATCAGTGTGGAATTATCCGCAGAGCCACAACAACATTAACAGCCACACTTTGCCAGTCTACCACAGCACTCTGGGGGAAATACTAATCCCTGTTTGCACTCCTCAATGGCCACCCTGCCTGCTGCGGGGGCGCTGATACATGGCAGGGATTTACCTCCACTGGAAACAATAGATCCTATTGTCTCTACACGGGTCTTTAAGGTGCAATTTTGGCACTGGAATGGGTGTAGTTTCAGTACAGAGGCAGTGATACATGGCTGGGATTTACACAAAGAAACAATTGGTCTATTGTCTATCACCTGTTAGAATTCCCTTTGTGGTATAATAGAAATTTTACATAGGTGAGGATGCATTTACCTGAGTTAACAATAGACCATTGTCTTTCAGGCATGGAATTTTGAAATTCAGAATGCAATGCAAAATTGAGATTTACCCATTGTAGCAGACTCGATCTTGATTAAAAATGTTACTATAAGCAGACTGTTATACGGGAAGTGAATATGTGTCCATACTGGGGTTAACTAAGGTTAATTTTCCATATGGAATTCTGTCACATTTCACCTGTTTATTAAGATCACTTTTTTGAGTCATTTGCCGATGCCTTATTAACAGGTTTGGCTGTATTTGACAACTCATTGGAAGAAACTGAATTACTGACCAGATGAATTTCAGAATGACAGTGAGATATTGTACAAGATATCTATTAAAGGATTTCTATTCTATGGAACAGAAAACATATGCTTTAATGATGCAGAGACATTTTACATACACTTTTGAAACTGTGGAATCTTCACGGAGGCTGTGGGGTTTGTAGTATTATTTGTATTGACCATGACCTTCCCTTCATTTTAACAACTCTACACCATGAATACAGCGCACATGCTTTCATTTGCTTCGCTTGGGAACAATACATCAGCATTAATTCTGGAACTACATTAATCTCACAATATAAAAGACAAGTTGGAACTATAACCATTTTGCCATATTATCATTCAGAATATTCATTTTTATGTTGAGAGGGTTGATCTAATCTTGTTACAAAACATTAAAAAATCTTAGAGCCATATATGTTATGACCTAAAACTGTTTTGCAGTTCTTATGATTGGGAATGCCTATGTTAATGTTGTTGATAACCTAATGTTTTTTGAGGGACTTGATATAATCTCATCACCTAATATAAAGAGCAGCCATGAACTATGTTATGCAGTACTCCTTATAATTCAGAGTTTTTATGTTTATGTTGTTGCTAACCTAATCTTTGTGGAAGAGAAAAAGTGATAAACCCCCTTAGTAGTGCTATTATTCCTAGGTTGCCTTAACCCATCGAAGGCTGTGCTGACTCCAATAGGCCTAAGGGGAATTTTCCTGACAAATGCATTTTTATCAATACTCATCATGCAACTATTGTTCAATTATATCATGAATTCTCACTTAATCCTTAGGTTATTTTCAAAAGTATTTCAGATATGTGATGTGAAAACCAATGTGGACCACTGTAGTCCCAGGTTGATACATTTTAGTTTATTGGAAATCTTGAAGAAATTTTTATATTTTCCCATGCATCTGATAGATTGCAATATATGAAGTTGTGAACAAAATGCCAAGTGCTAAGTGTCTAGAGATGTTTAAGTATGTTGTTCAAGTGACTATTATATTCTTAATTAATTTTGGTGGGAAACATGATAGAAACCTATTTTCTCCTGCATATTTCATCTATATTTGCAACACTAATAGAGTTTTATGGTGTGAAATGGAACAAGATGTATAGATTATTAAAAGAAAGCTGTATAGTGTGTATGTGCCCATTACATTTTGAATTAAGCTCTATCTTCATATTTCATCCATAATTGCAACACTATATTAAGCTTTAGGGTGTGAAGTAGAACAAGATGTATAGATTATCTAAAGAAAGCTGTATGGTGTGTGTGTGCCCATTATATTTTGAATTAAGTTCTATCTTCATATCTTATCTATAATTGCAACACTATATAGAGGTTAAGCTGTGACAATGAAGCATGGCGTATGGGGTTTCAGAAGAGATCGAGTATTCAGTGCTTGTGTGGCTTTTATCTGCAGGAGGTGACACTAATCTGCCAGTATGTGACAGTATTGCCTGCCCAAACAGCATAAGGGCTGACTTATATGAGGATATATTTATGGTTAGTGTGGGGGGTAGTCAGTGTTTAGCGGCAGGTTTTGTGATGAATCGTGTCTTTAACGGCCTTTGCTCAGCACAGCATGGGACTCATCAGGTAATGTGTCTTCCAGCCCTACATCATACACACAGCACACCTTGGAGCTGCTGGTAAAAGCTACATGAATCATCTCTTCCAGCGAGCACACTTTTTCTTCTTACCTGGCCAGCTAACCCTGTAACAATGGATCTTAATCAGGTAATATACCTAAAGCCTGACTGCGGGGGACATGGTCTTAGCCAGTAGGGTGTCTATGCATCATTTGGACACCAAACCATTTTTGTGAGGAATTAAAAAACAACAACATAAAATGAAATATTTTCAACTCTATGTAATTCCTATAGCATTGACTTAGGATCTGATTCCTCTTTTAATTAGTAAGTTCTTGCTTATGTTAATCTGAATACATTTTAGTCTCCTTTGAAAAATAGGATGGCCAGAAATTTCACATTTGCCACTGCTGGGCACCCGATTTTTAAGTCCAGGCCAAGTCCCTGGATGGGGGTATTTCATGTTCAAGAGTACAATGAATTACTCCTATCATACAGGTGTAAATGTTCACCTTTTCTTACCTTGCTTACTTTTTACTTCACTGTAACAGTGATTGTTCTCAAGTTTTTCTGCTTATCTGTTTATGACTTGCTATTGTTGTGTGATTTACTGTTATTGAATTTTCTATCTTCATGGTGGTATTTGTACCCACTTTGTACCCATGAAGAGGAAGGGGTTGCTTTTGAGGGCGGGAATTATGTATATTTGTGTGATTTACACACTTGTCAAATTCACAGCCTGTATACATTATACCATAAACACTTTCTTTCTTATACAGGTTGATAATTCACAAAGCGAAGAAGCAAGATAAAAGATCGATTCATACATTCTTCCTTTCTAAATTTGTTTATAAGAAGGATGTTGGTTTGAGTCATCCTGTCATAAGATAGAATGAAGATCATTTTAATTAATGTCTGATATCTATAGTTAAAGAGTCAGCTGCTATTAAGTGATAGTTAGTTTGTAAATTTCATGTTGCCTTTGTGATTTATGGGCTAAAAAGCTAGAAAGTCTCCCTTTGAAATATTAGTGGCACCATAAAGTACCTATTATATTGGTAGCTGTAATCTCTTCCTTAGTTGCACTACTGAAAAACAAGGCATTGAAGAAGCAGTATATGAACTGTGTATTATAAAATGATTTTGGTAATGATATCTACACAAGTTGGCTACTGGCTTTGCACACAATAGTATACTAATCCATGAACAGTTGATCTAAAAATTTGTGTAACTATCTATTTTGCTTTAGTCATGGGATGCTTAATACATTTTGGTTGTTCTCAAGTTTTTCGGCTTACCTGTTTTTGACATGCTATCGTTGTGTGATTTACTGTTATTGAATTTTCTATCTTCATGGTGGTCTTTGTACCCATGAAGAGGAAGGGGATGCTTTTGAGGGAATGAATGTGAATTATGTCTATTTGTGTGATTTACTGTTTGTCTTTTTCTTATCTTCTGGGTGATCTACATAACTGAAGAAGGAGAGGATGTTTTTCAAGGTGTGATTTGTGTCTATTTGTGTGATTTACTATTTCTGTTTTCCCTATTTTCAGGGTGACCTGCGTAACCATGCAGAAGTAGAGGATGTTTTGGAGGGAGTGGACTGTGTCTACCACATGGCCTCCTATGGAATGTCTGGACGAGAACAGGTAAGTAGTTAATCTACCTTTTGCCAACAGCCATCCTATTCTCCCAGACTAGGTAAAATATCAATGATTCAGATATGGAAAGTGAATATTGTCAGACCTTACTATGGTAAGTTCAAACCAAAATTGGTGAAGGGATGTGATGGTTTTCTGCAACATAGGTGGATCAAATTGGTTTTATCTGTGATTAAAATTTTCTGCGACATAGAGTGAACTGGATTGTTCTGTGGTAGAAGTTTTCTACCACGTGGGTGGATTAAACTGGATTGTTCATCCAGAGGACTTTTTAGAGGAGCACATAGCACGAATAGGTTAATGATAACAATGGTCTATTTCCTATTGTATTCCGTGACTTTGATCAGGTCACAGCAGCAATATTGGGCAGATCAGTTTTACTGTATTGGGGGCTCTGTGACCAGTACTTTCCAGGGTTAGAAAAGCATGCTGGACTAGCAATCACACAGAGACTATTTAGACTAGTGATTACTCCAGTGGTACGCTGTTTTCTTTACCAGCAAGCGCGGGTCCTTATAATCATGACATTAACACATAGTTCCTACCAAACCATACGCACAGTACGGGAGCTGCACCCATTGCTCAGCGGAGGACGGATCCCATTAAGTCAATTGATCCCTTGCGCCTTGGCAGATTGGCAGAGGACTTACTCAGCTTTTTAATGATTTTTTCCAGCCAGAAATGAGAAAATCGGAGATCAATTGTGGAAGCTATTAGCCCAATTTCGAGGTGCCAATAGCATTGCTAGCACCATCTGTGTGTGTTTTGTTGTAAAGAGGCTGGTAGGAGCCAGCTGGAATGGACAACTTCAGCTTGTTTGTCAAAAAGCTTATTTCCAAAAAACTTATCTAAAATATAAGACAGCTTTGTAAAACTTTTACTCAATTATTTAAATAAGATTGTAGGATATAGTTATTTTTGGTGATAGATTTCTGCTCATCCCTAGTTATTATAACACTAGGAGTGGTAAACTTTCATAATTCTCATTGTTATGAAATAGGCTGGAATGGACATTGGCATATTTGTCAAATAAAGCTTCTTTTCCAGAAAAGTGAAGTATAAGGCAGTTTCATAAAATTCTGATTTCCTGTTGAAACTGTATTGCTTGTCCTTTGCAGTCTATTGGTCTTTCATTACTGTATACCATGTTAATATTGCAGCAGTTTAATTAATGCGTACTTTGCGCATCCCCAGAGTCCACATTAATTAAACTGCGCACCATTATTTGGACATCCGATCCCTTTGTTAGTATCGTACAACACGCTGACATGATAGTTTGTCATTCAACATCAGTACTCGAAAAATAAACTGTGCATCAAAGGCAGCTGCCTCACGATGAGCACATAATTTATATGCGCAAGATTAACATGGTATACAGATATTATAGATATTACAAAACTAGGAAGTGAACAGTTTATTGATTCACATGATGTATGAAGGAGAGTTGAAGGTTTAGTTTGGATAAACATTTCTCAATATACTTTGTAAGGGTTGTAAGGTATGGAAATTTGGACCCACTGTGCTGATATTAGGGATGTTTAATAGTATGTAGAGGGTTAAATTCTGTATACCAACACAAACCCACTGTTATAGATTTTGGCATACAGGGGGTTAAGTTCTGAAGGGTATTTTGCACCCACTGTGCAAGATGTGAGGGGGTATTAGCATGTATCGGTTTAAGTTCTGGGTGGTATTTTGGACCCACTGTGCTAAATGTGAGTGGGTGTTGGCATGTAGGGGGTTAAGTTCTGGAGGGTATTTTGCACCCACTGTGCAAGATGTGAGGGGGTGTTAGCATGTATCGGTTTAAGTTCTGGGTGGTATTTTGGACCCACTGTGCTAGATGTGAGTGGGTGTTGGCATGTAGGGGGTTAAGTTCTGGAGGGTATTCTGTACCCACTGTGCTAGATGTGAGTGGGTGTTGGTATGTAGGGGGTTAAGTTCTGGAGGGTATTCTGTACCCACTGTGCAAGATGTGAGGGGGTATTGGTATATAGGGGGTTAAGTTCTGTAGGGTATTCTGTACCTACTGTGCTAGATGTGAGTGGGTGTTGGCATGTAGGGGGTTAAGTTCTGTAGGGTATTCTGTACCCACTGTGCTAGATGTGAGTGGGTATTGGCATGGTGGGGGTTAAGTTCTGTAGGGTATTCTGTACCCACTGTGCTAGATGTGAGTGGGTGTTGACATGTAGGGGTTTAAGTTCTGTAGGGTATTTTGGACCCACTGTGCTAGATGTGAGTGGGTGTTGGTATGTAGGGGGTTAAGTTCTGGAGGGTATTCTGTACCCACTGTGCTAGATGTGAGTGGGTGTTGGTATATAGGGGGTTAAGTTCTGGAGGGTATTCTGTACCCACTGTGCTAGATGTGAGTGGGTGTTGGTATATAGGGGGTTAAGTTCTGGAGGGTATTCTGTACCCACTGTGCTAGATGTGAGTGGGTGTTGGTATATAGGGGGTTAAGTTCTGGAGGGTATTTTGGACCCACTGTGCTAGATGTGAGTGGGTGTTGGCATGTAGGGGGTTAAGTTCTGAAGGGTATTTTGCACCCACTGTGCAAGATGTGAGTGGGTGTTGGCATGTAGGGGGTTAAGTTCTGAAGGGTATTTTGCACCCACTGTGCAAGATGTGAGTGGGTGTTGGCATGTAGGGGGTTAAGTTCTGTAGGGTATTCTGGACCCACTGTGCTAGATGTGAGTTGGTATTGGTATATAGGGGATTAAGTTCTGTAGGATATTCTGTACCCACTGTGCTAGATGTGAGTGGGTATTGGTATATAGGGGGTTAAGTTCTGTAGGGTATTTTGGACCCACTGTGCTAGATGTGAGTGGGTATTGGCATGTAGGGGGTTAAGTTCTGGAGGGTATTTTGCACCCACTGTGCAAGATGTGAGTGGGTGTTGGCATGTAGGGGGTTAAGTTCTGGAGGGTATTTTGGACCCACTGTGCTAGATGTGAGTGGGTGTTGGCATGTAGGGGGTTAAGTTCTGTAGGGTATTCTGTACCCACTGTGCTAGATGTGAGTGGGTGTTGGTATGTAGGGGGTTAAGTTCTGGAGGGTATTTTGTACCCACTGTGCTAGATGTGAGTGGGTGTTGGTATGTAGGGGGTTAAGTTCTGAAGGGTATTTTGCACCCACTGTGCGAGATGTGAGGGGGTGTTAGCATGTATCAGTTTAAGTTCTGGGTGGTATTTTGTACCCACTGTGCTAGATGTGAGTGGGTATTGGCATGTAGGGGGTTAAGTTCTGGAGGGTATTCTGTACCTACTGTGCTAGATGTGAGTGGGTGTTGGCATGTAGGGGGTTAAGTTCTGTAGGGTATTCTGTACCCACTGTGCTAGATGTGAGTGGGTGTTGACATGTAGGGGTTTAAGTTCTGTAGGGTATTTTGGACCCACTGTGCTAGATGTGAGTGGGTGTTGGTATGTAGGGGGTTAAGTTCTGGAGGGTATTCTGTACCCACTGTGCTAGATGTGAGTGGGTGTTGGTATGTAGGGGGTTAAGTTCTGTAGGGTATTCTGCACCCACTGTGCAAGATGTGAGTGGGTGTTGGCATGTAGGGGGTTAAGTTCTGAAGGGTATTTTGCACCCACTGTGCAAGATGTGAGTGGGTGTTGGCATGTAGGGGGTTAAGTTCTGAAGGGTATTTTGCACCCACTGTGCAAGATGTGAGTGGGTGTTGGCATGTAGGGGGTTAAGTTCTGAAGGGTATTTTGCACCCACTGTGCAAGATGTGAGTGGGTGTTGGCATGTAGGGGGTTAAGTTCTGGAGGGTATTTTGGACCCACTGTGCTAGATGTGAGTGGGTGTTGGTATGTAGGGGGTTAAGTTCTGGAGGGTATTTTGTACCCACTGTGCTAGATGTGAGTGGGTGTTGGTATGTAGGGGGTTAAGTTCTGAAGGGTATTTTGCACCCACTGTGCGAGATGTGAGGGGGTGTTAGCATGTATCAGTTTAAGTTCTGGGTGGTATTTTGTACCCACTGTGCTAGATGTGAGTGGGTATTGGCATGTAGGGGGTTAAGTTCTGGAGGGTATTCTGTACCTACTGTGCTAGATGTGAGTGGGTGTTGGCATGTAGGGGGTTAAGTTCTGGAGGGTATTTTTTACCCACTGTGCTAGATGTGAGTGGGTATTGGTATATAGGGGGTTAAGTTCTGGAGGGTATTCTGTACCCACTGTGCAAGATGTGAGTGGGTATTGTCATGTAGGGGGTTAAGTTCTGAAGGGTATTCTGCACCCACTGTGCGAGATGTGAGTGGGTATTGGTATATAGGGGATTAAGTTCTGTAGGATATTCTGTACCCACTGTGCTAGATGTGAGTGGGTATTGGCATGTAGGGGGTTAAGTTCTGGAGGGTATTCTGCACCCACTGTGCTAGATGTGAGTTGGTATTGGTATATAGGGGATTAAGTTCTGTAGGATATTCTGTACCCACTGTGCTAGATGTGAGTGGGTATTGGTATATAGGGGGTTAAGTTCTGTAGGGTATTTTGGACCCACTGTGCTAGATGTGAGTGGGTATTGGCATGTAGGGGGTTAAGTTCTGTAGGGTATTTTGTACCCACTGTGCTAGATGTGAGTGGGTATTGGTATATAGGGGGTTAAGTTCTGTAGGGTATTTTGGACCCACTGTGCTAGATGTGAGTGGGTGTTGGTATGTAGGGGGTTAAGTTCTGGAGGGTATTTTGCACCCACTGTGCTAGATGTGAGTGGGTGTTGGTATGTAGGGGGTTAAGTTCTGTAGGGTATTTTGCACCCACTGTGCTAGATGTGAGGGGGTGTTGGTATGTAGGGGGTTAAGTTCTGGAGGGTATTTTGCACCCACTGTGCTAGATGTGAGTGGGTATTGGTATATAGGGGGTTAAGTTCTGTAGGGTATTTTGCACCCACTGTGCTAGATGTGAGTGGGTGTTGGTATATAGGGGGTTAAGTTCTGTAGGGTATTTTGCACCCACTGTGCTAGATGTGAGTGGGTATTGGTATATAGGGGGTTAAGTTCTGTAAGGTATTCTGTACCCACTGTGCTAGATGTGAGTGGGTATTGGCATGTAGGGGGTTAAGTTCTGGACGGTATTCAGTACCCACTGTGCTAGATGTGAGTTGGTATTGGTATATAGGGGATTAAGTTCTGTAGGGTATTCTGTACCCACTGTGCTAGATGTGAGTGGGTGTTGGTATGTAGGGGGTTAAGTTCTGGAGGGTATTCTGTACCCACTGTGCTAGATGTGAGTGGGTGTTGGCATGTAGGGGGTTAAGTTCTGGAGGGTATTTTGTACCCACTGTGCTAGATGTGAGTGGGTATTGGTATATAGGGGGTTAAGTTCTGTAGGGTATTCTGCACCCACTGTGCAAGATGTGAGTGGGTATTGGTATATAGGGGGTTAAGTTCTGTAGGGTATTCTGTACCCACTGTGCTAGATGTGAGTGGGTATTGGTATATAGGGGGTTAAGTTCTGTAGGGTATTCTGCACCCACTGTGCAAGATGTGAGTGGGTATTGGTATAGGGGGTTAAGTTCTGTAGGGTATTCAGCACCCACTGTGCAAGATGTGAGTGGGTATTGGTATATAGGGGGTTAAGTTCTGTAGGGTATTCTGGACCCACTGTGCAAGATGTGAGTGGGTATTGGTATGTAGGGGGTTAAGTTCTGTAGGGTATTCTTTACCCACTGTGCTAGATGTGAGTGGGTGTTGGTATATAGGGGGTTAAGTTCTGTAGGGTATGCTGGACCCACTGTGCAAGATGTGAGTGGGTATTGGTATATAGGGGGTTAAGTTCTGTTGGGTATTCTGTACCCACTGTGCTAGATGTGAGTGGGTATTGGTATATAGGGGGTTAAGTTCTGTAGGGTATTCTGTACCCACTGTGCTAGATGTGAGTGGGTATTGGTATATAGGGGGTTAAGTTCTGTAGGGTATTCTGCACCCACTGTGCAAGATGTGAGTGGGTATTGGTATATAGGGGGTTAAGTTCTGTAGGGTATTCTGTACCCACTGTGCTAGATGTGAGTGGGTATTGGTATATAGGGGGTTAAGTTCTGTAGGGTATTCTGCACCCACTGTGCAAGATGTGAGTGGGTATTGGTATAGGGGGTTAAGTTCTGTAGGGTATGCTGGACCCACTGTGCAAGATGTGAGTGGGTATTGGTATATAGGGGGTTAAGTTCTGTAGGGTATTCTGGACCCACTGTGCAAGATGTGAGTGGGTATTGGTATGTAGGGGGTTAAGTTCTGTAGGGTATTCTGTACCCACTGTGCTAGATGTGAGTGGGTGTTGGTATATAGGGGGTTAAGTTCTGTAGGGTATGCTGGACCCACTGTGCAAGATGTGAGTGGGTATTGGTATATAGGGGGTTAAGTTCTGTTGGGTATTCTGTACCCACTGTGCTAGATGTGAGTGGGTATTGGTATATAGGGGGTTAAGTTCTGTAGGGTATTCTGTACCCACTGTGCTAGATGTGAGTGGGTATTGGTATATAGGGGGTTAAGTTCTGTAGGGTATTCTGCACCCACTGTGCAAGATGTGAGTGGGTATTGGTATATAGGGGGTTAAGTTCTGTAGGGTATTTTGTACCCACTGTCCTAGATGTGAGTGGGTATTGGTATATAGGGGGTTAAGTTCTGGAGGGTATTTTGCACCCACTGTCCTAGATGTGAGTGGGTGTTGGCTTGTAGGGGGTTAAGTTCTGTAGGGTATTCTGTACCCACTGTGCTAGATGTTAATGAGTTTTGACATGTAGGGGGTTACGTTCTGAAGGGTATTTTGTACCCACTGTTCTAGATGTGAGTGTGTGTTGGCGCGTAGGGGCTTAAGTTGTAACGGGCAGCAGCATGGACCCACTGACTGCAGTGTATGTCAGGTAATCAGGCTGTCTAGCTGGAGAGTGAGCTGAATAATCAGGCTGGTGCTTGAACCTACCTGTGACCACAATAAACAAACCATGAACAGGTGAGCTGCTCACCCTACTGCTGACAGCACTGCTGCTGCTACTGCTACTGCTGCCAGCACTGCTGCTGCTACTGCTACTGCTGACAGCACTGCTACTACTGCTACTGCTGCCAGCACTGCTGCTACTACTGCTACTGCTGCCAGCACTGCTGCTGCTACTGCTACTGCTGACAGCACTGCTGCTGCTACTGCTACTGCTGACAGCACTGCTGCTGCTACTGCTACTGCTGCCAGCGCTGCTGCTGCTGCTGCTGCTGCGAGCGCTGCTGCTGCTGCTGCTGCTGCGAGCGCTGCTGCTGCATTAGAACAACATGCACCGTTCTATGTTACTGGGAAGTACTAATCAGCACTGAGCAACTTCTACAACCATACATGGTGTTGACCATCATAGTGGAAGTGTAGCTTGTTCTAACATATTAAGTTTGACTTTATAGTGACTGAGTGCTGCATTTGAGCTTATTTTTAACCTTTTTCGTGCCAAGAGATCTTCTTGTTATGTATTGTTTGGAAGAATTGTTTATTTGGAAATAGCTTTGGAAATTGGCATTATCTTACAAAATATCTGTAAGAGTTGTGGGCTGTGTTTTGATCAGCATTTCTTTTTCAAGCATTTTCTGAAAAATACCCTGGTAACAAAGGTATACCAACATAGTCCAGGCTAATTTCTACAACAGCACATGGTGAATTATGGTTTGGACCAATATAGGGAAATGTCACTTTCTAGTTGTTCTAACATATTGAATTTGACTTCCAACTCTAGACTGAGCGTTGCATTTTGACCTTTTGAAACTACTAAACATGAGCGGGCACTTTGACCATACCTTGCCATCAGTATAGCAGTTCCTACTATGTGTATGGTAATATCTAAACATCAGCGGGCACTTTGACCATACCTTGCCATCAGTATAGCAGTTCCTACTATGTGTATGGTAATATCTAAACATCAGTGGGCACTTTGACCATACCTTGCCATCAGTATAGCAGTTCCTACTATGTGTATGGTAATATCTAAACATCAGCGGGCACTTTGACCATACCTTGCCATCAGTATAGCAGTTCCTACTATGTGTATGGTAATATCTAAACATCAGTGGGCACTTTGACCATACCTTGCCATCAGTATAGCAGTTCCTACTATGTGTATGGTAATATCTAAACATCAGCGGGCACTTTGACCATACCTTGCCATCAGTATAGCAGTTCCTACTATGTGTATGGTAATATCTAAACATCAGTGGGCACTTTGACCATACATTGCCATCAGTATAGCAGTTCCTACTATGTGTATGGTAATATCTAAACATCAGTGGGCACTTTGACCATACCTTGCCATCAGTGTAGCAGTTCCTACTATGTGTATGGTAATATCTAAACATCAGTGGGCACTTTGACCATACCTTGCCATCAGTATAGCAGTTCCTACTATGTGTATGGTAATATCTAAACATCAGCGGGCACTTTGACCATACCTTGCCATCAGTATAGCAGTTCCTACTATGTGTATGGTAATATCTAAACATCAGCGGGCACTTTGACCATACCTTGCCATCAGTATAGCAGTTCCTACTATGTGTATGGTAATATCTAAACATCAGCGGGCACTTTGACCATACCTTGCCATCAGTATAGCAGTTCCTACTATGTGTATGGTAATATCTAAACATCAGCGGGCACTTTGACCATACCTTGCCATCAGTATAGCAGTTCCTACTATGTGTATGGTAATATCTAAACATCAGTGGGCACTTTGACCATACCTTGCCATCAGTATAGCAGTTCCTACTATGTGTATGGTAATATCTAAACATCAGTGGGCACTTTGACCATACCTTGCCATCAGTATAGCAGTTCCTACTATGTGTATGGTAATATCTAAACATCAGCGGGCACTTTGACCATACCTTGCCATCAGTATAGCAGTTCCTACTATGTGTATGGTAATATCTAAACATCAGCGGGCACTTTGACCATACCTTGCCATCAGTATAGCAGTTCCTACTATGTGTATGGTAATATCTAAACATCAGTGGGCACTTTGACCATACCTTGCCATCAGTATAGCAGTTCCTACTATGTGTATGGTAATATCTAAACATCAGCGGGCACTTTGACCATACCTTGCCATCAGTATAGCAGTTCCTACTATGTGTATGGTAATATCTAAACATCAGTGGGCACTTTGACCATACCTTGCCATCAGTATAGCAGTTCCTACTATGTGTATGGTAATATCTAAACATCAGCGGGCACTTTGACCATACCTTGCCATCAGTATAGCAGTTCCTACTATGTGTATGGTAATATCTAAACATCAGCGGGCACTTTGACCATACCTTGCCATCAGTATAGCAGTTCCTACTATGTGTATGGTAATATCTAAACATCAGTGGGCACTTTGACCATACCTTGCCATCAGTATAGCAGTTCCTACTATGTGTATGGTAATATCTAAACATCAGTGGGCACTTTGACCATACCTTGCCATCAGTATAGCAGTTCCTACTATGTGTATGGTAATATCTAAACATCAGCGGGCACTTTGACCATACCTTGCCATCAGTATAGCAGTTCCTACTATGTGTATGGTAATATCTAAACATCAGCGGGCACTTTGACCATACCTTGCCATCAGTATAGCAGTTCCTACTATGTGTATGGTAATATCTAAACATCAGTGGGCACTTTGACCATACCTTGCCATCAGTATAGCAGTTCCTACTATGTGTATGGTAATATCTAAACATCAGTGGGCACTTTGACCATACCTTGCCATCAGTATAGCAGTTCCTACTATGTGTATGGTAATATCTAAACATCAGCGGGCACTTTGACCATACCTTGCCATCAGTATAGCAGTTCCTACTATGTGTATGGTAATATCTAAACATCAGTGGGCACTTTGACCATACCTTGCCATCAGTATAGCAGTTCCTACTATGTGTATGGTAATATCTAAACATCAGCGGGCACTTTGACCATACCTTGCCATCAGTATAGCAGTTCCTACTATGTGTATGGTAATATCTAAACATCAGTGGGCACTTTGACCATACCTTGCCATCAGTATAGCAGTTCCTACTATGTGTATGGTAATATCTAAACATCAGCGGGCACTTTGACCATACCTTGCCATCAGTATAGCAGTTCCTACTATGTGTATGGTAATATCTAAACATCAGCGGGCACTTTGACCATACCTTGCCATCAGTATAGCAGTTCCTACTATGTGTATGGTAATATCTAAACATCAGTGGGCACTTTGACCATACCTTGCCATCAGTATAGCAGTTCCTACTATGTGTATGGTAATATCTAAACATCAGTGGGCACTTTGACCATACCTTGCCATCAGTATAGCAGTTCCTACTATGTGTATGGTAATATCTAAACATCAGCGGGCACTTTGACCATACCTTGCCATCAGTATAGCAGTTCCTACTATGTGTATGGTAATATCTAAACATCAGTGGGCACTTTGACCATACCTTGCCATCAGTATAGCAGTTCCTACTATGTGTATGGTAATATCTAAACATCAGCGGGCACTTTGACCATACCTTGCCATCAGTATAGCAGTTCCTACTATGTGTATGGTAATATCTAAACATCAGTGGGCACTTTGACCATACATTGCCATCAGTATAGCAGTTCCTACTATGTGTATGGTAATACCTATGCTGCAATATATCAAAGTTGGTTGATCAATTGTGAATATGTATATCCATTTCAACCAGATTTATTTTGTGTTTTGGCCATGCAGCAAATTAATTCTTTTGAAATGAAAATAGTATATTATCAGCATTATTTCACATTGCCTTGGACTGTCATACAATTTTCAATGTTAAGAGAAATTGTGTAGTTATTGTAATTCTACATGTTTAATAAAGGAGATAATTAATTTAAAATAGTAACGATTATATGACCCGTTGATTCTAGTTGTAAACTTTAAATTAATAATCCTTTTGGCCTGTCTCATTAATATCACATTTCTTTGCAATGGTCTTTGTTCCCCTTTTGGTTTAAATAGTATGTTTCTCAGCATTTTTTTTGTAATTAATCAGTTACCCCTTGAGTAACTACTTTTTCCATAAGGCAAGCATATCCAGAATCAAGGGATAGCATGGTCTCTATACAATTTCTTCTTTATAAGATATTTGTTTGCAATGTTTTCTTTGACATAGCCATTAAAGAATGAATGACTACTATGGCAACTCAAAACCATTGCTCCTTTCACATTTTCCTGATACTAACAAGTTTCCTGCCAAAGGTTGATGTGACAAATTGGTTACCCTTTGAGTAATCACCATCATTTCCCTAAGTTGGAGTGACTGAGAAATGGAGGGTTGGCATTCTCTGTTCAGTTTCTTGTTAATAACATGTTTTCTGGATAAAGGCAGGCTGGGTTGAGCCCCTTTGAGTAATTACCATAGGGACTGTAAAGGTTGACGTTGGTAGCATGTAGCACTTGCTCTTTGTCACCGCATGGCAGGCGCGGCCGGCGATTACGCCGCTATTACCGCGTGTTTACTCATTCCTGCTTTCCCTGCCACTATTCATCACCAGAAATTGCTTTCTTTATTGCCTATATAAATACACTATATCAAACCTCGCGCTGCCAGATTTATGTGGAAATTAAAAGTCATTTCAACAAGGCATTTAAGCTTTGTTGTGAGTGATTGTTTCTTTTCTCGCGGCGCCGTGCAAGGGAAGGCCATTTGGGCGAGCCTGGACGCAGTACTCCACAGAACCAGTGCGGGTGTTATTAGCGCTAACCATTAAACTCTGTCATGGCCAGGAATAACAAATGTCCACAAACACGCCCAGGTTTCCATGTAATCGTGCGGTGACAATGGATGGCAGCGCTGATTGTAGTGCACATTTTAACCCCGGCCATGGGGAAACTGCAAATCTGGCAACTAATATGCAACTCTTTTGTGTGTGCTCAGATATCAGTGGCAGATCTGACGTCCTCTACAGCAGGGGGAATTCCTTGTACTGGCAAGTGAGATGCTTATCTCAGCGCCACCGTGGCGGCGGGTCTGGTGCAGCATCAGCACGTGAATACTGACGAGAGGACATGGCAAATATGCATATGTTCAAATCATGAAACTCTAAATATAGCTACTCAACTACTACAGATAAACTATATAAACTACATAATTAGATAGATTCCATTTACTCTAAGTTAGAAACATAGTAGGACTAACTATTATACTAAATAGTATTATATGGAAGTATATATATATATATATATATATATATATATATATATATATATATATTTAAATACCTAATGATCTCTCATTGTTGTTAATTATCATTTCAGTTTTATGCCCAAAGTTTCCAGAGGATTTCAGGGATTGACCGTAATGGTTAATACATGGCATTTGGCCCTGGAGCATGTGGTTTTCGCATCCAGATATCAAATCATAGGAGCCAAGTTTGCTAAAGAACTAAATACCAATATCTATGCTAATTATCAACTGGAGCACTTTGAGAATGTGTTCATTTTTTTCAATTTTCTTCTCTTATTTTACCTGTTAGCACATATTTTTCAAGGTTTTTTGGGGCAGCATACCTCCAGACCTCCTAGCCTGGACAGAGCACTGTAGCGCACTGAACAGTGGCATCCAATGCCATGATATTTATGTTGAGAAAAAGGTATTAGCCCTTCCACTCCTACAGTTCCCTCTTCCATCTGGTTCCATGACACTTTCTGAATCAAACTTGTAATTTAGCAAAAAAAATCAAATCATTTGATGAAGGGATGTTGATTCAGCATGATCAACATTTTGCCTCCTTATCTTTTCTAAAATTGATCATGAGAAAGTGATCACCAAATAAAGCAGGCTGTTTTGGATGATGCTGGCATAATGTGTAAATTCAAAAGTTAATTGAAGAGTTGTAGGTTTGTTTTGAAAATATTTTCAAATTTGATCTGGTTCTTAAGAATCATAAGGGATGAGTTATGGATCTAAAACAAGTGACATATGGTTATGAAGTTTGCATTACAAGTATAGATTTCCTCAAATAGACTCCGATATACCATGTTTCAAGTTCTATCTGGCTCCAACACATTGGCTTAACTACCTGCATCCCATTGGGCACTGGTCCTCCTTCAACTGTTGGTTGCCAGCAGGCTCTTTCACCAAAACTCTTGCTATGGAAGAGTGATGGTAGCCCTACTAGCCAATACCTGTATAATTGCAGTCAGGCTCAAAAAATGTTACCCATCATTGCCCTAGGATACCAGTCAATAGCCAGAGCCTGTATATACATGTAGTTTGGTATAGGAAATTGAGGGCTCGCATTCTGACCAATTGTACTTTGTATACCCACTTCCCCCTATTGAAATCTCCCATTATCAGGCACCAAACTAGTCAAATGACCAGAAATCTCTGAACTTGGACAAGTTGATGATCAATGCCCTTATAAGGCTGCAAGTTTTTCAAGAGATTGCTGAAATGTGGCTCCATTTGGCTTCTTTCCTTCAGAGCACTTCCTGTTGTGCTGGTTTTGGGAACTTTGCCGCCGCCGCTGGCCGCGGCTGAGGAAGCTCGTGGGCCAGCAGCTCTCTGATTGGCTTCATCTTTTATGAATGATTAAGGCGAAAGGCTGCTTACGGATGAGTTTTACTCCTCTAATAGCGGTCGAGTCTTTTTCGGAGCAGTCTCTTCCTGCCCATGAATTATAGATGGCCAGCATTTCTTTGAGAACTTGGCTGTTTTCCGCCGTGATGAATCGGTGCAGTTGCCCATCCAGATTTGTCTCAATTAAGATTCACTAAAGCTGCCTTCGTGACAAATGATTAAAACTCCTGTGGCTGCCAGCAGTCAACTCACCTTGACCTTGTAAACACACGCAGCCAGAAACCTGAAGTTTCCTCTCTATTGAGGAGAGGTGGAAACCATTTGATAGGTCTTCGGATGCAACGATTGATTTAATGCACGCAACTTTGGTTAGTGTCCTACCCATCAATACTGTCTTGATTTTTTACCAATTCTGATTTGATAAAGATGCAGTGGAATTCAACATTTATGAATGTTATATATTGCTTTGATATGCTGGATGGCAAAAAAATTCTCATTATATATTCATTTGTGGATACAGAGGGCATCATACAAAAAGAACCCCATAAACAAAAATCCTGGATCCACCCCTGAGATTAGTAAGACAAAATCAAAACATCAAAGAATATCAATCTACAGGCAAAATCACCAAAAGATTGGTTAAAAGTTGCATGGTAAGAAAAAAAAACTTGTACAGATGCCAAAATATGTTTGGCAATTCAAGTGCTAGGCTGCTGAAGTGCTTGTTATTCTACAGAGTGGAGCAACAGGTTGTGGTAGCACGCATGTTTGGGCTCACCATGGTAAACTAACACTTGTTGTGAGGGGATCTGTCTTCATAGCTCTGTACTGAACAGGTAGCCAGGAGTGGAAGCTGAACAAAATATTGGTAGAAATGTATGCATGATAACTTAGAATCTTGGCTGTTGAACTAGACTTGTGCAGTTCTTCCAGAGAGCAAATCAACAGGTTTTGGTAGCACGCATGTTTGGGCTCACCATGGTAGAGCAGCACTTGTTGAGTTCGAGGTAATCTGTCTTCATAGCTCTATACCATGCGGGCATGTGGGCATGGAGGCGGGCCTGCAGGGAAGCAACAGGAGGCAACCTGGGCTCCAGATCATAGAAAAAACTCAGACAAATCACCTGCTCCTCTGGCCGGCTAATACTGATTGCCCCTCCTCACAGCCCAACTCTTACGCGCTGGCGAGCGAGATCAAGAGATCAACTTCCTTGTGCTTGTAGGGAAGGAATTAGTGAAGGATGAAAAATGAATGCAACTCATGAGCCTAGAGCAAACTTAAAACATTTTGTTACATTTATAATTGTTACATATTGTATGTGTGAAAAATGGATCTACTTTTGATGCTTTGTATATATATATATAAGTATATATATATATATATATATATTATATATATATATATATATATATATATATATATATATATATATATATATATATATATATATATATATATATATATATATATATATATATATATATACAGGGTCTTAGCCAGGATTTTCATAACAGGGTGTCCAAAATGGGGTTTCAAGAAGACAGGGTGTCCAAACCCCCTCGCAGAAAAAAAATAAGTCATCATACTGACCATATACATTGATAAATCAAGTAATTTCATGCTTTATTCCTTCAACAAATGTTCTAGTTATCATTTAAGAATATTTTTTTCAGAATATCTACTTGTAATTAATATTTTCAAAAAGTTCTGACCAAAAGATAGGGTGTCTTTTCCCCCCAAAATATGTATTTTCAGTGGACCAGGGTGCCAAAAAGACACCCGGTCACCCTGCTGGCTAAGACCCTGTATATATATATATATATATATATATATATATATATATATACAGGTGAACTTGTATATGACGGACTCAATGGGACTAGGAAAATTGGTCCGTCATATGCAAAATCCGTCGTATACATATGACGAATACTTGATATGCATCGGACTGGGACCAAGCATATCGTCCGTCATATGCAAAAATGCGTCATACAGTGGTCCGTCATATCCAAGTTCACCTGTATATATATATATATATATATATATATATATATATATATATATATATATATATATATATATATATATATATATATATTTATATATTTATATCTATATTTATATATATATATATATATATATATATATATATATATATATATATATATATATATACATATATATATATATATATATATATATATATATATATATATATATATATATATATATATATATATATATATATATATATATATATATATATATATATATACATATATTCATATTACACAGCATGGTCGCAATGTTGGACATGCAGGAAAATAAAGAGAATTATTATTATTTGTGCACACTATTGTTCTAATCTACTTATGTACCAATCTCACTGGAATGGCCACTTTTTTGGCATTAGACTTTTGTGTTTGTCATTGATTGCAGCTTATAGGTTAAAGTTGTTAGTCTGATTTTATGGTCTACTACTGAAATATGGGCAGCAATGGGCAGCATAATTGATCACTTCACAAACTTTGCTGGTGCTGGCTCATCGGCAGTTGACTCTTTAATGCCTTATGCACAAAACAATGATACATTAACATTGGCTCTTTTGGGGTGGTATACTAAATTAGATTCACCCCTGTGATTATAAAAGGTATTTGTATTTACAGAATGATTTCTGTAGATGATGCCTTATAACTCTCTCCAATGAGGTTACGTGCAGTTGAAAGCTGTTAGAAAAAGGATTTGTGCAAGATATCGCTCCACATTTCTCCCTTATTAAGTTGAGATATTACAGGGTGGAAATTGTGAAGAAAAGGAATCTTTGTCCAATTTCATGCCTCACCTTTTAAGTTGAGAAAATAAAGAGCTATAAGAAAATGATTTTGTTCAATTCTTCCCACCTTTTAAGTTGAAGTATTAGGAGGTGGAATGCTACATGTAGAAGCAAATAGTTTTAAAGGAACTATATCTAAATTTAGTGTTTCTCACTCTTTAAATTGATAGATTATAGGGTTGAACAGTATGTAAAAAGGGTTTAGAGAAATATATCTAAGTTCTGTATTTCTAAAACTTTAGTAGAGACATTACATAATTGAATGGTTTGAGAAAAGAGTTAAGTGATATATATCTGAATTCAGTACATATGGCCCTCTAAATTGAGACATTACAGGGTTGAATGCTATTAGAATCTTTTTGTAAGTGATAGATCTCTAAATCCAGTGTTTTCACCCTCTTATGTGGAGACATTATGGAGTTGAATAGTTTAAAGAAAAAGTTTAGTCTGTTATCTTAGTTTGCCCTCTAAGTTTGGAAATAGGGAGCTTTATAAGAAAGGCATCTAGAGATAGATCTCTAAGTTTGGAGTTTCTCACCCTGTAAGTTGAGAGATTACGGGGCTGAATGTTGCCTAAACTATCAGTTAGTGTCTCAGTAATGTTCCTGGAGGTGCGATTAGGTTCTGCTCGCCACCATTACGGGGAACTCCGCCATCCTTCTCTGTCCACGCTTAATTTGATGATAAAGCCTACTTAGTTTGCAGGGATCTGTTACAGCCGGCACAGTCTGCAGTGGTCATTCGTTACATCAGTGGTCATGTGACCATTCACACGGCAAAACTCATCAATACTGACACTTTGATGGCAGAACATTTTAACACGTCTCAATGCAACTTTAATGCAGATCCAGAAACTGGGAAGGAGTATCATATGAATATTGTATCTGTAAGAACTATTATAGGATAGGCTGGTTGAGTAGATATATCATAAAGGTATTGTGTCTATTAGAATTAATATTTTCCTACGATGATAGGCATTACCACCTAAAACATGTTGACAGGTCACAGACGAAATATTCAGTATTTTTGTTTGTCTTATCAAGCACAATACGTAGTAAGTATGTATTATCTCTGGTCTAATGAAGCCTGAGAGTTAATGTATTAAATAAACTTCTTTTCCAAAAAGGTAGTTATCTCTGCCTTTATCATGTTGGATTGTAATATGAAAATGAAATATTCATTTGATATTTGTGTTGCTTTAACATAGTCAGAGGTTTGAATCAAATACACTTGTTTTTTTTAAAGTAGGTAGGCGCTTCTGCTTCAATTATGTTGATTATGTTGAAAACAACAATAAAACATTCAATATCCTTGTCCTTGTAATGCAAAACAAGAAATTGTATTAATTTTTCTCAAAAGATAGGCATAAATACCACCCTATTCATGGTGATAAGTAGTTTTAAATGATAAACCTTTCATGTATTAGTACGTCCTTTCATGCACCCTTGAACCTAAAAATGCAGTCTGAATAATGCATCAGTCTAATATGTTATTGTAAGAAAATAGGTACTGCCCCAGTTTATTTAAAAAGTCAGCTGAAAATACTGATTCCTTACTGATATTTATGTTGTTTAATGTAGATTTGCCTCTGGCTGTATAGAATATCCTCTTTCCTTGGAAGCTTCCTTCCCGGAAAAGCACCGTCAGTATCAATACTCTACCTGTTTCCCAACCCTAGCTACTAGGCTTTACTTTAAAATAAATGCTGATATCTGCATAAGCACATGCAGCCTACTGTTGGCTATTAAGTTATATTCACAACTACCCACACTAAAATTCAGCAGTGCCATCTATCCACAAATGATGGTATGGTAATGTGGCCGAGGAGGCTGCAGGCTACCTGCCTCAAGTACATCCCTGAGGTAACCACCTGATATAGAAACCTGGCAGCAAACTACAGTTATGTACTCATGTCATCCATGTTGGCAACAACTATTTACAGATGAGCGTCACTTGCAGGCGGAAAGCGGCGAATGTTTATAGAAGAGGAGCAGTGAGTTTACCGAGAGCTTGTACACTTCCCTCCTCTGAATCCAATATCCCGGCGATTGCTGTGTAAGCTGCGCTGGGGCTAATATCCCCATTCTTCCCCGGCTGGCCCCAGCCACCTCAGTCACTGGAGGAAAGTGGATTCTACAATGGGCCGTTTCCTCAGGCCTGCGGAAGATAGCGTCTTGACGAGTAGGGGAGATGGGATGATATTACCATGCCTGATTTCTCTGGGCAAATAGTCATGGCTCTCTCATGCCCTGTATCTATTTGTTCTTGTGTAATCGATCTTGAGGAATTCAAATAATGCATCAAATTGAGTGGACAATGCGAGGAGACTCGTAATGTTTCTCTGATGGAATTCACAACACAAAATCATGTACCTTCTCAATGAACAGTTGAATGCTTTATACGGTAGTGCTTATAAAGTGTGCAGTGCTGTTTTTCTAAAAGCAATTTCATTAATAAATCAATATAAATGTTTGTCTGCAGTTACAAATGTCATTGAGGAAATAGTGAGAAGTTGGATTAAAAGGTTTTTGTCTTAGGATTACAGATTTTAGCAATAACTAATGGGCGAAAGTGAAAGATAATATAATAGCCTAAACCAATGGATGTCATTTCATGTATAGATTATCCAGTATTGCATAAGATTTTCTAACTCCTCTGCCTTTAATATGGAGGTAAAGGTTAACCCATTCTTGCCCAGACCACCTACTGGCTTATTACACAGGAAAACTTGTACATAGATAAAACTAATGAACATATTTAGAAAAAATTAGGGTTTTATATGCATAAATTTATGGAAATGTGAGCATTTGTTGGTGGTTCTACACATTGCCATTGCTGTCCTATTGTAAATGCATGCAAATTAGTCATAACACTGGGAGGGCCTGCCCCGATGGCCAAGTGGGTATAGCGTTGCCACTGTCTCTCTCAACTTCCAAGGGTTCAAATCCAGCCGGGGCTTGTCAGAAAGTTGCCAGTGACTTTGAGTTAGGGGGTTGTTTTAGACGGATACTCTGGTTTTCTCCACTACTTGCTTGTAATGATATTTAGCCTAAATATGGCAGAAAAAGTGATGTTAATTGAAATTTTGAATTCCCAACATTGGATATGTGAGCAGGGAAGGGTAGTTTCTGTATGTCTTTATTTCATATAAATATGTTCCCAGTATTGTGGCTCACAATCTCCCTTTGCTAGCACTGCTGTGCTAGTCAATATTTCCAGGCCTACTCGGTTTAAAAGATGAATGTTAATTAGTAATTACACTGTATGTGTGAGCGGGGAAGGGTAATTTCTGTAGGCCTATAATTCAGGTTTGTTGTCAGTATTGTGGCTCACAATCTCCCTTTGCTAGGCAATGCTTGTAATATTTCCAATCTTACTTAAATGAATGTTTATTAGTTCCAACATCTTGTATGTGTGAGCAGGGAAGGGTTAGGTTTTGTATGCCTATATTTCATATACATTATCCGTATTGGGCTGCACATTCTCCATTCGCTAGCGCTGTGCTGTGCTCGGCAATGCTTATTATATGAGGCACCTGTTTTAAGGTAAGCATATTAATGGTTGTGGGATGTCAGTGCTGGGCCACATCATAGTGATGTAAGAGATTTGGACAGCAGCTGACAGCAGGTAAAGGAATGGCTTTAACCCATATACCTCTAATAATAATAGACTCTCTACTATGTTAGGGATTTTATGAAGAAGTTACTATTTGATATACCATTATGTGATAATTAGGAATGATAATTTACATCATTCAAATAATAATTCAAAACAAAATTGCTTTAATTTTATGGATAGAGGATTTTTTAAACATGCACTTTTGGAAATTCCTATAGAAATGATAGTCTATAAATAAGGTACCTTTTAATAAATATTCTGTCAAAGGTTTTTAAAAGATTCAGGTATTTTGGTATTTTAGTAAGTGCATGGATAAAATCACTTCTAGGAAGATTTTTTGTCCCTTTCTAAAAGAAAGTAATGATGATTCATAGATATTAGCACAATTCTATTGCTTGAATTTATTTTCTTACTACATATCATTAAAAAAGCAAAAAACAACAACAACATATTTTCTTTTCATTCCTGTATGGTCAAATATTGATTAAGGTTTTTTACACCATTTTGTTCATTTGATTGGGAACATAGCAAAGTTTTTGCTGAAATGTAAGTTTAAAAAAATAGCAAAATTTAATCCATTAATAACCTTGATATGATTTCATAAGGAGGTTATCTTTTTAGAAATCTGAGTTTCTCAAAATAATAAGGTGTTCCATCAAATCTGTAATCAGGACAGTTCAAAAACAGGATTAGAAATAACAGATAGAATAGGTTTGGGCGGGGAAGTGTTAACCAACCAACCACAGTACAGTATGCCATACACAGTTCATCAATAGTAAGGGAAGATAAAAGATTAGCATTGTCAAATTGTTTAAACCAACCAATAGCATGATATTATGTCATCATACATGGAGAAACATCTTCATAAGATATTGATTTATTGTAGCATCTTCCAGATTATATTACTCTCGCAATAACTACAACAACTCAGTGTTAAGAAAAAAATGATTTTAGAAACATTAGGTCCACAATAGCATGACTTCAGTAGATGACTTAATATGATCATGGTGAATTATGGTAGGTGAGTTTCAGTTTGATTTTAGGTTATGGGCATTATAAGTTGTTGCTAATGATTATTATTAACAAATTGATTAAAAAGATCAAAAACATGATATTATGTTATCACACATTGAGAGATATCTGAACGAAATATTTATTTATCATAACATCTTACAGACTCTTACAATATATATATATATATATATATATATATATATATATATATATATATACATATATATATATATATATATATATATATATATATATATATATATATATATATATATATATATATATATATATATATATATATATATATATATATATAGCAAGACATTTTTTCAGAAACATTTCCACAACACTATCACTTCAGAAGATTGCTATATGTGATCATGGCGAGTGATGGTAAGTGTTTTTTATAGTGATGTAAGGCCATGGGCCTTATGAGTTGTTGTTTGTTTGATAGAGTTGCTGATGAGCAGGAAACTGATTAGAAGAATTTGCTGCGTGTAAGAGTGGCGTTTATCGTGGGAAGAGATGCCCGTAAAAAGATAATGGTAATAGATGGCGCTGAGATGCTGATTAAGCGAGTGTAAGCGGCGCGGTGATGAGAGTTTAGGGGGTCAGCCATTATTACTTGACACCCACCTCTGGCCGCCATGCCTGCCTCCGCCGGCTCGTCCATCAGAGCCGGTGATGACCAGCGGAGAGCATGAGCAGTGATGCCCAGGCTGGCGAACATGGCACTGCAGGGACACGCAAAACCCCAGCGCTGCCGTCAGAGACTAATGAGCGCCGGTCAAGACGGCAGCGTCTTCAGCCATTAGCCAAACGCAACCTGTTGATGGACGACTCATGAGAAATATTTAACCGCTACTTACCTGATCATTTGTAAGGCACTAGCTCACCTGTGGTTGCCATGGTAACAGGCTAATCCGGTGATTAGGGATAATCGTATACTTTCATTACTCTGTCCATTGATTTTTATATCCACAAGGAGGAGGGATGTGTAAGCTCCTTGCCTAGTCCATCGCCTGTGGTCCTGTTCACTCACATGCTTGGCTGCTGAAGAGAGAGGGAAAAGATAAGTCACAGCGCACGCCTCCTTTATTATTTATGGAAAGCTCAAACAAACTAGTCCCTACATGCTCACTTAAAGCAAGGGTTTTAATGAGGGATTAGCAATGACTGCCATTATTTCTACCTCTAACTGGTTGGATCTGCCCTTGTAGGCCAACTTGCAGCAAGGGTTTTATAGAGGAATTAGAAACGATTTTCCCCCATATAACATTTTGAATTCTTCTTTTAGGCCGGCATGCCTACTTTAAACATTTTTTTTTAAAAGTAAGGCATCATATAGAAATGACTGTCATTATACATTTTGCATGTTGCCAATGCACACGTAAAAAGGTTTTTCGGTAGCAGTGACTAGGAATGACCATTTTGTTCATTAAACATGTTAACAATGGCCTTTGTGACAAACATATTCACTACAGTAACATGTAACTAAAGAATGGAAAATGTTTGTGATTTTGTCCTCTTGTCAAATTTTGCAGACTTAAGTGTTTTTATGGCAACATACAGAACCGTAAAGTATTTGTAGTATTCATCAGATTAATTGATTTTGTCAGCCAGCATTGCATTTAAAGATCTATTGATTTGGTGATATCTTTCTGTCCAAAGCAAATTTTAGAAAATATTTTAAAGAGAAACATAAATGCACCTTAACCTACAACTTTAAAAAGATAAATTGAAAGACTTGCTTATTTCTATGGTATCTTCAATGATATTAGAGCATACAGATGGGATTGAAGTGGAGGTCTATCAAGAATATTGCATTAGAGGCAGATACTCTGAGTGAGAGCCTTTGTGATGCACTTCCTGAACCCTTAAAGACACCATCAGGCAATAAACCTAAGTATAAGACCCCTTGTGTCTCATCCGCGCGTATTACCGTACGTTTTTGGGATTAAGTTCAACAAGTAGCGCTGGCTGCGTTGACACGTAGCGCAGGGCACATCATGTGATGCGCTCAGCTTAATCTCATTATGGTATTAGCAAAGTGGCATTCAAGTCGCTAATGCTCCTTACCCATTGCATCTTTCATGGAATTGTCACACTTTGGGTTTCAAAGCCGTCAGTAAGCACCTACTAATGATATTGGGTCATGTCAGATATCCGCGCTACACTACTACCTACCACCAGCTCTCGGTACCTTAGGCTGTGGTACAAGTCTACATGCCGGGGGCTTGGCAAAACACAATATTTAGCTATGTGATCAGTGAAAACTGGAACTATGTTGTAGGGAGCACTGCCTTCATAGAATTTAACAAATTTTCCAACATAAAGGTTCAAAGTTAGCTGCATTTTATGAAATTTCTTATCTCTATGCAAGTTCTATGTAGTGTTTATATATTTAAGAAATATTCTAAAGGTACTAATTTTCATTTTTACCACTATGACCATTCATTAACTGGCTGTAGAATTTCTTTTATCATCACTATTTCTGCCCTGTTAAGGCTAAATTGTGAGTAAACAAATGTCTATAGTAAGGAAACAGTAGTACCCAGCAAAAACCACTGACTAACTCCATGTTTGGCAGCTTTCTCAAATGTCTTGAGCAAACTGTTTTTTGACCTTTTACTTAAGTGACAGACTGCAGATATCATTTTGGTACCCATGCACTGGACGTATGTATGGAGTAGAAAGAAGTAAATATATATTGTAATAATGCTTTACCTTATTTGACCAAGTGCTGACTTTAACCCACTTATTTCTGAAAAACCCGTAAAGGCTTGATATGAAGGATATTTTTGCAGTAAAAGCATCATTTAAAAGCCATTAGAAGAGGTGTATATTAGAATACTAACAACAAGTTTCATCAAATAGATTTCAAATCTTTATTTTATTGTTCTCAACTTATTCTCTCAAGTATTAGTGCATCCACATGGTAATTTCTTGAGGTACTAAAGTTCCCAGCTGTGATAGACTACTGTAAAACTGGTAATGATTGCGTGATTTTAATGATTGCGTTTTAATGCGAATGCATGAGGACGCAATAATTAAAACACGCATAAATCTGTCCCTTCTGTTTCAGATATCTGACGTCTGGTGGCGTTCGCATTAATTAAAACACGCATAAAAGAGAAAATGAAAAAAACGCAATATTTACTACACGCAAACATTACCAGTTTTACAGTATGTATTGTGTTTTAGTTTATGTGATCATTCCCTTTTATATCAAGCACTCGTGATCCAGGTCCATATCCCCAGACACACATGTTGTGATTGTTTGTTGTTAGAGAGTGTTTAGTCATAAAGAAAGCTGTTGCCTTATGGAGGTGCTTTAAGCCCTCTCCGCACGCCACAATGAAAGGGGATCAGGAGTTGCAAGGGTCTTCTCAAGCTCGTTGCCGCTGCACAGCGTGCCATTGATCACGACTCTCTCTGGAGGTCTCCATCACGACTAGGAAGAAGCCCTCTCTCTGCCTGACGTCCTCGTCGTCGTCGTGATCTCCCTGCTGTGAATGTCTCTCTGGTGCTCACATCTGAGCTGGCTCTCTCTCAGGAGGGCGTGGCCCTTTGAGGTTCACATGCACCACTGACATAAGTCACTTCCCCAAGGCCAACTACTACTACAGGTGCAGCACCTTGTCTTCTCCCCGCTGTCTGTCGCCAAGGAACTGACGACAGCTGCCTCACAACCAGTTATAACCCATCTATTTAAAGCTGCACTTTGACAGCATTTTAATTCTGGTTGAAGAAAATTATAGGAATTTTGAGCAAAAACATATATGCAACAGAAAAGCCATATTTTGATGTGAATGTTATCAAAGTGTGCTATATATTGCAGTTAGCCCTGATTGATTTACTTGGGTGTTTATTTCAATCGTCCATCTTGGCTACACATCATAGATGAAAAGGATCAAGGATGACCTCTCTCTCTCTACCATGGATTTTAAAGAGAAAGCATACAAGAAGTATTCCTAGCAGTATATATTGTTATAAATGCCACACCCATGATTGCAGTGCCATCTCACTTTTCTAAACTCCTATGTTAGAGATAATTAAACTGCTATCAGGGCTTGACGCTAAGGGTAAACCTATGGCCCCAGGCCAAAAAGAATTTCCAAAAACAGCTTCGGGCCAGTAAAAAAAGACCTCAACTGGTCCTACAGGCCCAGTAAACATTTGGAGACATTCTTGTTAAAAAGTTTCCCACCGAGAATGTCCCCAAATGTTTTTGAAATAAATGAAGATAAGATCTATAAAGATAAATGTTGTGGTGAATTTTATGCAATGTTCTTTCTTGTTATGTTAAAGAAAAAATGTAGGACCATTAAAAGATTTGCAGGACCAGCAGATGCTAGGTGTTACTGGTCCTACAGGGCCAGTATCATTTTGAGTTAGCGTTGAGGCCTGGCTATATAT